>CM035428.1:28701847-29204347 GCA_020310875.1 Ceratopteris richardii
TTTTGGACATATGCTTGTATTCAAAAAGGTGTTCCATCAGATCGTATCACTTGATTGAGAAGTGGAGTTAGCCAAAAGAAAGTCAAGCAGATACTATCACATTTCACCCGGGAAGAATATGAAGATATGAAATATCAACTTGCAGCTTTTGTTGTCCACTTATGTTCCGGTGGGAGTTGCAGATTCTTGGAAAGGATGTAGTTGAAGAAAAGTTTTACAACTTTTTGTAAGAAGCATGGACACTTAGAGACATTCAGGTAGCAAATCAAACATTCAGTCATGAAGGTTTGATAAGAGCAGATTCTACACAGATATTTTGTTGGAGAGATCTAGAATGATCTTGTATGATTTTGATAGATCTTGTATGATCTTGAAGATCTTGAGTTTTTTTTTAATTAGATGTCTATCCTTTGTTTATAAATTTCTTAACATTGGAAGAAGAAGACAAAGATTCAGATTCTATCAGATTAGTATTGCAGAAAAATAGAAGAAGATACTTGTTATGTTGCAAAAAGATTATGAATCTTAAAATGCTTTCAGTAAAGGTTTTTGTTATGATGTAATCAGATCAGCTAACCTTATTCTAGATTATGGGAAGCTGAGGAATGATAGTGAAAGCTATTGGCAACTACAATGCTAATAAAAAGGGTTCATATATTTTGTTTCAGACAGAGGTATTGATGATATGGTAGCAATGCTAAAACACTGAAGATCAGATTTATTGAAAGAAGGAAGACGTTCCAGATTTCATAAAGTTTGATATACTTTGAAGAATTCTGGATACTAGTGTTAAATCATCATGGGGGTGAACATGAAGACTTATTTTCAGCCATATGTGAAGGAATGCAGATTCATACCTACAGGTATTCCTATATTTCCTTTGTCAGTTTCTCTTTATGTTACAAGTATTGAAGAAGAAGGAAGAAGGAGAATGTATGAAGAAAGTTCTTGTTAGGTGTTCCTGTTCGGGAGAAAGTGCCAGAGTTCTATCGTAGAGAAGCTTGATATTTCAGAGAGGTATGTTACTTATGAGGTGCGCACATATGTGATTATACCGGACTTTGAAGGGAAGAGGTATGGACTTACAGATAGAACAAGGATGAAGACATGATGACATCATAGATAGGAAATTTTGGTGAGACTCATGAGTTGAGTTGAGTACAGTCAGAGATGAACCAGCTAGTTTTCATAATACACTAAGTTGTGAGTTGTTAGTCACAAGTCCCAAGGGTCAGTTTTTGATTCTGTTTAGTGTATTTACATGACACAGCATAAGTACGTTGAGAAACCCTTCGTAAGGTAAATGCCAATATGTTGATCCTAGTGTATGCTTACAGGTTTGAAAAGCAAGGAGATAGCAGATTTGGAGTCAATTCATGCTACATATGTTGTCAAGCAGTGATTGCTTGATATATGCTAACACTATTGGATATCTAGTTTGCATATTTTCTCAGGTATTATGGTTCATATTCAGCAAATTCAGATTTTTGAAGTTCTGAAGAAGTTCAATTCAGTTTTTAAGAAGACTTTTGAAGATAAAGTTTGAAGGTCAATTCTAAAGGACAAGTTTAAAGTTTATGTCAGTTTGTAGAAGAATGAAGTTGCATATCCAGTTCAGTTTGTACCAATGTGACATTGCAGGGGGGGTTGTTGGAAATCAAAATCACATCAGTCCAAAATCCTATTAGGGCAGAAACCCTAATTTTGGTACTTAGTCATTTTTGGCACAAAATTTGGGTAAATTTTTTATGAGCCTATCTGTAGAGCTTCAAGAGAGCTTTCTAATGGTATAGGACATTCAGTCATCAGAGATCAGATTTGGGAGAAAACCCTAACCCTAATTTTTTGCTGAATTAGGGTTTTTACCTCATTTAAGAGCTCTGAGCTTATAGTTCATAAAAATGTGTTCAAGTCATTCATCAAGTGGTAAAATTGTTGAAAAAGCTTGTCAAAAGCTATTTTTAGTGATAAAAATAAAGCAACGATCAAAATATTAAAAAACAACGATTAGCTTTATTTTTATAACAATCCAACTTTTTTTTACGATTATGCTTAATTTTGAGAGTTTTTCGCATGAGGCTTCAAGGCCTATATAAGAAGGCTTATTGGTCACTTGTTGATCATCCAATACTATCGCCTTGGTGATTTTGGCGATGGTTGTGTTGATGCGCACATGGGGCAGCCATGATGCATATATGGGCAGCTATGGAGCAACTTTTGAAGCACATAATGAGCAGCCTTGGAGTTCTTCTTGGAGAAGAGTGTGCTCACACTCTTGTTTATGGAGAAGACTTACTTATCAGCAGATTGGTGGTGTGGATCATCCATCTACATGATGTATTTGGAGATTGTCTTCTACATGAAGATTATGGAGTACTTCAAAGACATTGGATGGAGCTTAACATAAGATTGCATCTTATGTTAACTATTCAGTACATATTCTCTTTATGGAGGCGGTGGCATCCATATCTGGAGGAGTCCTATTCGGCATACATGGAGGCAGTGGCATCCATAAAGGAGAATCAGTACATGCATGCTACATGCATCATATGAGATGTTAGAGAAGGTGTTTCCACATGAGTATGAGGATTTCTGTCAGCAATATGTTAGCATTCTATGGTAATTCCGTAAGTATGTGATCTATCACACACACATCTGATTTAGGGTCTTCCATAGCCTAAATTCAGATTAGGGTTTGCTGAATATGAGTTTCAAACCGATCTTTCCTCTTTTTGTCACTCATATTCACTCTTCTACAACCTATTAGGTCATACATCTCATACATATTCAGTACTGAGTGAGACTCTAGAGACTTCAAGATGAGCTTGAGCCTTGAGCGTTTTCCATTGAATGTTCAATGAGGACTCTTAAGAGATTGACTTGACTCTTGACACTTGAGTTTTGACTTCATGACATGTGTTTACAACTTGTATGTACTATATTTGATCATTGATGATATTTATTTGATTGTGACTCGACTCTGATTATTGATGTCATTGATGATTGTTGATTTTTGAATATTGAATCTTGATGCTTGAAACTATTTAATTATGTTAAAGCTTAAAATGTTTGATGATCATGTTAGTATGTAGTATGTACTATTACTTTAATCATTTATGATTTGACATTATGTTACATGTATGATTATTGATGTTAAAACTTAACATTTAAATTTTAATAATGGATTCATGTGCATTGTGATTCGTGAAGTTTGAAGTTTGAACAAGTGAGTCGTGATTGGTGCTGTGTATCATTTGATGTCGTTGATTCATGAATCATTTGAATTTTGTAGTATGTAATGATCTTTGAATGTTCATTGGTAAATCTTGATGTATCATGTGCATCGTGATCTACAAATTATGTCACATCATTGGATCCGAGCATTGTAATCTCAAATTTATCAAGAGTCAAAACTTGTCGCTCAAAACTTAAATTTTAATAAATTGGATTGTATTATATAACATTTGAGTAAATAATTATGCATATGTATTGTGCATTGTAGTTTACTAATTTGTCACTTGTGACTTGTCTTTCACACTTATGACTTGTGACTTGTGATATTAGAAACTATTTATAGATATTAGATCATGCCATAATCTATGTAGACCTTAAGGTAGCAGGATTGACATTTAGGGCTTTAACGTTTAAGCTCATAAGTCATTTGCATGAGTATGATGCATATGGCTCTCGGAATTATTCATATCATGATATACATATGTGTATTATATATCTTTGCAATGATGATTTAAGCTCTTATCTAACCTTATAGGATCCATAGCAACACAATTTGACCCCAAAAAAAAAAGAGGATGGAGGGCCATAATTTCGCAACATTGGCAACACGTTGCCAAACTCGTTGCGAAAACATTGTTTTCAACTATACTCTTTCAAAGAAGAGGGCCTGAGAAAAGGACATGAAGTGAAGTCTTTGCGTACTTTCCCTCTTCCTTGAAAGAGACATTGTTCAATTCATTTGCTCTGTTCCATTGAATAAGAGCATATGAATAAGCTCTCAATGCATCCTTCCATCAATGCATCCTTCCATAAATGTGGGCAAAAAATCTCCCGTAAACAATGAAGGACTACTTGATGAAGAGTGGAGAAAAGGAACTACTTTCTATGGTATAGACCTACTCTCAAATGGTCACTAGTCATCTGAAAGGGTAGCATGGTGAACAAATTGTGTATCCACACTAAAGAAACCATCTCTAAAGACCATTCCCTATGCATGAATCTATAAGATCGATTCACTCTAATGGAATTATCCTTCCTAAAATGGCATGAAGTATGTAACAATTGTGGAGATAAAATCTCCTATCACATAATCGATTAGAAGAATAAATCTTAAAGTATGAGAGATAACTCCAAGTCCTAAGGAGATGTATGCTAAGAGCTCTCCTATGGTCTAGTGAAACGGTCCCCCATGGATGATGAGTCAAATTTTTTCCCTTTGCGATGAAACACCTTTGAACAACCGTAAATGTAAAAAATCAACAAGAATAGACTTCTAACAGCTATATAGAAGCTTTGAGAGTGATAATCAGAGAGTATATGGCTATGCAGAAGCTTCAAAAGGCTGGAATTGCAGAAAAATCATGCAGTTATGGAAGTTTGTCCAAGCTGAAGCAAGAGATGGAGCAGGCGGAGAAGTTCAGTTGCAAAACACTCCTGTATAGGAAAGAAACTCTTATGCTCAGCTTCTTTTGTCTTATTTACTTTCAAATTACCAAAAAAAGGTATAGTTTTAACATTAGCCATTCCTCTTTGACAAATTTAGATAAGATCCACAATTCCACAACTTTTAATAATTTTTTTGATTCTTTGAATCATGTACACTAATTTTATGATGAGTTGGAACTCTTTACAAAAACTTAAAAATCCCAACTTATTAATAATAATTTTTTTTTTTCTAGTTGAAATTATAAAAAGTAAAAAATTTCCCAATCTACTAGTCAGAATCTGGTGAATTTTTCACCGAAGGATCTTCCAAAAATTAGCTTTCATAAGAGTATAAAATCAGCACATTTGCTTCCTCCACTAGGAAATCTGAAATTAAGATCTAGAAAATTATAAAAAACACCAAAAAGTTATATACGAGCATTTAGAGCCATCATAAACTCATAGGAAGCTCAATTATTTCCCTACAAAGCTGTAAAAGCTAAGATCAGCCACACATAGCCTTTTACGAAAAGCGCGAAAGTAAAGCTGTGCCTTTCTCAATTTTTTTGCTTCCATCACCTTTCCTACATAAACCTCTTCTTGGGAACATCAATCCAAACCTCTCTCAACATCTCTAAAATCTCATAGAAATATTGTTTTAAAAGTTAAAGAGAAGTACATTTTTAACATTAGCCGTTCCTCTTTGACAAATTAAGATGAGATCCACAATTCGACAGCTTTTAGTAATTTTTTTGATGCTTTGAATTATGTACACTAATTTTATGATGAGCTGGAACTTTTTACAAAAACTTAAAAATCCCAATTTATTAATAATATTTTTTTTTTCAAGTTGAAATTATAAAAAGTTAAAAATTTTTCAATCTATCAGTCAAAATCATAGAAAAAAAATCGTGCAATTAAAAAAAAGAAAATCGTAAAAATCGTCCCAACGATTTGACGATTTTTATTCAAAAAATCGTTGCGTTTTTTTTTTTAAATTAGGTCTTATGTCGTTTTGATCGGCCGATTGCTGGAGACATTTTCGGGGTTTAATCGACTTGCCTGCACGCCCATAGAGAGAGAGAGAGAGAGAGAGAGAGAGAGAGAGAGAGAGAGAGAGAGAGAGAGAGAGAGAGAGAGAGAGAGAGAGAGAGAGAGAGAGAGAGAGAGAGAGAGAGAGAGAGAGAGAGAGAGAGAGAGAGAGAGAGAGAGAGAGAGAGAGAGAGAGAGAGAGAGAGAGAGAGAGAGAGAGAGAGAGAAAGAAAGAAAGAAAGAAAGAAAGTCATATTAACGTCTTCTGGAGGCCAAACTTGGCCTATGAGACAAAAACCATGTACAAGTGTAGTAACCCTATGTAGAGGATGAAATGAAATAAAAGGTATATCGCGACACAAAGATATATATAAAGCTGGAAAAGGATGGGGAGATGTGGCTCTGACTCCGCAGATAGTGGCCACCTAATACATGGGGGACATGTGAGTAAAAGTGTGAGTAAAACACCCTAGCTACCGGTGAATGGGTGGAGGTGGGTGTAGTATGTGGTACATCGGGGGTGGTCTGAGTGCCTCCTGAAGGAAGACAACCCATGGAGTGGTGGTGCGCCTATGCTCCATCATGTGGTCGTAGGCTGTCCTGATGCATGAGATATCCTCCTGATATAGTCGTGGTCGATGATATGTGCCCCTGCGTGGTCGGCGCCGTGCTCTCTGTGCTGTTGCCTGGTGGAGCGTGAGCCCTATAGATGGACCTCTCTGATGTAGCTCAGCTCGCTGAAAAAACTCGGTAATGGTCTGCTGCGTACTCACCCGTGGCTGATGTGTGGGCTGGAGTGACCGATCTCGCCTCTCGTATGCTGCTGCGAGGAAGCGTCCCAAGCGTCGCTGGTCTCCCATACTCATGCATAACTGGAGTGTCTCCTCTATCTGGAAATGTGCTCGTAGGTCTACATATGCTGGGCATCTGATAACAAAATGCTCCTCACTCTCTACCTCTGTCTCGCATACTGGGCACCGCCTCTCCTCACGGTGGACTCCCCTGGATCGACCCCTCTCAATCTCGAGCTGATGTGATGAAACCCGGAGCTGCCCAATGACGACTCGAAGCTGGTGGGGTAGATATGTCTGCATGTATCTCGGAATCTCGATGAAGCCCTCGTCCGATATATGTAGAAAATGCTCACGGTAATAGAGCATTTTCGGTGGCAATGTATCCCTAGGGCTCAGCCATGTCCTCTGTATGTATGTATGCCATATCTCCTGACGAATGATCCTATTCCTCTCCTGATGAGAGAGCGAGTAGGTGGGTGCATGTGAGTCGTACTGTAGTGGTGGTAGCCTGTCTATGTCAAAGCCGTGGTGGGCCAGCCAGTCTCGTGTCTGCGCATACCATGAGGAGGTGTCGCCTGCTAATGCCATGTCCCGTGATGCCTGTAAAGCCCGATAAGCAATGCGCTCTGTATCCATGCTCTGGAGTATGTGTAATAGGCATACTGTCTGGAATAGTGCCTCAACTAGCATCGGTGGTGCAGCAAGCTCTGCTCTAATGATATCATGTGGTACTGAAGGCTTGCTCCGGATAAGTCTGGAAATCATGAGGATCTGTGGCCTCTCTAATGCTGTCCATACTGATGTGGCTAATCCTGGTCCCCATATGGCTGCCCCATACATGAGCGCTGGTGTAACCAAAGTGTCGAAGAGCCACCCTTTTGTGCGGGGCTCCTGAAAATATGCCTGGTGGCACTGTCTCTCCATCAAGGCAAGTGCTGCATATCCACGTGTGATGTGGTCACGGGCTGCCTGAGACATAGAGAAGACCCCTGATGCTGCTGTAAATGTCACTCCCAAGTAAACATATGATCCGACCACCTCAATGGGTCCACCCGCTGCCGTGAACAAACTATGTCTGCGTACCTGTGCTGATGTATGAAAGATCATGACCTTGGTTTTACCAAGGTTCACAGATAACCCCCTGTGTGTGCAAAAGTCATCTAGGCCATGTAGATGATGCTGTAGACCTTCTGCAGACTCTGAAACCAGTACAATATCATCAGCATATAAAAGAATATGGACAGTGGACCCGCGTACCTCAATGCCATCACCCCCCTGCTGCTGTATGTAGTCTACTATCTCATCAATGTAGAGAACAAAGAGGGTGGGTGAAAGAGGGCATCCTTGCTTCACCCCGATAGTGCTAGCAAGTGGATGAGATAAGCCCCCCGGACATCTGACTCTGCCAGATACTCTCTCGTATAAGGCATAGATCCCCCATATCATCTCCTCTGGGGCTCCGATATCAAGTAGTCGTCTGAAGAGTCGTCCCCTGGGAACGGTGTCAAATGCTTTGCAGAAGTCCACAAAGCAGCAATATAATCTCCTCTTCCTCACCCTTGCCTGGTCGATCAGGCATCTAAGAGTGAAGATGTGGTCAATGGTAGAGTAATCTCGCCTGAAGCCTGCCTGTCCTGGAGCCCTGATACCCTTCCTCTCAGCGAGAGTACTCAACTCTGTCTCCAGTACTGCCCCATATAACTTGGCCAATATAGGGCCAATCATGATCGTCCGGTATGTAGCTGGATCCATAGTATCTCCTAACTTATGAATGGGCACTATGGTGTGCTCAGTCCATGAGTCTGGGAACCCTTCAACCAGTGCACGGTTGAAGAGGTGGGCAATGAGCGGTGCAAGGGTCGTGCCTCCGTAGATGAGGTGCTCAGCCTGTAAACCGAAAAGGTCATGGGCCCTGCCATGCTGTGGACGGGCAATGGCGCATCCCACCATAGTGGGTGTGAAGAAGTCAGATGTAGTAGGACGTGAGCTATGTGGTCTAGGAATGGGGGGCTGGTCTGGGATCTCGTATAGGCTCTGTGCATAGCTATGCCAAGTGCTCGGGTCTCGGATGGGTGTCTCCTGTCTCCTCTCTCTCAAATGTCGCCATGCCACTGCACTGTCTCGACTCATGAGTAAATGATAAATATCCCAGTACTGTCTCTCTTCCCAATCACGCCGTTTGCGGCGAGTAAGGCTCTGTATGCGACGCTGTGCCTGTGTGTGTAATATCCCCTCTATGCTCTAAAATGCGTAGGTGCTTCCGTAGCTCGCGACAATCTTCATCATACCAGCGGTTCTGAGGCATGGAACCTCTGCGTGGAGGGTTTATATGTGTGCGGTGTGGGAAACTGCAGAGAGCTGAGTCGTGTAGGATGGTGGTGAACTGTGATGTAAGTGTGTCCAAGGGTAAGAGTGGATCGAGGGAGAGTAGGCGGGTGTGTAAATGGTGTGCATAAACGTGTGAGAGCTCATGTGTGAAGTGTATCGTGATGTGTGTCTCAGTGGGTGAGGGAGGGTCTAATGGAATAGGAGATGAGAGTGTGAATGTGATAAATGTATGGTCAGCACCAAGTGGGCGTGGTCCAATAGTAAGTGAGGTGATGAGTGAAGCTCCAGATGTGGTACCCAAAATGTAGTCGACCGTGCTCTCACCTCCCCCGTGAGGGAAGCAAGTAAGTCCGACCGAACCTGGCCAGCGATGCATCCCGTTATATATAACGAGCTGATGGCGGCTGCCTAGCTCAAGCAGATGTCTGCCATACCCTGTGGTGTCCTGACCCATATCTGTCGATACTCTACTGGTACTCATCTCCTCTTGGTCTCTGGTCCTCATGAGATGTGGGTGATCCATATCGTATGCATCTCACTGATGTGACTGAGTGCGTCCATTGAAGTCCCCCATAAGGAAGACTTCACCTAGTGTGCTATAATGTAGTATGTCATCTGAAAGTGCTGTGTATGGTGAGTCTCTGTCTCGGATCGGTCCCCCAAGATCCTGTCCTGCGTATCGAGATCCGCCTGGAGGGAAGTAGCATATAGCAATGTAAATCCAACTCCCCTGTGCTATCTCCATGCGGACCCACATGAATCGTGCCTCCTCATCTCTCCCTATAATATGGATCCGGCTCTGTATCTCCTATCTAAATACGATGGCCACCCCTCCCGACCCTCGCGCTGTACTCTGTCTCGTGGTGGTCCTAAATGCAGATTCCCAATGAAAACCTGCAATACGAGGTAGACCTCTCTGGGCTCTCGTGGGTCTCTGTGATGCAAGCAAAGTCATGAGTGTCTAGGATCTCTTCCAATCGGTCTGGCCGTGTCCAAAGTGCTCCATTGCAGTTCCAGACCACTCCTCTGAGTGGTGACTCCTGATATGGTGTTGCCTCATAGGCCACGTATCCCTATTTGATAGGGCGTCCGTCAATGAAGACTTTACCGTCCCGGTAGAAGGCTTTCTTTCCCTCTCGTCGGGCTTGAAGAATATGTGGCATACATGTCCGACGGTGCTCTATCTGCATTCTCGTGAGATCCTCGTCCATATATAAAGCTCCTCCAGGTAGTCCGCGTAGTATTGGTCGTCGTCGGAAGAAGGCGATACGTGTATCCTCAGAGCTCATACAAAGGATGAGTGCTCGTGGTCGGGACGTGTCTTTACCAATCCTCCATGCCTCTGTGAAAGGCATGCTCTCGTACCCCAAGCGTCGGCAGATGTCAGTGGCATCTGCATCCGGTGATGTGCCTTCTGAGAGCCCTGTAATCCGTACATGCAATCGGCGTGTGTGTCGAAGTTTTTCTTCCTCGAGTGTGTCCTTGACTCTAGAGAGCTCTTCTTTCCGTGCCTCTTCACTGACTTCTTTCTTGACCCTCTTGTGAACTACTTCTACCCATGTCTCTCGAGTGGACTCCACTTCTGATCTGATTTCCTTTTTGAGCTCTTCCTTGAGTTCTTCCACTTGAGAGATCTCTCCTTCCTCTTTAACCCTAGAGATCTTCATGTGAACAATCTCTTCTTGAAGGCGGTGGATTTCAGCCTTCAATTCGTCTCTCTCCTCTTTCATGTCTTTGATTTGATCTTCAAAAGCTTTAAACTTCTCAAAAGCTCTTCTCATTTCTTGATTTAGTGCTTTGTCTGCCTCCTTTTTTACATCTTTGATAGCTTTACTGATCATCTCTTCCACTTCTTTTTTCTCTAACCGTGCCATTCTCCTCTTCTGTTTATGTGTGCTTTTTAACTCAGATAAACTGTTGTCTTCTTAAAAATGCCCTAAGCAACTGTTGATGGTAAGTGTTTGTTTCGTGGCCATTTTGCACAGGTACGGAGGTGTCAAGCTAGGGTTTCTGGCAGCAAACCCTAACACTTTTGAGTCATGTCTCATGAGAAGAACAGAAAAAAAAAATCAGAACCGCTCTTTTCACTGTCAGATCTGTGTACCACTTCAGAGGTGTCAGAGCTGCTGTACGTCAGAGCTGCTGTACGTCAGCCATGTCAGAACACATCAGAGGCCTCAGATCTGTACGTCAGAGGAGTCAGATCAGTGTGTCAGGGGCGTCAGATCTGCGCGTCAGAAACGTCACACCAGCGTGTCAGAATTGTCAGACCAGCGTTAGACCAGCACCAGACCAGCAGCGTCAGACCAGTGTCAGATGTCTCAGCACGTCAGATGCGTCAGCACGTCAGATGCGTCAGCGCGTCAGAGAGAGAGAGAGAGAGAGAGAGAGAGAGAGAGAGAGAGAGAGAGAGAGAGAGAGAGAGAGAGAGAGAGAGAGAGAGAGAGAGAGAGAGAGAGAGAGAGAGAGAGAGAGAGAGAGAGAGAGAGAGAGAGAGAGAGAGAGAGAGAGAGAGAGAGAGAGAGAGAGAGAGAGAGAGAGAGAGAGAGAGAGAGAGAGAGAGAGAGAGAGAGAGAGAGAGAGAGAGAGAGAGAGAGAGAGAGAGAGAGAGAGAGAGAGAGAGAGAGACCCACCCTTCAACCTTGAAACTTGAGAGAGCCTAGGCCCTAGAGGGAGAGTTCAAACTTTAAATTTCAAAGTTCAGCTTGTAGCCTGCTTCCTACCCTTTTCTATCCTTCAAAGTTCACTCTTGAGCTTTAGCCTTTATCATCATGGGAAGGACTCCTAATGTTATTCGAAGCCATGTGAAAGAGCTTGGCAAGTATACATGGCAATGCAAATATTGCATGGGAGTTTACAGAGGCACCACATCTCGCATCAAAGGTCATCTCCTTGGCTTAAAGAGTGGAGGCATTGGAAAATGCACTTCTATTCTTCCAAGGATTGTTGAGGAGCTAAGAGCTCAGCTTCAATTGAGGGAAGGGGTGGGTAAGATGCCAATTGGTTTATCTTCATTGTCACATAGCGATGAAGAGCAAACCAAAAATGACAGCATGTAAAATGGGCACCCTCTGTTCAGATCGAGGGGGGAAATAAATGTCTTGTGATTTTAATGCATTTCTGGCTGAACGTGGGATAAAACACCAGTGTACAGTGCCGTATACACCTCAACAGAATGGAGTTCATGGAGATGGCGAGGTGTATGGTCAAGAGTCAAGCTTTACCACATAGTTTCTGTCTTGAGGCCATCATGTGTGCAACATATGTACTTAACAGGTGTCCCACGAAAGCGCTGCAGTCTATCACTCCATATGAGGCTTGGCATGATCGCAAGCCATCTGTTGCTCATCTGCGTGTTTTTGGTTGTTTGGCATATGCATTAGTGCATAAAGAATATCGCAGAAAATTGGATGATAAAGCAGTAAAATGTATTTTTGTTGGGTACAGTTCTGAAAGTAAAGGCTATCGTGTGTATCATCCACAGACTAAACGCATTCAGGTTAGCCGTGATGTTGTTTTTGTGGAAGATGCTATTCAGCCATTGCTTTCATGTACTAAGGAGACATCTGTTAGCTCCAAGGACATGTATGGTACTTTGCTGCCTCTTTTTACAGGTGGACAGTCTAGTGCTGGTCCCAATGAGGCAACTTCTCAGCCTTTGTAGGTTTCATGCAATGATGAAGATCATTCCATTTCTGATGCAGATTTACATGATGCACTAGTTGATGAGAGAGCTGATATTGAACAAGCAAAAACTATGTCAGAATGGCTAGTGCAGACTTTGCGTGACAGCAAATTAGATGCACCTCTGTCATATCGTACTCGTTCAGGCTCTCATAGTGCCTCTTTTGCATCAGATTGCTATGCTATGGCTGCATGTAGTCTCTGTGATGAGAATGAGCCTATTTCGTTTGATGAAGCACAAAATTCAGAAAATTGGATGGCTGCTATGCAATCTGAATATGATGCAATAATGAAGAATGGTACTTGGTCTTTATGTGACTTGCCTCTTGGCAAGAAGGCCATTGGGACTAAGTGGGTATACAAGCTGAAGCGTAAGCATGATGGTACAGTTGACAGGTATAAGGCTAGACTTGTTGCAAAAGGTTATGTGCAAGAAAAAGGCATTGATTTTGATGAGACCTTTGCACTTACTTGCCGAATGACTACAGTTCGTAGCATCTGTGCACTTGCAGCTCATCGTGGTTGGAATGTACATCAGTTGGACATTAAAACAACATTTTTGAATGGTGACTTGCATGAAAAAGTGTATGTTTTTCAGCCCCGTGGCTTTGTGCAAAAAGGGCATGAAAACCAGGTGTGCAGGTTAAAGAAGGCATTATATAGTTTAAAGCAAGCACCACGTGCTTGGTATGAGAAGATACATGCCTATCGGATTGCACATGCTTTTGAGAACAGTCCAACTGAAAGCACCTTATATGTTAAGCGTTCTAATGATGTGCTTCTGATTATTGTTGTCTATGTTGACGACATGCTTCTCACTGGTCCTATTGAGAAGCATATTGCTGATTTTAAGGCTGATTTGCATGCCTCATTTGAGATGTCTGATTTAGGGCATTTGCATCACTATTTCGGCATTCAGTTTATGCAAGTTGATGATGGAATGGCTTTGTGTCAAACAAAATATATTGACACATTATTGCAGCGTTTTGGCCTTGAAGACTGTAAGCCTATTGCCACTCCTATGGAGACACTTCATGCATTACTCGGCCAGATATTCAGTTTGCTGTCTCACAGATGAGCAGGTTTATGCATTGCCCGGGAGTCAAGCATTGGTAGGCGGTTAAGCGCATCTTTCGCAACTTGAGTGGTACTCGGCTACTTGGGTTATCCCAAGGGGGGATCACTACGGCCAGATTTGCATGCTTTTTTTGACTCTGATTGGGTTGGTTGCTTTGACACTCGTGTGTCCACTGTGGCTTTTGCTTCATGCTTGGTAGCTCATGTATATCTTGGTTGAGCAAGAAGCAGCCTACTGTGGCCTCTTCCAGTTGTGAGGTTGAGTATAGAGAAGCTTTCACAGCGATTGTTGAGTGTGTGTGGCTCGAACGTCTTATGGCTGATTTGGGTGTTGGTTAGTCTTCTGCAACCACCATCTTCACTGACCGTCAGAGCACATTGGCAGTTGCGAGCAACCCTGTGTTCCATGCTCCCGCTAAGCACATTGAGGTGCATTATCACTATGTCAGGGAGAGGTTCTCTGTTGGGGAGATCAACTTGGCATATGTGCCCACGCAGGAGAACATTGCATACCTTTTCACGAAGGCTTTGCCTAGGGAGAAGTTTGAAGCTTTCTGCGAAGCTTTGGGCTTACTTCCTTTTGTGGAGTGATTTCCACATAGCTTTGCACTTCCTTATACATGAGCGCAAGCTCTTTGTTCACCGCATCACTCCCAGGGGGGATTTGTTGATATATTTAGGTAGTGATGTGTGTGAACACACTAGGACCGCCGGGGCATTTTTTTTCCCCTCTTTAGGAGGTTTTTTCCCCCCGGCTTATATATACGCCTATTGCCCTAATGGGCTACTTAAATTTTTACATTCTCTAGTAATACATTTAGTATTGTGTGTTGTGCTCCAAACTTCTTCTCCTTCCTTGTGCTGTTCGTGTGCTTCCGCAGATGTCTATCTCCAACAGATTGTGTGCGAATCACAGAGAAAACTTGCCTTGCGAATACTTTCGCAAGATTGTAGTAGATGACCTGTAGAGAGAAATTGGAGCACATGGGCTTTATTCCATGCAAAAAAGAGGAATAGATTGAGTCCAACACAACTTGAGAAGTTAGTGTATTGCCACTGCAATCTCAAGTTGCTAGAGACTAAAGGGCATAACGTTTCTCCTTTACAGGTAAATCAATTCTCTGACATTTATGATTTAATCATGCTTTTACGATTTAAATGATTTAAATCCCGATTTAAATCTGCGATTTAAATCTCCACTTTGTATTATGGTCAGAGTCTGGTGAATTTTTCACCGAAGGATCTTCCAAAAATTAGATTTCATAAGAGTATAAAATCAACACATTTACTTCCTCCACTAGGAAATCTTAAATTAAGATCTAGAAAAATATTTAAAAAACTAAAAAAGTTATATACGAGCATTCAGAGCCATCATAAACTCATAGGAAGCTCAATTATTTCCCTATAAAGCCTAAGATCAGCCACGCATAGCCTTTTATGAAAAGCACAAAAATAAAGCTGTGCCTTTCTCAAATTTTTTGCTTCCATCACCTTGCCTACATGAACCTCTTCTTGGGAACATCAATTCGAACCCATGTTTGTGGTCTCCACCTCTGTCAACATCTCTAAAATTTCATAGAAATATTGTTTGATGGTTGATTGGTCAAACATTGAAACCTCCTAGAGAAATCATATCTCTATCCGGAGAAGACTCCCATATATCATGATTCATCATCTAGCTTAGAGGAAGGAGAATCCCCTTTAAATGGGTCATAAGTTGTACTCGAAGAACTTTCAAAAATTAGCGTTCATATGAGTATAAAATCAACACATCTTGCTTCCTCCATAACTAGAAAATCTGAAATTAAGATCTGGAAAAAAAAGTACCAAAAAAGTATGTTCGACCTTTCAACGCCATCGTAAACTCATAGGAAGCTCAATTATTCCCCAACAAAGCTGTAAAGCTAAGGTCAACCACACATCGCCTTTTATGAAAAGCACCTTGCCTATATAAACTTCTTCTTATTGCGACAATTATCATCTAATCTTGAAGGGCTTTTGTGCTGCATGTGTGCTCTTGAGAGGAGCAGCCCTAACTACACTTGGAGGATGTGCAACCTATATCTTGGAGAGTGTTCGTCGCTAATTCTTGGATAGTGCAATAGCTCTATCAGAGGCTCAACTGTTGCCTATTGGACAGGAGTTTTCTTACTAATTTGGAGTTTCACTTGAGGACCTATATCGGCCTTTGCATGTATATAGCTATTTTAGCCTTATCCTCTTCAATTCTAGCCTCTTCATCACCTACCTTGAAGGCTGTTTTTGGTTTGATGAGTAGTATGTTTTGTTGTATTTTCATATATTGCTACTTTTGTAATTTGGGAATTATTATATGTTGTGATTCATTACTTATGTGTGTATGCTCTCTTGGTGTGTATTGAAGGTTTTCTTGTATCTATCTTGCTTCTTGGGCTAACACTCTAGGCTGTAGTGAATTGGAAGGAGATGCTTAATGTCAACAAGCATGATCTGTGGCTACAACAATGGGTCGGATTCCAATGTGAATTCCTCAGTAAAGGAAGAAAGCTTGACATGACTATTGTATAATCTAGTATGTTAGCCACATGTCAATGTGGAAAACAGGTAAAATCAGTTGCTAGTGGAAATCTTTAAAGCCCATATCCACCAAGTGTCTCCCATACTTTTGTATCCTGGGAACATCGATCCGAACCCATGTTTGTGGTCTCCACCTCTCAATATCTCCAAAATCTCATAAAAATATTGTTTGGTGGTTGATTGGTCAAACATTGAAATCCCCTAGAGAAATCGTATCTCCATCTGGAGAAAACTCCCGTATATCATGATTCATCATCTAGCTTAGAGAAAGGACAATCCCCTTTAACCTGCCTATAAGTTGTACTTGAAGAACAATTAGGTATGGGAATATGGAGAAATCTGCATGTGTTAGCTCTCGATTTCATCCACATGTATCTAGCATGGTTGTCTCTGGACAATGTACACAAGCAATGGCAATTTCTCTCTGAAGAGAACTGCTACCCTACTGTATCTCTACTGCCATGCTTGGGCGGAGGGAGATCGTGGTGGCTCTCGTGTAAAATCTGTGCAAAGTAAAGCGCACATCACAAAGTAAAAGTGACGGAATGATGTGAAAGTCACTAACCACATTGCTTATAAATCTCATCATGGTCCTCAAAAAAGGCAACTGTTATGTACATTTCATACATGAAGTATATAATTTTTGTTCTCTTGTACCCTTGTGAGTTACAGGACATGATGTTGGTAAATTCTGCTCGACTTTTCCCATACCTTATGCTGCCTGTGGATTGCACAGCTGGCCTGGTAAAAGCAATAGTGAGTGATGAGACAGTAAATTGGGGGCCAGGGATAATATGCTCTTTTTGTTATACATATAAGATTGGTGCAGTAGAAAGTTCAGTTGAGTGGTTGATTCATTCAGATAACCCTGAAAGGATGGCAGAAATAGGGAAAGGGGTTTTTTGGGGATGGGAAGATTGCTCACAATGATTGTCGAATCATTTCGAAAATGATTTGAGTGTATAACTCTCGTGCAGGTGGGCATTGCTCTCTCTCAGTGACCATTGATCCATTGGCACCTCGATCTATACCAGAGTATGATTGTTTACACTTGAGGCTTTAATAACGTAGAACTCAAATGGTATAATATGGCTTATGTTGGATGTGCTGAAAATTAGGTGTCGCTTCTTTGGATCTGATGCTACCATTACTCCTATTCGAAGCAAACTCACCAGCAATATTTACAAGTGGTAATGATTGAAGATCCATTGGCTGCTTAAAACCTCATGATTTGATTGCTCAAGGATAGAACAGGGAGATTATTCTTATGAACATTCTATGTGTTTCTTTGCATCTATTGGCATTGATATGAAAGAATAGGAAATAAGTTTATCCAATATGTGTGATCGAGACCTCACATTTGTGTTTATTGTTTTGTATACCCTCGACTGTCTTTATGCAGTGTAAGGGCCTATCTTATGGTAGTGTACTTGCCAGATATAATGCATATGCTTTTTCATTTTTTGAATGTTCTCGATAGATGTCTCTGTGCAGGAACAAGGCTAAATTGCTGACAGAAAATCTGATTGAAATCCTCGACATTGTTTTTCCTTTACCTGAAGTGAACGCACAAGACGACATAAGTGTTAGCTGTGGGATCTGTTACACTTTTCGTCTTCCTGATAGTATGATATGAAGAATATCACATTCAGTTTCGTATGATTCTGTTAATCAACTTTATAATAAGCTAAATCTGTGTTTCAGATGATCCAACAAATAAGAGTTTTGGTAAAGAAGGAAGCATCCCAGACCGAGCTTGTGACAACGGAAACTGTGGGAGGCCGTTTCATACAGACTGCCTTGTTGAATGGATGCGCACAATATCAACAACTCGACAGTAAGACATGAGTTTTCTATCCTTTCATTTTTTTCTTGGCAGGTGTGCTTCAGGAATCTAAACTTGTTAGGTATGATAGGTCCTTTGATGTGCTTTTCGGTGAATGTCCGTATTGTTCGCATCCAATGGCAGTCAAATTGAGGAGGGCCTAAAACTCTTGTGAAGCAACTTTTATTTACTGGTCTAAAGGTTGTCCCCTAAGTTGGTTTATTGTTCTGTTTAAGATCTACGAAGGTCCTCTCTAACTGTGAAGGTCCAAGGGTGTGGGGTCCCACTCTTTAGAAATGCTATGTTGTAGACAACCTATCATGGGCGAACTCCTGATTATAGTCATTATGACAAAATTTATGTGATCTGCAACAGGATTCTTGAAGTGGGTTCTATCTGAGCTCATTGAAATATCTTCTGTACAACACCTTCATAGTATTAGATCCACCTGCTTTCCCCTTATGTCTAGTGTGTTTCTCAGAGTGCCTGACCTCATTTTTTTCTCTTTTTGGAAGTTCTGTTATACATTCTTTCATACAAGCTTGAAATATAGAAATAACAACTCACACACCTCAGACATCGGCCTTATCCCGCACTTTCTAGAAGTTCACATCAGACCGATCTCCAGGTTTTGAACCCTGGACCTTCAGTCTGGGGTCCAAAGTCTTTACCGCTACACCATGGAACTCCCCACCCTGATCACATTTTTAATTTCCTCAATCCTTTCTCTAGTTAGTGTCATCTTTTTCTTTTCATTTCCTGATACAGAAGTGTGTCAGATCCATCTTGATACAAATGTTTGGTTCATGGGCTGTTCCGGTCTTTTGAAGACATCAAATAAATCATTTTATTCATTTCTCTTTTCCTTCCAGCTCTCCTTGCACAAAAAATTTAGATCGGAATGAAAAGAACGGATTGTCCCCACCTTGCCTCTCTCTCTCTCTCTCTCTCTCTCTCTCTCTCTCTCTCCCTCCTAACTTTGCCCAAACCCTAACTCTGCCCGAAACCCTAACTGCACCCGAAACCCTAACTGCACCCGAAACCCTAACTGCCCGTCATCTCTCCCGCATTCAGCACGCAGCTCCCCTCTCTCATCCAGCACACAGAAACACAGCCATCCGTTTTCCTCTCTTGAAACCCTAAATCTTCGAATCTCAAGCCAGATCTGCGTCAACTCGAAGCCATATCTGCATCAGGTCAGATCTGGGTCAGTTCGGGGCTGGTCTTCATCTGCTGTACCTTTTGCTGCACCATCGCTAGGGTTTCATAGAAAATACACCCTCTCGAACTGTGGCGTGCCCCTTTCTCCCTCTCGGACTACTATTTCAAACATACAGTACTGCTGTCTAGGGTGCTGAACTGAATTTTACACCAAATTTTAGGGTTATGAATTGCTCCGAGCTGCTGCCCCTTATGGATCCCTAACCCTAGCGATAGTCTCTCTCTCTAGCTGAAACCCTAAACCTAATCTCTGAAATGGCTCCCATGGATCAGAGGGAAGGGGACGAACTTATCGCTAAAGCTATCAAAGAGGCCAAAAAGGAAATAGACCGCAACCATCAATATGGAGATATGAAAAATGATGGAAAAGTTCAAAGGACTCGAAGAACAAGTAATGGACAAAGTCAAAGAACTCGAAGAACAAGTAAAGACTTTCACAGAAGAACGAGACAATTGGAGGACAGCCTATGAGCACCTGAAAGAAGAGGGGGAGACCTCCAACGTGGAGACACTCAAAGAAGAATTAAAGAAGGAAATCAAAACGGAGGTAGAATCCACTCGAGAGTCGTGGGTGGAAGTAGTACACAAAAGGGTTAAGAAGGAAGTTAGGGAAGAAGTGCAGAAAGAAGAGCTCACACGAGTCCAGGATACACTTGAGGAGGAGAGGCTTCGATACACTCGAAGACTTCACATTCGGATTACGGGCCTACCCGAAGGAGCATCAGTGGAGGCAGATGCCACTGACATTTGCCGTCGACTTGGATACGAGAGCATGCCCTTCACAAACGTATGGAGGGTTGTGAGAGATGCATCGCGTTTGCGAGCACTCATCCTTAAGATGAGCTCCGAGAAGGCATAGACCACCTTTTTTAGACGTCGATCAATACTACGTGGACTACTCGGCGGTTCCCTCTACATGGACGAGGACCTCACATGGATGTAGGTGGCACACTGATGCGCTTGCATGCTATAGATACTCCAGACACGCAGAGAGGGAAGGAAGGCGTTTTACCGTGATTATAAGGTCTTCATAGATGGACGCCCTATCAAATAGGGCCATGCGGCCTATGAGACATCACTACATGAGGAGACACCACTCAGAGGAGCAGTGTGGAATTGCAACGGGGCACTCTCGACGCGACCAGACAGACTCGTATAGACTTTTTGATTTCTATGAGAGGGTGCCAGATAGCCATAAACTTCATATCCCACCGCAACTGTGTCCACAATAGACACCACTTCTTCTTGAGGTTGACATGATAATCAAAGTTTTTTTTGATGTTTGGGATTTTTGTTAGGCCGTTACCATTTTGCCACTTGAGATCAAGCGGGCACGGTGGGTCGCGCCCAATGACAAGACGAACTTTAGAGGAGAAGATGTTTGCTTTGTAAAGTATTCCATTCTTCATAGGTAATGGTGACGCTAGGGTCAATATCCTTGAAGTTGATCCGTTGGTTGGTGTCTTGTTTCTAGAGATGTTTCTATTTTTTGAAGCCTTTGTTCCAAAGCCTCTTGGCATTTTGAATGTTCCAAGATTCCATGTCCTTGATGCCATGGATGGGAAACCAGATAGAGTCATTCTGTCTGATATCAGCCGCCCACTTCCAATCTTCACTGATTCTTATGAAGCTTTTGAATTTATTCCAACTCTTCCATAAGGAGCACACAAGCTTTGAGCCTTTTGGGAAAAGAAACGGGTTAGAATGTCAAGATTCTTCCAATTTGGGAATCCCATGGAAGTCAACTCATTTTTGTTTCTAAAGATCAGCTTGGCTCATGAGGCCTCCCTATTGCTCCACACCTTAATCATCCATTTTGCCACAAGTTTGTTAGCCATGCACCCAATGTCTAGAATGCCAAGGCCCCCACTATACCACTTTAGATAGTGCAGATAGACCACTTGATTTTAGGCACTCCCCTCCTGTTGTGATCCCCTATCCAAAGGAAGTTTTTGCAAATACTTTCTAGTTTGGACAACTCTTGCTTTTTCGATCTCCAACAAGAGAGGCAGTAAATGGTCGACGAAATGAGGAATGTGTTGATAATCATTGCGCGACTAGCGAGACTGATTTGCATCTCTCCAATAGTTTAACTTGCTTTCGAGTCTGGCCAGGACCCAATTCCACCGCTTCTCCAATGAGATACCAAAGCCTAAGGGAATCCCAATAAGCCAAAAAATTTGGCGTGGAGGAATGTTTTAACAGCCATGCTCAAAGAGAAGGTCAGGCTAGATCTCGACAATAGCTCTAAAAGCGGTGTTTGAGTGGTTGATTTTGGATCCACAGGCTTTGTAGAACGTATCCAGGCACCTCCAAAACGTCTCAAGGCTACTACTATGGTTATGGACAAAGAGTCTAGTGATCTGGTCGTGGGCACAGGGCAACGGAGGCCTTTGATATTACCTGCTTCCACTTGTTGTTCTAGTAGTTGGCTAAGCCCTTTCGTGGCAATGGCAAAAAGAAGAGGAGCCAACGAGCACTCGTTTAATCGAACTTTTTAGTTTGATCACCTTTGAAAGTTGGCCATTAACATTGATTTGGGTCGATGCGTTACCCAGAAGAGTTGAGATCATCTTGGTGAATTTCCGACTGCATTCGAGATCTTCAACAGACTGCAAAATATAGTCCCATTCCAGCCTATCGTAAGCTTTGTCAAAGTCGATCTTGAGGAAAACCACATCTTGTCTTGACTTGTCTACGAAGTTAATACCTTCCCAAATATCTATAATGGCTTCCAATATTGACCTGCCTTTGACGAAACCTTTTTGGTCCTCGCTTAACCATGCTCTCAAATGGCTTGAAATTCTGTTGGCTATGACTTTAGGAATGATTTTATATCCTGTTTGAAGCATCGTAATTGGGCGCCAGTTACCGATTCTATTCTTTTTCCCTTTTTTGTGGTTTAACTTGATGATGCCATTCTTTAGACAAGTCGGAAATGCACCAAACTCGAGTGCCTCTTGCCAGACCAAACAAAGAGAAACTCATTGGTGAGTCCATTCGGGCCCTGGCTTTTCTCACTAGGAAGGGCATCAATGACTTCAATGATTTCTTCTTCAGAGAAAGGGGCATCAAGCAAGGGGCAAAGGTTGTGTGGGATCCTATGAGAGGATACCCTAGAGATGGCTTCCATGCAGTCCCGTCTATGGTGGGAGAGGGGGGTCGAGATCCCGAAGAGTTTTGTAAAGTGCGCTTCAATGATTTTGAAATTTTCTTCTTCCATATTGCATACATCTCCATTTGAGTTTAGCAATAGTGGGATCGATTCTCTCTTTTGCTTCCTTTTAAGGATGCTGCACATCTCTTTGGTGGGTTTGTCGGCTTTACCAGCCCATCACTCCTTAAAGAATATTTGCAGATTTTTCCTTTGTATTTCTTCCTTGTATCTTAGCAACGCTCTGATTTTTCGTATACCATTCTTGGATTGAGCTTTTCCTTTGTTCACTTCCTCCTCAAGTCTCCAAAGTCTAAGATGAAGAGCTTTGCTAGGAGCACGCCGAATAGTCTGGAGCATCCTCCTGGCTCTTATCATGATCTGCCTCGACTTTTCAACCGTGCATCTCCAGCTCTTGGCTTGGGATGAGAAGGAGGTGAACGCCTCCTTCCACACTTCAACAATTTCTTGATGGACGGAGTGGAGAGAGAAGGAAGTTGAGCGTACGTGAAACCAAGGAGCCTTACGAGTTTTGGTGAGAGGTTGGAAAGCAATAATGATCGGATAGTGATTAGAGATGACTAGGTCAGTGCGTTGTGAGATGGAAGGATGGCCCCACTGATGAATAATGTTTTGAGCAATGTAGCTTCTATCGAGTCTAGCTTTCCTCAAGTCCTCACCCACTTGGAGATTTGACCATGAAAAGCCTTTCGAGTCTTTGAATTCGACTAGATCTAAGTGCAGTTTGATTTTGTCCCAAGTTTCTTTCTCATGACTGTCAATGACTCGACCCTTGTTGTTCCATCTGTCCGCAAGGTCCTCCACCATGCTTAAGTCACCGCAAATTAGTATGTTGTAGGGGAGCGAGTCTAAGAAGGCCTAGGTGTCCTATCTCTCCAACCCCCCATTTGGGGGCCTATATAAAGACAATCATGAATCGAAAGGGGGCACCAAAGGAAGCACCAATCCATCGATGGTTCTCATCTTCAATGGAGTTCTCCAACTTTTCAAACTAGAATTGGTTGAAACCAATTACTGTCCCATCGGATTCTCGGGGTGCTTGTCGAGATCCAGACATGGGTTGAGGAGACTTGTCTAAGAAGTTTTTGGAGGTCTGCTCCATCAATTTTAACTTCTTGAATACAGATGAATTCAAGGTTTAGGCTAATGTCACGAATCCATTGACCAATGATGGTTGCTCTTGAGGTGTCAGTCAGCCCTCTAGCATTTAACGAGATAATGATCATTGTTGTAATTTACCCTCTTTGCGGGAAGGAGTCTTATCGTTCCTCCTCTTGGATTTGTCTTTCTTTTTCGCTGGTAGGGGGTCCCGATTTATTAACTTGTTTTTCCAGGGTAACTCAATAGGTTGTTTTCCCTTGTGGAAGGTCTCTTCTTGAAATGAACAGGAGAACATATCCGGAATAGTCGATCCAATGATGGAACTTCCACTATCCATATTGTCTTGGTTGCTAGTGGTAAAGTTGTCTTCTTCGCTTGTAGTGTAGCCTTCTTGGTTGGTTTCTTTGTTATTAGGGATCTCTAAGGCTTTGTCGCTAGTGTCCTCAAATTGGTGCCTATCTGGGTAATCAAGCTTATTAATCTCCTTTTCGAGATTGCAATACAAGTTTGGGGGGCCTCTGGAGTACAGTTTCTCCAAAAGTTGCCCTCGGACTTCTTTTCCTTCTTCTTCTTACTTCCTTGAAGCCGTATGAGTTGGTTTCTGGGTTTTGGCAGCACTTAACTT
This sequence comes from Ceratopteris richardii, assembly GCA_020310875.1. NCBI lineage: Eukaryota > Viridiplantae > Streptophyta > Polypodiopsida > Polypodiales > Pteridaceae > Ceratopteris > Ceratopteris richardii. The sequence continues at coordinate 28,725,925 of CM035428.1, forward strand.
CCTCTTCGTTCACCGGCGGATTCATGGTCCCATTGTTTTCTTGAGTTTTCTTGGATGCTTCTTGTATTTGTTTGCTTTTTTTGTCTCAGCGGGTACTCTTTGATCCTGTGGCCTTGTTGGGCGCACCGAAAACATGCGTTAGGTAGATTTTTGTAATTAACATCTTGTTCTTAGACCCCTCCTTTGCCGAGGTCCACTATGATCTTTGTATCGGAACCTGGCAACTTGGGCGGGTGACCCTGTTTTTGTTCAAATTGTCCCCCGATTTTATCCCCGACAAATCAAAATCTCTGCGCTACCCTCTCTGGGTCGTGGAACATGATATACTTTTGCTGAATAAAGCCTTTGCAACCACTTAAGAGAGGAAGAGGTGTTCCTCATATGGTGTTGTAAGCAAGCCCTAATGCATCCACTTCAACATCATGAGGGTTCTTATTGTTGTGGAGCTAAGATAAGTTCTAACATTGCATAAAGGGAAGGACTATGTTACTTATTGATTCTACTTCAATATGTACAATATGTATAGTAGTGATCTGATGCCCTCAACATGATTCTTGGTAAGGTTTGAGATGCAAATGGTTTACCAGAGGGATTTGGTCCCCTTCTAAAGTTGAGAGGCATATCACTCCTTGAGGAAAGATCTCTTTTACCTTGTATGGTCTATCCATCAATTTGATAACTTCTTTTCTTTTTTGTTGTACAAGCTTGGTTGGTATGGCAAGACTAGAGATCCCTCCTTGATTTCCATTCTTGAAAAGGTGCACAATTGGGTGGATCGATTTCAACTGTCGATTCCCAAATATTGGTGCACGTAGGGTGCTTCCAAATTTCTGAAGTGATAGACAATAACTTCACGGGATGATAGAACCAATGAAAAGTTCAAGAAGAGAGATTAGATGAATAACTTATCATCATTCAACATTTTTCATACTTTTCTTAAGGTTTGGTTGAGTTCAAGTAAACAGACTTTCGTTCAACATAAGAAGGCACATGAATCAATTGAAGATTGAAACTTTTAAGAAAAATACTTCTAAAAAACACAATCAATCATTTATAAGGTCATGTGATGTTGAGTAAAAGATAATGAGAACAAAAATCCTTTGACTATGAGAAAACATTCACCTTTCAATTTCAATTTTTTAAGGAAGTAAAACATCATTTCTATAGCGCACTCATCCATCTTTGCCAAGAACTATGGTTGAGACTTGAATGATAAACTTGAAAGGCAACTCAAAGTTTTCATTATACTTTCGCAAAGGAAAGGTATTAGCAATACTTGAATGATGTTAACAAGTTGTTTGTGATGATTGCAAAAAGTAGGTTTTTAAACATGTATCACAAACATGTGTGAACATGTTACAATATGCAAATAAGATTGATGAACTTTTTCACAAAGTGAAACTCCACGAATAATCACCGATCGCTCATAGAATAATCAATTTCAAATCATTTATGTATTCTCTAGTTCATTAGCATCACTAGAACTTCCTGTACATGTGCTCAGCTTATGAAGAGAGGCATGCCCTGTATTGTTGAAAATATGAACTATGCAAGCTTTAGGTGGAGAAAGGGTTCAATAGATCCTAATGTGGAGAAAAGTCACGGCTTAGATCACTTAGGATGGTCTCAAGGTTGGGCAAGGAAGTCCCAAGGTGGTGGAAAAGTTAGAAGAGGCATCCAAAAGCTATAAAAGGGGTGAAGAGACACCAAATGCATGGAAGTCTTGTAGGTCATTGAAGACCAAGAGGCATATACTCAAGGAGTCTCAAGGAGAAAGTCATCCAAGGCTCAAGGAGCTGAAACGCCGTTGTCCAAGTTAGAAAAAACACAGAGGAGGGTGTTATATGCATAGAGGAGCAAGGAGCTATGAAGCCCATTGGAAAGTACCAACAAGGTCGTGCTCGACATGCTATAGAAGATGCTACTGGGCTCTATGGATAAGTGGGATTTAACAAGAGAATGTACAAAGATAAGTAACCCATTAGGGCTATAGGCATATATACAAGCCGAGGAAAAAAACCTCCTAAAGAGGGAAAAGAAGTGCCTTGGCAGTCCTACTATGTTCACACATATCACTACCTAAATATAATCACAAATCTCCCCGGAGAGTGATGTAGTGAACGAGGAGCTGGCGCTCATGTCTAAGGAAGTGCTAAGCTTTGTGGAATCAATCCACAAAAGGAAGCAAGGCCAAAACTTTGTGAAAAGCTTCAAAATTCTCCCTAGGTAGAGCCTTTGTGAAAAGGGGTGCAATGTTCTCCTATTTGGGCATATATGCCAAATTGGTCTCTCCAGTAAAGAGCCTCTCCCTGACATAATGATAGTGCACTTCAATGTGCTTAGCGCAAGCATGAAACACACGGTTCCTTCGAATTGCTAATGCGCTCTCACTATCAGTGAAGATGGTGGTGGCAGAAGATTGACCAACACCCAAATCAGCCATAAGGCATCTGAGCCACACACACGAAACAATGGTTGTGAAAGCTTCCCTATACTCAGCCTCAAAATTGGAAGTCGCCATACTAGGCTACTTCTCGCTGACAACCAAGATATACATGAGCTACCAAGCATGAAGTAAAGGCCACTAGTGGACACACGAGTGTTATAGAAACCAACTTAGTCAGAGTCAGAAAAGCATGTTAATATGGCGGTAGTGATCCCCCCTTGGGATAAAACAATCCAAGTAACTAGGTAGCGAAAGATGTGCTGAACTACCTGCCAATGCTTGACACCTGGGCAATGCATAAACTGGCTCATCTGTGAGACAACAAACTGAATATGTGGCCAAGTAATGCATAAGTAAATCAAGCACCAACAACCTCTTGATAGAGAACAACATCAAATGCATCTCCAACATCATGAAGACTCAACCGTAAACCTGTCTCCATAGGAATGGCAATAGGTTTACAATCTTCAAGGCCAAAATGCTGCAATAATGTGTCAATGTATTTTTCTTGACAAAAAGCTATTCCACCATCAACTCCATAAAGTGAATGCTCAAATAATGATGCAAATGCCCCAAATCTGACGTCTCAAATGAGGCATGTAAATCAGCCTTAAAATCAGCAACATGCTTTTCATGAGAACCAATGAGTAGCATGTCATCAACATAGACAACAATGATGAGAAGTACATCATTTGCATGATTAACATATAAGGTGTTAGGCCATTGGTTACATATTATTTATAATTTTTCACAATTTTTGGTGAAGCACTATATTGTCCCAAGTATTGTAACTTACTTATGAATTAATACAAAGAAAGATCTTACCCATGTAGCATGTGGCATGGGGTGAGTCTGTAGGACCATGCGTGGTGGAGTAGCGTGGTGCAGATAGTTTCCACCCTAATTGTGTGATGTTGTTCAGTACTGTGTTGATTCTTGTTAGTTGAATAATTTATCATGAAGTGTGTTGATTAATTAAGTCTTGATAAGAATCACAGTTAGAAGTGAATGCTGTGAAGTATTGTGGTTAATCTCAAACATCCTTTAACTGTTGATCTTGCGCATGGCCGCCTGTAAGTGAATTTGGGTGGAAGGATTATATGATCGGATGATAAAGTGTAATAGTGCACATTTATGAAGCAATTCATTAGTAGTATAGAGTATTGTAATACTATGACTTGTAAAAATCAGTACTGGGTAGATGTTAAGAGAAGTGTGCTACAGAAGAGATATTAATGGTAGTGTAGTTTAAGAATTGGCTTAACTGATTACCTTAGAGATAAGGAGTGGGAAAATACCAAGGGATTCTATCTAATAGAATCCTTCCATCCCAAGAACCATGCTAGCCTATCCTGTTCACTGTAGTCTTACTAAACACAATTGGATTAGAAATAGAGGTTAACATGGGTGCTATCTGTGGGAAATGGAATCAAGTTTTTGAGAGAAGCGTAGCATACACTTTCTGAGTGGAGATTATTTTCTACATGCTGATGACACACTCTGGAGACACCCCAAATATCAAAGCAATAAACAACCTTTGAGAGTGAATAGTATGATAGGGACACCACCATGAAGTAATACTCAAGGTGTTATGTCTGAAGGGAAGGGCATAGTGAGTAGCAGTAGATCGGTACTAGAGCATTTCCTTGTTTTCGATCTCTAAAGTATACCCGAATTCAATCCGGTACCATTTGGTGCTAGTTCAGTGTCCGACGTCAATATTTAACTCAGTGATGGTTCGATACCCTCTGATAGTGGTTCGACACGTAGTTTTGATATCAAATTGAGTTGTAGTCTGATGTTGCCAAAACAACAGAAGAAGTTGTTGTAGATATTAATAAGCTTGCTGAACCTATTTTGAAGATAGCACATTGCAGTTCAGGGCTGAGTGCCCCTAAGTTTTGGAGTGACAGAAATGTTGGAGTTAGACGCCTGCGGAAGCACGTGAGCAGCACAAGGAAAAAGAAGAAGCTTGGAGCATAACACACAATATTGAATGTATTACTAGAGAATGTGCAAAGAAGTAGCCCATTTAGGCCTATAGACGTATATACAAGCCAGGGGGAAAAAACCTTCTAAAGAGGGAAAAAAGTGCCTCGACGGTCCTAGTATGTTCACACACATCACTACCTAAATATATCAACAAATCCTCCCTAGGAGTGATGCGGTGAACAAGGAGCTGACACTCATGTATAAGGAAGTGCCAAGCTATGTGGAAATCACTCCACAAAAGGAAGTAAGCCCAAAGCTTTGCGGAAAGCTTCAAACTTCTCCCTAGGCAGAGCCTTGGTGAAAAGGTCTGCAATGTTCTCCTGCGTGGGCACATATGCCAAGCTGATCTCCCCAGCAGAGAACCTCTCCCTGACATAATGATAATGCACCTCAATGTGCTTAGTGCGAGCATGGAACACAAGGTTCCTCGCAACTACCAATGCGCTCTGACTGTCAATGAAGATGGTGGTGGCAGAAGTCTGACCAACACCCAAATCAGCCATAAGGCGTCTGAGCCACACATACTCAACAATCGCTGTGAAAGTTGCCCTATACTCAGCCTCACAACTGGAAGTGGCCACAGTAGGCTGCTTCTTGCTCAACCAAGATATACATGAGCTACCAAGCATGAAGCAAAAGCGACTAGTGGACACACAAGTTGTTGGGAATGATGGATGGATGCTTCAAGAGACTGAGTAGGTACTGCTAAACCTGCTATGTAGCAGCCCTCTTTTGCTTCAGAGTTGATAAGTATACCTTCTTAGCTTTCCAATAACCCCAAAAAATGTCCTATGTCCTTTAGAAGTGATGTGTGTAATGATTGAACCAAAACAGATAACTTTGAAGTTCACTAACTCAAGAAAACCTTCTATTTATGTCTTGACACCTGCTGAATGTTTTGCTCAGTGTGACCAGCACACTAGAAATTGATAAAATTCCTTCTAGGGGTATTTAATTAGCTTAGTAAGCTACCATTTGCAAGTGGAATGATGTAAAAAGATAAACTATGCTAAGAGAAATCAATTTAGCAAGTTTAGCTATACCCCCGACTTTTTAGGACTGTAGCAGAAAATGACCAGAGTTCACCTCGACACAGATTTCTCCAAAATGGCTGAATAGAATATCTTCAAACTTTGACAGCATGTAGATTACTTCAAGCTGAATCCAACAAGCTTTGAATCACTGAATTTGGTGAAGAATTGACTGAGATATGCCCTTGACAAGTTGACAGACTTTTGAGTAGACTAACAGAGAACTCAGAGATGAATGATGTAAATATATCTATTAATAAACACTTGTATACAATCCCATTGGCATGAACAACATTGCCTAATGGTATAGAGAGGTGTGGGCTAGAATGTAGACCTCACACACACTCAGAAATCAATAGAATGAGGCTCGGGAATGATCTCTATATCCCGGGACTTTTCATCACCATTTTTATAAGAGATGGGTAAAAATTTGAATTCAAATTCAAATTTTTGGCTTCCTATGATCAAGCTCCTAAATGCTTGGAGATATTCCTTCAATCAAATAAGCTACTTTTTCCACTACTCACTTTGGTAGGCGATTACAAAAGATTGCAAGTCAATATGACTTTTACAATGAGGTAAAGTGGTGATTATCCACTAGCATATGTTCCTATGCTTCTTCATGTATGTATAATTTTCAATGCATCCTTTGAGCCAAATGTGTAGGCTTGCAATTTACACCAACAGCTCCCCCTCAAGCCAAACGTTTTGGCTTAAGTCTTCATCTTCAATCTTCAAGTATATCGTGCAATCCAAGCATGGATTTGAACCTGCAAAATTTGATTCCAAACAAAGCTTTAGTCAGCAAATCTGCACATTGCATGTTGGTGGATACATAGGTGAGTTGAATGTCCTTGCTTATCAATTTCTCTCTCACATAATGATAATGGATCTCTATGTGTTTGGTCCTAGCATGGTAAATAGGATTAGCTGCAAGGTGAAGAGAACTTGTATTATCTCCAAAGATAATTGGTGACTTAGTATACAATCCCAATTCTGTATACAAAAGCTTAATCCAAATTGCTTCTTGTGTGGCATTAGCTAGTCCTCTATACTCTTCCTCTGTAAAAGACAAAGCAACAGTAGGTTTCTTCTTTGAAGACCATGAAATTGGTTTCTCACTTGCAAAAGAGATATATCCAGAAGTGCTCCTCCTATCATCCTTGCATCCTGCCCAATCTGCATCTGAATAAATTTTGATATCAATATCTGAAGTGTAAGGAAAATACAAACCATGGTTCTATGTACCCTTGAGATACTTCAAGATTCTCTTTGCAGCCTCTAAGTGAGGTATCCTTGGCTTGTGCATAAATTGACTTAGCACACTAACTCCATATGCAATATCTATCCTTGTTAAGGTAGCATAGTTCAAGCTACCCACCATACTTTGATAACCTGTAATATCCTTGACTTCATCACCTTCATGGGCACTTAGTTTTAGATTTACCTCTATTGGAGTGCTTGCTACTTTAGCATCCTGCAAGTGAAACTTCTTCAACATATCCTGTATGTACTTTTTCTGAGTAATGTATATCCCTGAACTAGTGTAGACTAATTCAAGCCCCAAAAAATACTTCAATAAACCAAGATCATTGATCTTGAACTCCTTCATCATTTGGCTTTTGATATACCTGATTCCATTGACATCATTACCTGTAATGATGATGTCATCAACATAAACACAAAGGTATATTACCTCTGAATTACTTCTCTTAATGAATAGAGAAGTATCTGCCTTGCTCATGACAAATCCTTGGTCTTGGAGGTATGTAGTTAACCTGTAATTCCATGCCCTAGGTGCCTGCTTCAATCCATATAAAGCCTTTTTTAACTTGCAAACATATGTTACCTTCTTAGGGTCTTCATAGCTAGGAGGTTGTGACATATATACTTCCTCTGAAATCCATCCATTCAAGAAGGCATTCTTGATATCCAATTGGTACATGTTCCAATTCTTTGATGCAGCCACACTTACCAACACTCTGATAGTTGGCATCTTGGCCACAGGTGAGAATGTCTCCTCATAGTCAATGCCTTGGGTTTGTGCAAAACCCTTGGCTACTAATCTGGCTTTGTACCTATTAATTGTTCCATCAAAATTTCTTTTCAACTTATAGATCCATCTGGATCCTATTACCTTCATGGAGTCCTTGTTAGGTACTAACTCCCATGTGTCACTCTCCTTGAGTGCTTCAATTTCCTCATCCATAGCTTCTTTCCATTCTGATTTGGTTATTGCTTCTTCATATGATCCTGGTTCTCTATTTGACAAATCTTTGGCAAGATAAACTGAATGTTTAGTAACAAGGGATGTATCATATCCGTATTTGATAGGTTTTTTTGCTTTCTTCTTTGAGATCTTCTAAATGGTTGAGCTGAGGATTCAGGTATGTCTTCAAGCTTCTTCATCTTCATTTTGCCTTTGGACTTCCATGCTTTGAATTCTTCAAGGTTGATAGTGTCTTCATCATCTGAACTTGAGTCTTCATTCTGAGTAGGTTCCTCCTTTGCAAGTTTTGGAAATTCCTCTTCCAAATCATAGGGTAGTTTAACCTTCCTGCATTCATTCTCATACCAAGAATCATTTTCATCAAAGATCACATCTCTGCTTACCATAAATCCCTTATTGGTAGGATTATAAAACCTGTGACCTTTTTGATTTAAGTCATACCCAATAAAAATGCATTTTTCAGCCTTTGGGTCTAGCTTACCTCTTATCTGAGAAGGAATGTGTACATATGCTACACATCCAAATATTTTGCAATTGTCAAGTGAAGGTCTCTTACCATGCCATGCTTCATAGGGTGTCATACCATCAAGTGACTTAGATGGTAATGTGTTTATGAGGTAAGTGGCAGTAGAAACACTCTCTGCCCATAGATAGTTAGGTAACTTCTTTTCATTAAGCATAGATCTAGCTGTCTCAACAATTAACCTATTTCTTCTCTCAGCTACCCCATTCTGTTCAGGAGAATACCTTGTGGTTATCTCTCTTTTGATGCCTCTGTCCTGCAAGAAGTCTTCAAATTCATTGGAGAAGCCAGGGGAAAAAACCTCCTAAAGAGGGAAAAAAGTGCCCCGGCGGTCCTAGTGTGTTCATACACATCACTACCTAAATATATCAACAAGAAAGACTATCTACTCTGATTTGCTATTTGAAGAGTGGAACCCAACCTAGAAATTAAACCTTAAACTTCCAGAAAACCTATTTCCTAACTGCAAATCAGAGTCAGTAGATACCCATGATTCAAAACAATGAGTAGACCCAAGTGCAAAACCCATAGAAGATACACAAATGAGTAGCAGAAATGACAATCAAGAGGTTAACAAAGACAACCAACTGCGAGAGTAATTTATGCCAAATTTGGCGAATTTCTAGGCGATGATCCGGATGCGCATGTGCCCATCTTTGAAATTAACTACATGACTAGGTAATCCAAAAGACCCAGAATATAAGTCCATAGTATTCTAGTCCACATATGTCAATGAAGTGGCAAGATGGCTTCTTGAATTCGACCTCAATCATTTCCGACGGTATGAAGATGTTAAGAATACATTTGTGCGGCGCTTCCGATTAAAGAAGAACATTGCCAAGATATTTGATTATTTGCAAACCAACAGACAAAAGGTGAATTAGAGTTTACAGGACTATGCCACCCTTTTTTGCATGCATCTACGGTAGTTACCCTAATTACATGCAAATTTACCCAATGATGTTATCACGCAGTGGTTCATAAACAACCACAATCCACAATTGTGATAGGTCATGATCATCTGCTGTGTTAGTGGCATGACGTCAGATGCACTTATTGCAATGGCATTACAAATGGAGCATAAAATTGGAGGATTTATAGAAGACTTGGAATGGTTGAAATCTGGTAAAACAAAAGTGATGACCCCTTGAAGCAGATATATTGTACTAAATGTAAAAATCCTAGCCACGTGGCAACGAATTGCACACTTAATCAAATTTATTGTGCCATTTGCGACGCCGCTAGTCACTCTACAAAATCCTATCCATATAATGCTAAAATGGAAAATTGATTGGTCGTCAATGCAATACTTCAAGAATAGAAGAACCCAGGTGCAAGTTATGTACCACCCCACTTATGAAATACATCATATTCTACCTATATCAATTAGAGAGCACCACAAATAGGGAATTTCAATCAACCTCGATGGAATTAGGGCTAGGAGCAGTATCATATTACCCCCACCACGATGTCATTTTTGCAGAGAGGTTGGCCACATCCATCGATACTGCAAGGAGGCTTGGGAATATGATAAATGTAAAAAGGATAGGTAAAATCCTATGGTGAATATGGTGTATATTATTGCAGCAGATACTCAGAAAGCGGCCATCGAGACCCGATCAGGCAAAATACTCCACCCCGCGACATAGGTATTTGAGCTAGGTTTAAAAGAGCAACAATGAACATTTGCTAAAGCATCCAAGTGGGCATGTCATATGATCCCATACTTATGACTCGAAAAAAGGTGGAGGAGTCAGCGAAACCTGTACCAGCACCAATAACAGTACACCCAATGGCCTCACAGGACAGTACACTGGAACTAACTAACCCGAGTATGGCATGGGACATTTTAGAGAAGGCATCGATCACTATTCCATTAGGAAAATTACTAACCTTGGTTCATAGTATCCATTAACAATTTCAATAACAAATGGATCCAAGTCCAAATTGAGCACGAGCCATGGCTACGATCATTGTGGAGTCTGATTCTACAATAGATCATGCAATCCCACTAATCATTGTATGGTTTAAAAATCATAAATTTTGTAGGTCCTTATTGATGGTGGTTTCGGTGTTAACATAGCCATTGTAGCAATATGTGAAAAGTTAGGTTTGAATCACATAGAACTAGTTAATTTTTTCGTAAGAATGGTTGACCAGCCAAGAGTCTGCCCGATGGGTTTAGTGCATGATATTCCTATCACACTGCAAGGGGTGGTGTTTAAAATGACTTTTTTCATTATGGAACTCCTTGAATCTAGTCTTGATTACAACCTTTTGTTTGGGCGACCTTGGCTAAAGTAGGCCAAAGTCCGCCAAGATTGGTCATCCCATGAACTCATCTTTAAATGCAATCATCACAAATATGTTTTCCCTTTGGATGATATTAAACCATGCAAAATTCGTGCCCGAAAGACTCCAAATGGGAATATGAACTTATTAACCACATTAATCTATATGCCTAATATTTCTAAGAATGTCATCCTTACATAGCTGAACCTGCCCATATGTTGGATGGGCTATCAGACGATGAAAGAAGAGGCTTTTTTGGCCGCCAACAGGGACTTACTATCTCTCGGAACAATAGATTTACAACAGGTGCTAGACTAATGGTCTCGGGCAACCTGTATGTTACAACCTTTTGTGGATGAATCTATAGATGATGCCCGTGAATTGGTGGACATTATGGAATTTCAGAACCCCTTTTAGTCTGAGAGTGACCCTGCCACTGCACGATAATTCTATGTATTGGAAGATCAATTGGTAACTTGTCACCTGGGGGATGAGACTAACCTATGACCGGTTAAAATAAAATTTGGTCTGGATAATATCTTTCAGGGTTACCTCTTGATTGGGTTAAAGGATTTTACGGATGTGTTTGCATGGGACTACTGGGATATAAAAGGCCTAGATCCCAGAATTTATCAGCACTTGGTTGTATTGAAACTGGATGCTCATTCGATAAAGCAGCAAAGTTATTAGATGAATTCTATAATGCTCAACAAGTTAAGGAGGAGATAGACATATTAGTTCATGTTGGATTTATCTTCCCAATAGAACACGTTGAGTGGATTTCATCGATTGTTATTATACCCAAAAAGAATAAGCAGCTTTGCATATGTGTAGATTATAGGAAATTAAATGCAGCCACTATCCTTGATCCATTTCGGTTATCATTCTTACATAGTTTGTTAGATGATCTACTTGGGATAGAGATGTTTTCTTTCCTTGATGGCTATAGTGGTTACAATCAAGTCAGGATGACCGAGGCCGATATATCCAAGATTGCATTCATCACTAATTGAGGGGTCTATACGTGTATGGTGATGCAGTTCGATTTGCGTAATGCACCAAGTATCTTTCAATGATGCATGCAAGAAATCTTTTGACCATACTTGACGAGTTTTATGCGTGTTTAGCTTGACTACTTTTCCTTGTCCAATGATACTAATGGTCATTTACAACACCTACGCTATTGTTTCCTTGAATATCAGGAGGACCATGTTTGTTTGAATCCCCATAAGTCTATATTTGTCATCGCCTGCAATAAACTCCTAGGACATATCATCTCCAAACATGGTATTCAAGTTGATCTTGACAAAATACATGCTATTTTGTATGCTCCACCACCCAAATCCCCGAAGGAATTTATGCGTTTTCTAGGTCAAATTTGTTGGCTTGGCCATCATCTTCGATGGCTAACCCATCTGACTATACCCCTTACTCGACTGGCCACCATGGCTCCTCAACGGTTCCACTTGACTGAAGAGTGTTAGAATACCTTTGTGCATTTAAAAACACTTTTAACACAGGCCCCAATATTACATGCACCTAATCGGGAGCTCCCATTTCATGTTTTTGTTGATGCTTCTAGTATTGCCATCGACAATGTCCTAATGCAATGCTAGGATAAGTGGTACCACCCCATATATTATGCTAGTCACCAACTTGCATCGGTTGAGAGGAATTTCTCTGTAATCAAATGAGAATGCTTAGGGCTGATTTAATCCATTAAGAAGTTTTGGCACTACGTATTGGGTCGTAAGTTCACATTCCATGTGGACCATTCTTCTCTAGTTTATCTAGTCTGACAAGAGAACTTCGGAGCCCGTTTGGCTTGCTGGGTTTTACTTTTGCAGAAATTTGATTGTGATGTTGTCCATTGCCCTATCTCTTCACATGCCATTGCATATTTTCTATCACGATTGGATGATTCTTCATTTGCTATATATATGAATACAACTCTCGATTCGTCATCAATTCCATTGCCTATTGCTGATTCTTACTACACGTTAATGAGCTTCCTCATTGTTTTTTGTCCACCTAGTTCTGTCTCGAATATGGCCTGACAAAAGTTAGCTATCTATAGTAGACATTTTTGCATCATTGTTGGCCAACTTTATTACGCTGACCCTTTTGGTGTTTTGGTTGTGATGCATTCCTACCCATGATGTTCAATCTGCGATTGTGATGGCTCATTCTATACCATCTAGTGCTCATTTCTCTGTAGATCTGACTTATAGGAAGATTCTATAGAGTGGCTTATGGTGTCCCACTATGCAATGCGATATTTATGCTTATGCCAGACAATGTGATGCTTGCCAATGCACCAGCCAACCCTTGCATCACCACCATTTCCACCTCCAGCCTGTTCTACCCTTCAAACCCTTTCAGAAGTGGGGGTTAGATTTTGTGGGGCCTATTATTCCCCCATCCATTTCAACCATTAATCGATATATCTTAACATGTACTAATTATGCCACTCGTTGGGCTGAGGCTTGGGCTGCTCTCTCTGCTATGACTCAAGCTGTTGCCAAATGTCTTACCTGTGACATTTTCCCTAGGTTCGAGTTACCTTTGGAAATTGTTTCTGATCATGGAACACACTTTGATAATACCCTCATGCAGGCTTTAACTCAGTCCTTTAATATTATGCATAAATTTAGTACTCCCTATTACCCATGTGCCAATGGATTGGTTGAAAGTACCAATAAAACTCTGCTCATGATGCTTGAGAAATTGATCATAGGATGTCCCAAATGATGGGATCAGATCTCCCGTCTATTTTGTGGGCTTATCAAACAACTTAGAAAGTCTCTACTAGATATACACCATTTAAGTTAACTTATGGACTCAAAGCTATTACTCAAATGGAGCTGGTCATGCCCACCCTACATGTTTCCATTGAAAAGAAATTATTGCCGGATGACTCTTTTTATGTTCGCCTCAATGATTTGCATTCACTGGATGAACAATGATTCGAAAGTTTTTTCTTGCTGCAAGAAGTGCAACTCTGTTAGGCCAGGATACATGATCGCTTTTTGCGGACTCTTGTCTTTGAAGTGGGACAATTAGTCTTGTTTTATAATTATAAGTCTGGTAGAGACGCAAGGAAATTTAAGAATTGATGGTCTGGCCTGTACTGGATTTTGGCAAAACTGGGTCCACCAATGTTTTGGTTGGAGACTCTCAATGGAGAACTGATTTCCAATATGATGAATGGATCCAAGTTACACCCCTTTTGTCCACTTCCCACGTCATCATGACTTCCAATGTCTGTAAGTCAATCATTATAGATGTTGTATTCTCCATTAGTAAAGACTTTCTACTGCTGTTCCATTTTTAGATGCTACTTTGGCTTCCACCGCATTGCATGTACAGTCGCCCGACCGTGTTTCAGTTGACCAGTGTTGGAGGAGATGGTGGACACCTTTGAGAGATGAGATGGTGCTACAAATTCCTGCTTCACACTAGCAAAAACTGAGTTGCGGAGCGCAAAATAGACCTCTTGATATTTCCAAAAAGCACAAATAATCACCCAAGTACTTTTGAAGATGATACTCAAATCATTAGATGAGAACAAATGAGTTGGGGTTTCACTATGAATAAAAAACTTGCTATTTTGGTCACTACACATGCTCAGAGAAATGAACAATTCTCTTTCTCTGCTAACAATTGAAGAAAATCCTTTTGGGAATATCTAACTTACTTGGGTAGCTAAATTTTGCAAGTTATTTCACTTGAAATGATTAACTGTGCTCAGAGAATGATGCTTAGCAAATCAAAATGCATCCTGATATTTTAGGGAGTTGACAATGTGTAGACTAGAGAGCAATGTTTTGCACATCTCTCGAGATTGGCTGAGGTAATAAGTATGAAACTTTGTAGCAAGAAAACAGAAGATCCAACAAATCTATACCAGCTTAAATCATTGCAAATGATCAAGTGCACTCTGAGAAATGAATCAGTGAAGTTCATTGTTCTGAGTGATACATGATAGAGTAGAAGATATGATATATGAGAAAACTATATGTATTAATGCACATAGATTACATTGACATTGGCAATGAATGATATGAGGGCAATACAAGAGCTATGATGTAAGCTCAATATGCCACACAAAATACTCTAAAATCTTTGCTATTCCTAGTTGCATTTTGAGCGACTAGATAATCCTCTTTTATAGCCTTTTTGTTGGAGCCAAGATTCAAGTTTGAATTTGAATCTTTATCTAAAAGTGTTCAAAAGTTTAGGGAATTGATTTTCTATGAATCCTCACCGAATAAATCATGGAAAGATTCTCCTAAGAACTCATGATTGAAGTGATTCCACTTATGCAATTTTACAAGGTGTAAGAAATCTATGTTTTAGAATAGGTCATTCATGTGCTAATACATGAATGCACACATGAATTTGAGGATAAGTGATCAAGCATTTAGGCTTGGATTATTTTGCACCAACACCTCCCCCTCAAGCCTAATACACTTGGGCTTCAATTCTCTTTAATTTCTTCCAATCCAATCATCATTTTGAACATGTTCAGATTAAAATCATTCTCCAAATCATAGGATAGCTTTATTTTCTTGCAATCATACTCAAACTAAGAGTTATTTTTAGCAAGTACCACATCCCTACTAACTGTAAACCCTCTGTTAGTGGGATTATATAAACTATATCCTTTCTGACTCTTATCATAGCCAATAATTATGCATCTTTCACCTTTTTGATGGAGAGTGTTAATCTCCAAAAGAACAAGCTACTCTTGAAGTTAGAGCACCTCTATATCAAGAGTAACTCAAAACATTTACCAATTTGGAGGATTAATGATCAATTATAAAGATTTTGGATAAACTCTGAAGAAGATGATTCTACAGAAAGTCTGCTGCACATATCTCTCTCATTGACTTATCAAATGTGTAAAGGTTTTGATAAAACTTTGCATAAGGTGTCCCTATAGTTTGCGCACCTTCTCCAAGTTAAATGATTCCGAAAGATTCAGTAGATCTTGAGAAATGATCTTAACAAGTCACCTATGTCTAAAATTGTTCTTCTGAGAAGTCGATTCAGACACCTGTAAATTCTAACACTTGGTTCTCTCAATCTAGAACCCATTTATGCAAATTCTTTTAGCCATAGGTAGCTTACCTTCCAACTTAAAGAATGAGTGCTTCCTTGCTCAAAACTTTACACTGTGGAAGGAGAATTGACCAAAACATTAGCATTGAATTTTGCGCCTCCTATAACTTATCTTCTTTCCATTTACACATGTAAATGTTCCTACACTCAATTCTCTCACCCTGATCACAATAAGAAGCTGAAAATTTGTAAAGAGGTCAATCAACTATAGACTTAGACTTGTACAAAAGCATTTCACAAAAGATTCAACACAGAAGGAGAATACTCAGAAAGATCCGGTGCAACATTTCTTCATTTTTGGAAACTTTTTACATCTGAGTGATGAGAGAAATTCTACTCACTTCTAAAGTGTCTAATGACATCTAATTCTCCTCAAAACTTGTTCGAACATAATCTCTCATACTTGCCCCATCATTTTCTTTGTATATATATAGGCAAATATTTACAAGCTCATAACTATACAAAAGTATAAGTAAACTATCTCTGAATTAATGTACATATGTGTACACATCTTCATCTTCTGAATATGCATTTCCTTCAAGCTTCATAACTTGATCTTTTCTTCAGTCCTTGACTTCCAAACCTTCATCAAAACTTCAATTGTTGATTGCCCTGCAGCAACAGCTCCCCCTTAATCATCAATTGAGGTTTTCTCTATCTTCTTTATGCCTGCCATATCTTTGAATCTCTGTAGCTTTGGTCCATCCAAGCTCTCGGTTAGCATATCAGCTATCTGATCTTTTGTTGAAGTATGTATTACTTCAATCTCTTTATCCATTACCTTCTCTCTTAGAAAGTGATACTGAATCTCAATATGTTTAGTCCTGGCATGAAAAACAAGATTAGCAGCTAAATACAATGAACTCATGTTATCTCCATGAATAGTGGGTCTACTCTGAATGATGTCAAAACTCTTCATAAGAGTCTTAAGCCATATCACTTCCTTTGCAGCTTCCACCATACCTTTATACTCTGCTTCTGTAGATGACAAAGCAACTGTGTGTTGCTTCTTTGAACACCATGAAATTAACTTATCTCCCACATAACACAAGTATCCATAAGTTGATCTCCTATCATCAGGATTACCTGCCCAATCTACATCACTATACATCTTGATGTTTGTATCTGATGTAAAACCATAATACAAACCTTCTTTGAGTGTACCCTTAATGTACCTCAACACTCTTTGTCCTACAATCCAATGTTCTTTCCTAGGGCAATGCATGAATTGAGACAATACTCCAACTGCATTTGACATGCCAGACCTAGTTAAAGTAGCATAGATTAGGCTTCCAACCAAACTTTGATATAACTTCATATCCTTGAACTCTTCTCCTCCATATCTGCTCAATTTATGATTCACCTCCATTGGAGTAGGTGCTACCCTGCAATCATCCATTTTAAACTTGATTAACAAGTTCTTCAAGTACCTTTCTTGAGTTACATACACTCCATGCTGAGTGTATGAGATCTCCATGCCCAAGAAATATGACAAGTCTCCCAAGTCACTAATCTTGAACTCTTTCTCCATTTGTTCCTTTAGGATTTGAATGCCTTTCTCATCTGTACCTGTAAGAATTATATCATCAACATATATGCACATGTAAATGAATCCATCATCACTTGCTTTGACAAGCAAGCTACTATCTGCCTTTGATACTTGGAATCCAAGTTCTTTCAAGAACTTCACAAGTCTACAATTCCATGCCCTTGGGGCCTGCTTCAAACCATACAAAGCTCTCTTGAGCTTGCACACATGATCTGGATACCTTTCATCTCTGAATCCTTGTGGTTGCTCCATGAAAACATCATCTGAAATATAACCATTTAGAAAAGCATTCTTCACATCTAATTGACATAATTTCCAACCTTTACATGCAGCAATAGCTATGAGTGTCCTGATGGTTGTCATCTTTGCCACATGACTATAAGTTTCATCATAATCTATACCATATGTCTGAGCAAACCCTTTCACAACAAGTCTAGCTTTATATCTAGACACACTTCCATCTGCATACCTCTTTGTCTTGTAGACCCATTTGCATCCAATGATCTTCTGACTATTTGGCTTAGGAACCAAATCCCAAATCTCATTCTCCATCAATGCATCATACTCTTCCTGCATAGCTTTCTCCCAAGTTTCCTTACCTTTTGCCTCTTCATATGTAGAAGGGTCTTCATCTGCCTTTACCATATATGCATAATCTTTGGTAGCCAAAAAAGAAGTGTCATAGATATACCTTGTAGGTTGCCATTTGTGTCTTGATGACCTTCTAACTTCTCCACTCCTTGAGGTTTCTAGTTCATCACATTCTCGATCAAATCTTGGCACTTCTTCAACTTCAATCTGTACTTCATTGTTCTCCTCTTCATCAAATATCTGAACCTTTGATTTACCTTTCTTTTGATTCACAACTTCTTCATCACCTGCCTAAATATTGATTGTACCTGCATACCAAGTACCTTGCTCATCAAATGTAACATCCTTAGACACAAGGAATTGTTTTGTGGATGGACTCCACAACCTATATCCCATATGCTTATCATCATATCCAATGAACACATATTTTTCAGCTTTGGGTTCCAATTTATGCCTTAATTGTGATGGCACATATGCATATGCCAAACATCCAAATACTTTGCAATGATCCAAAGTAGGTCTCTTACCCCACCATGCCTCATATGGTGTCATACCCTGCAAAGATTTACATGGTAATCTATTGACCAAATAAGTAGCTGTATTTACAGCCTCAACCCACAAGTAATTTGGGCAATTTTTCTCCTTCATCATGGATCTTGCAAACTCAACAAGAGTTCTATTTCTCCTTTTTGCTACACCATTTTGTTGAGGAGAGTACCTGCAAGTAATTTCCCTTTTTATACCTGCATTCCACAAGTAATCACTGAACTCATTAGAGAAATACTCTCCCCCTCCATCTAACCTTAGTCTCTTCAACTTATGACCTGTAATTCTCTCTGCATACACATGATAATGTTTGAATGTATTGAATACCTCTGACTTATCTTTGATCACATAGATAGTGATCCATCTGGTAGCATCATCAACATAAATCACATAATACCTTGAGCCATTGATACTGAAATCCTTTGATGGTCCCCACACATCTGTGTGTACCAACTCAAGCTTCTCTGAATACATAAAACCATGCTTGGAATAAGATTGCTTATGAGCCTTACCTAATTGACATGCCTCACATCTGTATGTCATATGTTGACCTGCAACATTAGGCAATCCAAGCACTAAACCATTGTTAACCATATCTTTGATACCTCTTTCATTGAAATGTCCAAGCCTTTTGTGCCAAAGATCTAACTAGATCTTATGTCCTCCATAAGTGAACAAGGCATGACCAACATTACCTTGGATCTTCATGTTGATATATTTAGGTAGTGATGTGTGTGAACACTCTAGGACCGTCGGGGCACTTTTTTCCCTCTTTAGGAGGTTTTTTTCCCCCGGCTTGTATATACGCCTATTGCCCTAATGGGCTACTTATCTTTGTACATTCTCTAGTAATACATTCAGTCTTGTGTGTTGTGCTCCAAGCTTCTTCTTCTTCCTTGTGCTGTTCGCGTGCTTCCGCAGACGTCTAACTCCAACAATTGGTATCAGAGCAGGTCGTTGCTTCTTCTAGGGCGCCGTCGACACTCCTCCGTTTGCAGTCTCAGATTCGCACAAAACAGCTTTGCTATGTGGTGCCGAAATCGCGATCTGAGCTCGTTTCGGCCTCCGAACGCACTATCACAGTGCTTGTGCAGGCTATTTCGTGCTTTTGTGCCAAAGGTATATACCAGTTTCTGTTCGCCAGTTTAAGCGTCTCGAAGTTTGCTACAGGTCTAGCAGAACTCGTTTGGGCAGTTCCGTTCAACTTTTTTAGATACAGTCAATTTTTTGCATCAAGGTATTTTAGTCACCGGCCATGGCTGAAAGCAGTGATGTATTCCGTATGTTGGCTGTTGAGGATAAGTTGGATGGTACCAACTACCCATTATGGGCTTATATGATGCGACATGTACTGGTTTCAAAAGGATTGTGGAACATTGTGCAGGGTGTTGAAAGACGTCCTGTTACACCTGTAACGACAGGTACTGCAAATACAGGTGTTGGAGCTGATGAAGATGGTGTCGAAGATGATATTCCGCAGATTCCTATTCGTGCTGCTGTTTCTGTTGCACCTACTGCAGAGAAGATTCGTTGGGATGGCAGAGATTCCCAGGCACATGCATTGATAGCTTTGTCTGTCAAACGTGCCATTATTCCTCACATTCGCTCTTGTAGAACAGCAAAGGATGCTTGGGATACACTTACCACTTTGTACCAGGCTAGGAATGAGGCTCGTGTTGCTTACCTCCGAAAACAGTTGGAGAGTGAGCACATGAATGAAGGTGATTCTATGGACAGTTTTCTTACAAAGATCAAAGACCTGAAGGAACAATTGATTTCTGCTGATGAGGTTATACCAGATAGCTCACTTGTGCAGACCGTTCTGAATGGTCTTCCTGATTCATATCAGAGTTTTGCCTCTACTCTTCGGTTGATGATGAAAGGCAATCCGAATGCCTTGTCATTTGAGGAATTAGTCTCTGTTCTGTTGCAGGAAGATCAGTCCAGGCAGAACAGGTCCATTATGCGTGTTGCAGATCAAGCTTTCCTGGCTAGTCAGAAGGGCAAAGGAAAATGGAGCTCTTCTACTAGTAAGCAGAAATCTGCAAATGCTGCACAATCTAAGAACCAGGATAAAGATGAGAAGAAATCAGAAAAGCAGAAATTGTTCTGCAAGTACTGTAAAGGAAATGATCATATTATAAAGAACTGTCCAAAATTGGCTGCTAAAGAGGCAAAGAAGAAAGAGGCTGGAATGGTTGTTGCAAAGGCCTCTACACCAAAAACAGAGTCTGCAAATCTTGTGCAGGAAGAAGAATGGGCGTTTACTACTGTCTGCAGTTTTGACCCATCTTCTCATGATCAGTGCATGTCTGCAGTAGACTCAGATGTTTGGTACTTTGACAGTGGGGCGACCAAACATATTACCTCGCAGCGCAGTTTCTTCTCTTCAATCGAGCCTGCCCCTACAGGGAATACTGTCACATGCGCCAATAACTCCTCTTATCCTGTTATGGGAGTTGGTAAGATCATTCTGACTACTGCTGATGGTAGTTCTTTCACTTTGTCAGATGCTTTATTTGTGCCAGGGATCAAAAAGAACCTGTTATCAGTTTCTGCATTAGCCAAGATTGGCTTGGTTGTGAAATTCGTTGATGACAGGTGTACAGTCCATGATCTCTCAAATGGCGATGTGATTATTGCTTCTGGCATTTTATGTCGTGGGCTGTATAAGCTCATAGACTATGAAAGATCTGTGAATGATTCGGCATGTGCAGTTCATGATTCTCAGGCTATGTCAGATGCAAAGCTTTGGCATGCACGCTTTGGTCATCTGAATTTTGCTAGTTTGTTACGCCTGCAGAAATCTGAAATGGTGTCCTCTTTGCCCAAACTTGAGGCACCTGGAAAACATGTTTGTGAAGGCTGTATTTTGGGCAAAATGCAGCGTTCTTCCTTTCCAAAAGATGGTTCAGTTCGGGCTATGCAGAAATTGCAGCTTGTACATAGTGATGTCTGTGGTCCTATGCAGACACCCTCTTTTGGAAATTACCTTTACTTCGTGACTTTCATTGATGATTTTTCCAGGCATGCATGGGTATATCCACTCAAAGCAAAGTCCGAAGTGTTCATGTGCTTCAAACAGTTTTTGGTTTTGGTTGAAAAATCTGTCAGCATGTAAAATGGGCACCCTCCGTTCTGATCGAGGGGGGGAATATATGTCTTCAGATTTTAATGCATTTCTGGCTGAACGTGGGATAAAACACCAGTGTACAGTGCCGTATACACCTCAACAGAATGGAGTTGCTGAACGAAAGAACAGGTCACTCATGGAGATGGCGAGGTGCATGGTCAAAAGTCAGGCTTTACCACATAGTTTCTGGCTTGAGGCTGTCATGTGTGCAGCATATGTACTGAACAGGTGTCCCACCAAAGCGTTGCAGTCTATCACTCCATATGAGGCTTGGCATGACCGCAAGCCATCTGTTGCTCATCTGCGTGTTTTTGGTTGTTTGGCATATGCATTAGTGCCTGAACAACATCGCAGAAAATTGGATGATAAGGCAGTAAAATGTATTTTTGTTGGGTACAGTTCTGAAAGTAAAGGCTATCGTCTGTATCATCCACAGACTAAACGCATTCTGGTTAGCCGTGATGTTGTCTTTGTGGAAGATGCTATTCAGCCATTGCTTTCATGTACTAAGGAGACATCTGTTAGCTCCAAAGACATGTATGATACTTTGATGCCTCTTTTTACAGGTGGACAGGCTAACACTGGCCCTAATGAGGCAACTTCTCAGCCTTTGCAGGTTTCATATGATGATGCAGATCATTCCATTTCTGATGCAGATTTACATGATGCACTTGTTGATGAGAGAGCTGATATTGAACAGGCAAAAACTATGCCAAAATGGCTGGAGCAGACTTTGCGTGACAGCAAATTAGATGCACCTTTGTCATATCGTACTCGTTCAGGCTCTCATAGTACCTCCTTTGCATCAGATTGCTATGCTATGGCTGCATCTGGTCTCTGTGATAAGAATGAGCCTGTTTCTTTTGATGAAGCACAAAATTCAGAAAATTGGATGGCTGCTATGCAATCTGAATATGATGCTATAATGAAGAATGGTACATGGTCTTTATGTGACTTGCCTCCTGGCAAGAAGGCCATTGGCACTAAGTGGGTATACAAGCTGAAGCGTAAACCTGATGGTACAGTTGACAGGTATAAGGCTAGGCTTGTTGCAAAGGGTTATGCGTAGGAAAGAGGCATTGATTTTGATGAGACCTTTGCACCTACATGCCGTATGACTACTGTTCGGAGCATTTGTGCACTTGCAGCCCATCATGGTTGGAATGTACATCAGTTGGACATTAAAACAGCATTTCTGAATGGTGACTTGCATGAAGAAGTGTATGTTTTTCAGCCCCGTGGCTTTGTGCAGAAAGGGCATGAAAACCAGGTGTGCAGGTTAAAGAAGGCGTTATATGGTTTAAAGCAAGCACCACGTGGTTGGTATGAGAAGATACATGCCTATCTGATTGCACATGGTTTTGAGAACAGTCCAACTGAAAGCACCTTATATGTTAAGCGTGCTAATGATGTGCTTCTGATCATTGTTGTCTATGTTGATGACATGCTGCTCACTGGTCCTATTGAGACACATATTGCTGATTTTAAGGCTGATTTGCATGCCTCATTTGAGATGTCTGATTTGGGGCATTTGCATCACTATTTGGACATTCAGTTTATGCACGTTGATGGTGGAATGGCTTTGTGTCAAACGAAATATATTGACACATTATTGCAGCGTTTTGGCCTTGAAGACTGTAAGCCTATTGCCACTCCTATGGAGACAGGTTTACGATTGAGTCTTCATGATGCTGGAGATGCATTTGATGCTGTTCTCTATCAGCAGGCTGTTGGATGCTTGATTTACTTATGCATTACTCGGCTAGATATTCAGTTTGCTGTCTCACAGATGAGCAGGTTCATGCATTGCCCAGGAGTCACGCATTGGAAAGCGGTTAAGCGCATCTTTCGCTTCTTGAGTGGTACTCGGCTACTTGGGTTGTTTTATCCCAAGGGGGGATCACTACCGCAAGATTTGCATGCTTTTTCTGACTCAGATTGGGCTGGTTGCTATGACACTCGTGTGTCCACCAGTGGTTTTTGCTTCATGCTTGGTAGCTCATGTATATCTTGGTTGAGCAAGAAGCAGCCTACTGTGGCCACTTCCAGTTGTGAGGCTGAGTATAGGGCAGCTTTCACAGCGACTGTTGAGTGTGTGTGGCTCAGACGCCTTATGGCTGATTTGGGTGTTGGCCAGTCTTCTGCCACCACCATCTTCACTGACAGTCAGAGCGCATTGGAAGTTGCGAGGAACCCTGTGTTCCATGCTCGCACTAAGCACATTGAGGTGCATTATCACTATGTCAGGGAGAGGTTCTCTGCTGGGGAGATCAGCTTGGCATATGTGCCCACGCAGGAGAACATTGCAGACCTTTTCACGAAGGCTCTGCCTAGGGAGAAGTTTGAAGCTTTCCGCAAAGCTTTGGGCTTACTTCCTTTTGTGGAATGATTTCCACATAGCTCGGCACTTCCTTATACATGAGTGCCAACTCCTTGTTCACCGCATCACTCCCAGGGGGGATTTGTTGATATATTTAGGTAGTGATGTGTGTGAACACTCTAGGACCGCCGGGGCACTTTTTTCCCTCTTTAGGAGGTTTTTTTCCCCCGGCTTGTATATACGCCTATTGCCCTAATGGGCTACTTATCTTTGTACATTCTCTAGTAATACATTCAGTCTTGTGTGTTGTGCTCCAAGCTTCTTCTTCTTCCTTGTGCTGTTCGCGTGCTTCCGCAGACGTCTAACTCCAACACTTCAATGTGAACAATCTTCCTTCTTTCTTTCCTGAAACAATTTGTTTATACCCATTGCTAGGGTCATCCACAAACACTGCTTCGTTAGTGAACCTAACTTCATAACCTTTTTCAACAATTTGGCCTACACTTATCAGATTCTTAGGAATTTTAGGAACATACAAAACCTTACTCAAGCCTTCCATCTTTAGCCTTCACCGATCCAATTGACTTCACATTATGTTTTGTATTGTCACTTGTTTGAACTACATGATTAGTTATCTTATTCTCCTAATCAGTCATCAAAGCTACCCTGAGTCAATGTAGAAGACTCTTTGGTCTTCGCTTTGCCTTTCACAAGTTGCATTCATTATCAATGTTGAATCCTCCTTCTGATCTGAAGCATAATTGTAGTAGGTATTTTTGTATTGTTGACGTTGGAATCCTCTACCTGCATTTCTTCCAAAGTAACCTCTACTACCTCTACCTCTGAAATTACCTCTTTGATTTCTGCCACCTCTTCCTCTTGAATTAAAATTTTGATTATATCCACCATTATTCTGAGTATTATGCCAACAATCATTAGCTAAGTGATTTGTCTTACCACAAATCCAACAAGCTTTAACTCCATGTTTATTACTCCTGCCTCTTCCTCTACCTTTGCCACTTCCTCTTCCTCTTAGGAAGTTGGCTTGGCTAGTTGTACCTTCATCTTCATTTACTTGTTGCTTCCCTTTGATATTCTTCTTCTTATCCTTTGAATACATTGCATGACCTATACTCTTATCACTTTCACCTTTGACATCCTGCTCAAAGGTTAGCATATGTTGCAGCAAGTGATTTAAATCAGGAGTGAAATGATCAAGTGATAACTTAGTAGACAAAATGAATGGCTTCCATTTGTCATCACCTCTCAAACCTGTAAGGATTAGCCTTACCAATTTATCCTCCTCAATGTCTTCATTAACTGCTTCTAATGCATCTGCAATGTCCTTCATCCTTGTTACATAATCTGAGATGGATTGAGAAGCCTTCTTCTTGAAAGTGGTAAATTCTGCCCACAAGGATGCCTTCCTTGGCTTTGTAGTGTTTTGGAAATGCTCTTACAAAGCATTCCATATATCACTTGCACTTTCAAGACCTCTAATGTGAGGTAGCAAGTAGTCATTAACTGCCATGTAAATAATGCTCCTAGCTTGACCATCTTTCTTCATCCAAGTCTTCAAATCTGATAATTCCTCCCTAGTTGGAACACTAGGATCTCTGAACTGAGGCTTTTCTTCTTCACCTATGATATAACTTATCAAGTCTTTGCTCATAAGATGAGCTTGCATCCTCATTGACCATTCTGGATAGTTCTCTCTATCCAACTTCTCTATCTGAAGAGAATCTCCCATCCTTTCTTCACCTGTGTATTGAATTCTTCAAACTTTATGAGTAATAGATGTACTTTTACTTAGAATGATACTCCTTTTGTCTTCCTTGATGTCGTATGGCCTCCTTCTTAAGCTTTGCTCTCAAGCTTTCACCTTTGGATATTCAGATGTTGAATTCTTTATGACTGCAGCAGTCAGGATGCTCCTTTCTTCAATTTTGATGTTTCCTGCTCTGATACCACTGATGGAGAGTGTTAGTCTCCAAAAGAACAAGCTACTCTTGAAGTTAGAGCACCTCTATATCAAGAGTAACTCAAAACATTTACCAATTTGGAGGATTAATGATCAATTATAAGGATTTTGGATAAACTGTGAAGAAGATGATTCTACAGAAAGTTTGCTCCACATATCTCTCTCATTGACTTATCAAATGTGTAAAGTTTTTGATAAAAAATTGCACAAGGTGTCGCCTATAGTTTTTGCACCTTCTCCAAGTTAAATCATTCCAAAAGATTCAGTAGATCTTGAAAAATGATCTTAACAAGTCACCTATGTCTAAAACTGTTCTTTTGAGAAGTCGATTCAGACACCTGTAACTTCTAACACTTGGTTCTCTCAATCTAGAACCCGTTTATGCAAATGCTTTTAGCCATAGGTAGCTTACCTTCCAACTTAAAGAAT
The DNA here is from genome assembly GCA_020310875.1 of Ceratopteris richardii. Classification (NCBI taxonomy): domain Eukaryota; kingdom Viridiplantae; phylum Streptophyta; class Polypodiopsida; order Polypodiales; family Pteridaceae; genus Ceratopteris; species Ceratopteris richardii. Next base: position 28,752,112 of record CM035428.1, read on the forward strand.
GAGTGCTTGCTTGCTCAAACCTTTACACTGTGGAAGGAGAACTGACCAAAACTTTAGCATCGAATTTTGTGCCTCTTGTAACTTCTCTTCTCTCCATTTACACATGTAAATGTTCCGACACTCAATTCTCTCAGCCTGATCACAATTAGAAGCTGAAAACTTGTACAGAGGTCAATCAACTATAGACTTAGACTTGTACAAAAGCATTTCACAAAAGATTCAACACAGAAGGAGAATACTCAGAAAGATCGGGCACAACATTTCTTCATTTCTGGAAAATTTTTACATCTGAGTGATGAGAGAAATTCTACTCACTTCTAAAGTGTCTAATGACATCTAATTCTCCTCAAAACGTGTTCTAACATAATCTCTCATACTTGCCGCTACATTTTCTTTGTATATATATATAGGCAAATATTTACAAGCTCATAACTATACAAAAGTATAAGTAAAGTATCTCTGAATTAATGTACATATGTGTACACATCTTCATCTTCTCAATATGCATTTCCTTGAAGCTTCATAACTTGATCTTTTCTTCAGTCCTTGACTTCCAAACCTTCATCAAAACTTCAATCATTGATTGCCCTGCACGAACACTTTTGGATCAAGCTTTCCGTTAATATGAGAAGGTATGTGTGCATAAGCAATGCACCCAAGGATCATACAATGATATAAAGAAGTTCTATTGCCATTCCATGCCTCATAAGGTGTCATCCCATCCAGAGACTTGGATGGAAGCCTATTGATTAGGTAAGTGGCTATGGAAACAACCTCTTCCCATAGATAATTAGGGAGTTTTTTCTCATTCAACATTGATCTTGCAGCCTCTACTATTAATCTATTTCTTCTCTCTGCCACCATTCTGTTCAGGAGTTTACCTTGTTGTAATCTCTCTCTTTATGCCTTTGTCCTATTAGAAGGAGTCAAACTCATGTGAGAAATACTCACCACCTCTATCAAATATGAGCCTCTTCAAGCTTTTACCTATTTGATTCTCAACCAATACAAAATAATTCTTGAAACAAGTGAAGAATTCATCTTTATGCTTCATAAAATAAGGTATTGTCCACCTACTATAGTCATCTATGAATGAAACATAATACCGTGATCCTGAAATTAATGGCTCTCTGCTAGGACCCCACACATCTATGTGTACAAGCTCCAAGTAGTCTTCATACATGTATCCTATTTTGTTGAATGGTTGCCTGTGTGACTTGCCAAATTGGCATGCTCCACATTTGTAAATCATGTGTTGCTTGGACACATTTGGGATGCAAAGCACACTTTGATCCCTGCATATTTGCTTCAATGTCCTTTCACCTATATGACCTAGTCTCTTATGCCATATCTCCAATTTAGATAAAGTTTGGTCCTTACAATTGAAGAGAGCAATATTTCTTCTATCTTCAATCTCAAAGGTAAAAAGTCTACCAAATTTCTCACTTTTTGCAATCTGCTTGAAGCCTTATTGAGGGTCCTCCACATATGCTCCATGCCTTGTGAATATAACCTGTATACCCTTCTCAACAATCTGTCCAACACTCATTAGATTTTTGGTTATTGTTGGTACATACAATCACCTGCTTAGAAGATTCATGTTACTATCAGATACTTTAACATATTCAATCTTCTATACTGAGTGCCTAGTGTCATCAGCTGTTTAAACTTCATGCTTTGCTTTGGGTTCTTCAAGGTCAAACAATAATGCTACTTTGCCTGCCACATGATTGGAACAACTGGAATCAATATAGAATAGGTACTCATCATCTTTACCTTGCTTGGCTATCATATTCATGAGTAGTAGGGAATCCTCTTGATCATATGTATAATTGTTGTAGTCTCTCCTTCCTCTAAAGCCTCCTTGATAGTTGTTGTTGTAGCCTTGGTTGTAATGTGATGGTAGTTGTTTCCTCCATTATTGAACCTGCCTCTTAATTGTCCATAGCCTCCTCTGTGGAAGCTCTTCCTCTCTAATTCTTCGTGTTCCTGAACCATTCATCTGTGATATGATTGTTGCCACAAATCTTGCAAGGTAAAGAATTGTATGGTCTCCCCCTGCCTTGCTTTCCTCCTCGGCCCCTTCCTCTAGTACCTCCTCCTCTACCTGTGAAACTCACTTGGGAGGTTATTGCATCTTCTTCATTCTTCTTACCTTTGCCTTTATCTTTACTCTTATTTTTATCTGTATAAAGGGAAAAAAATTGATTACCTCTAGAAGTATCTCCATTCTTGTTGACCTTTGTCTCATGTGTGAAGATTTGCCCCATCAATGTATTGAGGTCAGGTATCTGCATGTCCATATATAGGTCCATTACTGTGGTAAAAGACACCCATTTATCATTAGCCTTGATGCCATTTATGATCTGCCTTACTATCTATTCCTCTTCAATTTCTTCTCCGATGCTCCCAAGTTGATCAACTACATCCTTCATCTTGGTCACATAGCCAACTACACTTTGCTTTGGTTGCTTCTTCAAGGTTGTGAATTCCATTCAAAGCTGGTTCTTTCTGGTCCTTGTATTTGATGAGGAGTATGAAGATAGTACCTCCCAAGTCTCTTGGGAAGTCTCAAAATTCCTAATATGAGTTAACAAAAAATCAGATATTGAATTGAGTATGTAAGACATGGCTAGAGCATCCTTTGCACACCATGCAGCTAGTCTCTCTTGCTCTTCTCTTACAGGTTGAGTTTTGCTTCTAAAGGTTGGAATTTCTTCATCTCCAGGTATGTATCCATACAAGCTTCTTCCTTGGAGGTAAGCCTTCATCCTTAGGGATCAAGCTGGATAATTGCCCCTGTCCAATTTGTCAATGAATGATGGAAATCCATCTCCCATTTTACCTTGATGTTGTGATCATACCACTGTTGGAGGAGATGGTGGACACCTTCCAGAGATGAGATGATGTTGTAAATTCTTGCTTCACAAAAGCCAAAATTGAGTTATGGAGTGGAAAGTAGACCTTTTGAGCGTTCTAGGAATCACAAATAATCACTCAAGTACTTTGGAAGATGATCCTCAAATCATTGGATGAAAACAGATGAGTTGGGGTTTCACTATGAATAAAAAACTTTATATTTGGTCACTACACCTGCTCAGAGAAATGAACAGTTCTCTTTCTCTCCTCACAATTGAACAAAATACTTTTGGGCATATCTAATTAACTTGGGTAGCTAATGTTTGCAAGTTATCTCACTTGAAATGATTAACCATGCTCAGAGAATGGAGCCTAGCAAATTAGAGATGCATCCCGATATTTTAGCGAGTGGATAATGTGCAAACCAAAGAGCAATGTTTTGCACATTTCTCGAGATTTGCTGATGCAATAAGTATGAAACTTTGTAGCAAGAAAATAGATAGTCTAATGAATCTATGTCAACTTAAATCACTACAAATGATTAAGTACACACTGAGAAATGAATTAGTGAAGTTTGTTGTTTTGAGCGATACATGATAGAGTAGTAGATATGAGAAAACCATATATATTAATGCACATAAATTACATTGAAATTGGCAATGAATGATTGCACAATGTGAAGACACTAGAAGAGCTATGTTATACGCTCAATATGCCATACAAAAGCCTCTGAAATCTCTGCTATTCCTAGCTCAATTCCACACGACTAGATAGTCCTCTTTTATAGCCTTTTTGTTGGAGCCAAGATTCAAGTTTGAATTTGAACTTTATCTAAAAGTGTTCCAAAGTATTAGGAATTGATTTTCTATGAATCCTCACCAAATACTTCGTGGAAAGATTCTACTAAGGACTCGTGATTGAAGTGATGAACTTTAGGATAAATGATCAAGCATTTAGGCCTGGAGTATTTTGCACCAACAACTAGTTGACCATAACACATCCCGAAGTTTCTTTTAAGAGATTTAATTTTCAAGTCAAGTGCACTCCTTTTGATACATCATCATGTTAGCGGCCTGATCACGATGCTGATCCTCCACTTTTCATGCTCATTGTTTTGCCATGCTTTTGATGGCTAGATGGTGGCTGGATCTTCTCTATTGTTATCACCCTTATGATTGGCTATATGTTAACCATTCTGCCTTGTCTACTTAAGCTCTGAATTTTTTTTGCCATTTCCTTTACTATATGATTTGTGTATTCGTTCTATGTTTTCGGAGTAATTGTGTGTTGTTTTCCTATGCATTGTGTGCCCTAGCCTCCATGGAGCGTATGTCCCATATCACTGCATTCAGTGAGGGCATGTCCCTTGAGCTTGCCGAGTACTTTTGAGTACACAACTTGCTCTATTTTGCTGAGTTTTTGTTACACACTGTGCCAGCACATCCCCTGTCCATGACCATTGCCAGAGCGATCGCCAATTGTTTCACCTCCATCACTGCATGGCTAGTTGTAGAGTCCTTCTTTATGGCTCACATCATGGTCAACACTCTTGTTTCCAAGCTCAACCTGTCTAATGAAGGCTAGATTGAGGTCACTTAATGACCATTAGAGACAATGAACTAGTTGTTTCTCGGTAAGTCCTCTAATGAATATGCTATCATGTGCCAACCACCTCCTAAGTGCCATGCACTCCAGTTTCTCATCACCTCTATGAATTTGTAGAAACAAAATTACGATATATCATGGCCTATGTACTCTGTAATTGACACGATTTCCCGCGAGCCAGTCAATTGGGCTGTGTTTTACTTCTGCCACATTCACAAAGAATGCCAAGCGATTGTAAATCAATTATCCAAATGTGATTTTCCTTGAACATGATTATCACATGTCTTTACATTGCTCCTCCTTGAAGCCCCTTCTGCTGTACCCACTACCCTCGTTCCATCCCTTCTTCTGGCTTCTGCGCTCTCTTTTCCTATGGATCAAGATGAGGAGGAAGAAGCAGACTCTGTGCTTTTGTGCTTCCCTCGCAAACATCAATGGGTTGCAGTGGATGCTACACTAGCTTCTAGTTCTTCCTCCACTCATGCAACGGTCAACATTATTGTTACACTCAAAGACCTGCCTGCCAGTACAATTGCTTTTGCGGAACGTCCCCATCCAGAGGTCTCAAGTTCCATCACTATTGTAGATGGTGGTGACAATGATCAGGGGTCGCCACAGAAGCACAATGTCCTCACTCGGACCATAGTCATGCACTCGCCTAAAAAGACTATACATGTGGAAGTAAGTACATGTTTTGCCGATAAACAGGTTCGTGAACTTGCCACAATAGTTTTTACAATGGACCTTGACCAAGATGTATCCTCTACAACCATTCCTCCCAACCATCTTCGACCAGTTATCCCCATAGTCCCTTCTGCTCATATTATCTCCCCGGATGCTGCACCAAGGATTAGCAAGCTGATGTCCTGCCATCCGCCTTTCTAGACTACTCTTCTCCCTGCTCCACCGATATCAATGTTTCCCATGGTTCAATTTCTACAATTCCTCTTTTGCTAGGGTCATCATTTCACTTGGGATCACATATTTCACTTGCTGATCTCGCCAAGGTAGGGCAATATTTGATCAATCTGGATGCAGAGAAGTAGGTGATTCAATAGGAGTTTCAACACAAATTGGATACTCAGAATGCCTAGAAAAACAGCTGGGTGGGTGCAGTCCAAGCTCTAAGAAAGTCGTGCTTCTCTGTAGAGCCCGCACTCACACACTCAAAAGTGATTAGGTCCTGGAATGTTTAGGGTTTTATACCCTGGAGGAATTCAAAATTTTCTCGATTCCACAAATTTACGATTCTCTCAACCCCTAAAAGTTGCGATTTTCTCTCTGGTTTGCCAAAATCTTCTTAAGTGTAGAGAGTTGTCTTTCTCTCCTCAAATTTTTGAAGAAAGTTGCGATTTTCTCCCCCTTCCAAGGTCAAAAGGCATGATTTTCTCCCTGGTTTGCCAAAATCTTCTAAGTGCAGAGATTTTCCTTGCTCTCCTCAAAGTTTTGAAGAAAGTCGCGATTTTCTCCCCCTTCCAAGGTCAAAAAGTCATGATTTTCTCCCTGGTTTGCCAAAATCTTCTAAGTGTAGAGAGCCGCCTTTCTCTCTCGAGATTTCAAGGATCCACAAAATCTGAAGAAAATTTCCAACCAAATCTCAAGGATCGACAAAATCTGAAGAAAATCATGATTTCGTCCCAAGTTAAGAGTAGAGATTCGTGTTTTTCTAGCAGATATTCGTGATTTTCTAGAAGAAACTCGTGATTTTCTGCAATAACTTTAATTCTTCCCTTTTCAAAAAATTAGACCCCTTCCACTTGCTCTCATGAACTTTCATTCAAGCCCGTTTGACCCTTCCAAACTAAGAAGCTTGCTAGTTATCATAATTATGAATTTCTCTCTTAATTAGCACCAATGATAAAGCACAATTTTTTGAGTGGTCACTATCACAAAAAGTTGCAATTTTTTGAAATTTCCTACAATACCCCAAAAATAAATTTTCAAGGACTAGCTTCACCCAACCATGCTATCGTTTCCATTTTTCTTTTTTTATTTCCTTTAGTTTTGTATTTTTTGTTACCATTAGTGTCCATGTGAAAGGCCAAATGCCACTAGACACTTCTTTATATATGTTCTTTAATAAAACATATAGTGGCCTGGTCAGCCATGTTGATATATTTAGGTAGTGATGTGTGTGGACACTCTAGGACTGCCGGGGCACTTTTTTCCCTCTTTAGGAGGTTTTTTTCCCCCGGCTTGTATATACGCCTATTGCCCTAATGGGCTACTTATCTTTGTACATTCTCTAGTAATACATTCAGTCTTGTGTGTTGTGCTCCAAGCTTCTTCTTCTTCCTTGTGCTGTTCGCGTGCTTCCGCAGACGTCTAACTCCAACAATTGGTATCAGAGCAGGTCGTCGCTTCTTCTAGGGCGCCGTCGACACTCCTCCGTTTGCAGTCTCAGATTTGCACGAAATTTGGTGAGCATACTCAGGGTGTTTTCGAGATCAAAACAGCTTTGCTGTGTGGTGCCAAAATCGCGATCTGAGCTCGTTTCGGCCTTCGAACGCACTATCGCAGCGCTTGTGCAGGCTATTTCGTCCTTTTGTGCCAAAGGTATATACCAGTTTCTGTTCGCAAGTTTAAGCGTCTCAAAGTCTGCTACAGGTCTAGCAGAACTCGTTTGGGCAGTTCCGTTCAACTTCTTTAGATACAGTCAATTTTCTGCATCAAGGTATTTTAGTCACCGGCCATGGCTGAAAGCAGTGATGTATTCCGTATGTTGGCTGTTGAGGATAAGTTGGATGGTACCAACTACCCATTATGGGCTTATATGATGCGACATGTACTGGTTGCAAAAGGATTGTGGAACATTGTGCAGGGTGTTGAAAGACGTCCTGTTACACCTGTAACGACAGGTACTGCAAATACAGGTGTTGGAGCTGATGAAGATGGTGTCGAAGATGATATTCCGCAGATTCTTGTTCGTGCTGCTGTTTCTGTTGCACCTACTGCAGAGCATATTCGTTGGGATGGCAGAGATGCCCAGGCACATGCATTGATAGCTTTGTCTGTCAAACGTGCCATTATTCCTCACATTCGCTCTTGCAGAACAGCAAAGGATGCTTGGGATACACTTACCACTTTGTACCAGGCTAGGAATGAGGCTCGTGTTGCTTACCTCCGAAAACAGTTGGAGAGTGAGCACATGAATGAAGGTGATTCTATGGACAGTTTTCTTACAAAGATCAAAGACCTGAAGGAACAATTGATTTCTGCTGATGAGGTTATACCAGATAGCTCACTTGTGCAGACCGTTCTGAATGGTCTTCCTGATTCATATCAGAGTTTTGCCTCTACTCTTCGGTTGATGATGAAAGGCAATCCGAATGCCTTGTCATTTGAGGAATTAGTCTCTGTTCTGTTGCAGGAAGATCAGTCCAGGCAGAACAGGTCCATTATGCGTGTTGCAGATCAAGCTTTCCTGGCTAGTCAGAAGGGCAAAGGAAAATGGAGCTCTTCTACTAGTAAGCAGAAATCTGCAAATGCTGCACAATCGAAGAACCAGGATAAAGATGAAAAGAAATCAGAAAAGCAGAAATTGTTCTGCAAGTACTGTAAAGGAAATGATCATATTATAAAGAACTGTCCAAAATTGGCTGCTAAAGAGGCAAAGAAGAAAGAGGCTGGAATGGTTGTTGCAGAGGCCTCTACACCAAAAACAGAGTCTGCAAATCTTGTGCAGGAAGAAGAATGGGCGTTTACTACTGTCTGCAATTTTGACCCATCTTCTCATGATCAGTGCATGTCTGCAGTAGACTCAGATGTTTGGTACTTTGACAGTGGGGCGACCAAACATATTACCTCGCAGCGCAGTTTCTTCTCTTCACTTGAGCCTGCTCCTACAGGGAATACTGTCACATGCGCCAATAACTCCTCTTATCCTGTTATGGGAGTTGGTAAGATCATTCTGACTACTGCTGATGGTAGTTCTTTCACTTTGTCAGATGCTTTATTTGTGCAAGGGATCAAAAAGAATCTGTTATCAGTTTCTGCATTAGCCAAGATTGGCTTGGTTGTGAAATTTGTTGATGACAGGTGTACAATCCATGATCTCTCAAATGGCGATGTGATTATTGCTTCTGGCATTTTATGTCGTGGGCTGTATAAGCTCATAGACTATGAAAGATCTGTGAATGATTCGGCATGTGCAGTTCATGATTCTCAGGCTATGTCAGATGCAAAGCTTTGGCATGCACGCTTTGGTCATCTGAATTTTGCTAGTTTGTTACGCCTGCAGAAATCTGAAATGGTGTCCTCTTTGCCCAAACTTGAGGCACCTGGAAAACATGTTTGTGAAGGCTGTATTTTGGGCAAAATGCAGCGTTCTTCCTTTCCAAAAGATGGTTCAGTTCGGGCTACGCAGAAATTACAGCTTGTATATAGTGATGTTTGTGGTCCTATGCAGACACCCTCTTTTGGAAATTACCTTTACTTCGTGACTTTCATTGATGATTTTTCCAGGCATGCATGGGTATATCCACTCAAAGCAAAGTCCGAAGTGTTCATGTGCTTCAAACAGTTTTTGGTTTTGACTGAAAATCTGTCAGCATGTAAAATGGGCACCCTCCGTTCTGATCGAGGGGGGGAATATATGTCTTCAGATTTTAATGCATTTCTGGCTGAACGTGGGATAAAACACCAGTGTACAGTGCCGTATATACCTCAACAGAATGGAGTTGCTAAACGAAAGAACAGGTCACTCATGGAGATGGCGAGGTGCATGGTCAAAAGTCAGGCTTTACCACATAGTTTCTGGCTTGAGGCTGTCATGTGTGCAGCATATGTACTGAACAGGTGTCCCACTAAAGCATTGCAGTCTATCACTCCATATGAGGCTTGGCATGACTGCAAGCCATCTGTTGCTCATCTGCGTGTTTTTGGTTGTTTGGCATATGCATTAGTGCCTGAACAACATCGCAGAAAATTGGATGATAAGGCAATAAAATGTATTTTTGTTGGGTACAGTTCTGAAAGTAAAGGCTATCGTCTGTATTATCCACAGACTAAACGCATTCTGGTTAGCCGTGATGTTGTCTTTGTGGAAGATGCTATTCAGCCATTGCTTTCATGTACTAAGGAGACATCTGTTAGCTCCAAAGACATGTATGATACTTTGATGCCTCTTTTTACAGGTGGACAGGCTAGTGCTGGTCCTAATGAGGCAACTTCTCAGCCTTTGCAGGTTTCATATGATGATGCAGATCATTCCATTTCTGATGCAGATTTACATGATGCACTTGTTGATGAGAGAGCTGATATTGAGCAGGCAAAAACTATGCCAAAATGGCTGGTGCAGACTTTGCGTGACAACAAAGTAGATGCACCTTTGTCATATCGTACTCGTTCAGGCTCTCATAGTGCCTCCTTTGCATCAGATTGCTATGCTATGGCTGCATCTAGTCTCTGTGATGAGAATGAACCTGTTTCTTTTGATGAAGCACAAAATTCAGAAAATTGGATGGCTGCTATGCAATCTGAATATGATGCTATAATGAAGAATGGTACATGGTCTTTATGTGACTTGCCTCCTGGCAAGAAGGCCATTGGCACTAAGTGGGTATACAAGCTGAAGCGTAAACCTGATGGTACAGTTGACAGGTATAAGGCTAGGCTTGTTGCAAAGGGTTATGCGCAGGAAAGAGGCATTGATTTTGATGAGACCTTTGCACCTACATGCCGTATGACTACTGTTCGGAGCATTTGTGCACTTGCAGCCCATCATGGTTGGAATGTACATCAGTTGGACATTAAAACAGCATTTCTGAATGGTGACTTGCATGAAGAAGTGTATGTTTTTCAGCCCCGTGGCTTTGTGCAGAAAGGGCATGAAAACCAGGTGTGCAGGTTAAAGAAGGCATTATATGGTTTAAAGCAAGCACCACGTGCTTGGTATGAGAAGATACATGCCTATCTGATTGCACATGGTTTTGAGAACAGTCCAACTGAAAGCACCTTATATGTTAAGCGTGCTAATGATGTGCTTCTGATCATTGTTGTCTATGTTGATGACATGCTGCTCACTGGTCCTATTGAGACACATATTGCTGATTTTAAGGCTGATTTGCATGCCTCATTTGAGATGTCTGATTTGGGGCATTTGCATCACTATTTGGGCATTCAGTTTATGCACGTTGATGGTGGAATGGCTTTGTGTCAAACGAAATATATTGACACATTATTGCAGCGTTTTGGCCTTGAAGACTGTAAGCCTATTGCCACTCCTATGGAGACAGGTTTACGATTGAGTCTTCATGATGCTGGAGATGCATTTGATGTTGTTCTCTATCAGCAGGCTGTTGGATGCTTGATTTACTTATGCATTACTCGGCCAGATATTCAGTTTGCTGTCTCACAGATGAGCAGGTTCATGCATTGCCGAGGAGTCACGCATTGGAAAGCGGTTAAGCGCATCTTTCGCTACTTGAGTGGTACTCGGCTACTTGGGTTGTTTTATCCCAAGGGGGGATCACTACCGCCAGATTTGCATGCTTTTTCTGACTCAGATTGGGCTGGTTGCTATGACACTCGTGTGTCCACCAGTGGTTTTTGCTTCATGCTTGGTAGCTCATGTATATCTTGGTTGAGCAAGAAGCAGCCTACTGTGGCCACTTCCAGTTGTGAGGCTGAGTATAGGGCAGCTTTCACAGCGACTGTTGAGTGTGTGTGGCTCAGACGCCTTATGGCTGATTTGGGTGTTGGCCAGTCTTCTGCCACCACCATCTTCACTGACAGTCAGAGCGCATTGGCAGTTGCGAGGAACCCTGTGTTCCATGCTCGCATTAAGCACATTGAGGTGCATTATCACTATGTCAGGGAGAGGTTCTCTGCTGGGGAGATCAGCTTGGCATATGTGCCCACGCAGGAGAACATTACAGACCTTTTCACGAAGGCTCTGCCTAGGGAGAAGTTTGAAGCTTTCCGCAAAGCTTTGGGCTTACTTCCTTTTGTGGAGTGATTTCCACATAGCTTGGCACTTCCTTATACATGAGTGCCAGCTCCTTGTTCACCGCATCACTCCCAGGGGGGATTTGTTGATATATTTAGGTAGTGATGTGTGTGGACACTCTAGGACTGCCGGGGCACTTTTTTCCCTCTTTAGGAGGTTTTTTTCCCCCGGCTTGTATATACGCCTATTGCCCTAATGGGCTACTTATCTTTGTACATTCTCTAGTAATACATTCAGTCTTGTGTGTTGTGCTCCAAGCTTCTTCTTCTTCCTTATGCTGTTCGCGTGCTTCCGCAGACGTCTAACTCCAACAAGCCACATACTGTTAGTTTGATTGCATTTGTAAGACCTAAGAAGTCTGTCTTTGTGCTCCCTGTGTATTATCTTTTTCTTGCGTATTCTATAGCCTCTGTGCCGAGCACCGTGCACGGCCCTAGGAGCTCAGTTTTCTACTCTGAGGAGATCGTCGTGCAACTCTCGAGAAGGAGAGTGTGCTATGGTGCATTGCCATCAAATTACTTCACTGGTATCAGAGCAGTTTGAAGCAAAAGCTTTGTTCCATTTGTGCGAGTGAAGTGAGAACCCCCCCCCCCCCCAAAGACTTTCTCAAAGGATGGCGACCAAGACATAGACTTTAGCATACCTTGTCATCCGAGTCACTGAAGTCACTGTTGGTGCCATTGGCTACACTGTGAGGGAGGACCTCAATGATCAAGGAAGATAGAGGTTCCCCTACTTCTTGGGAGGTCAGCCATCCCATTACTGTTCCCCCCATAGCTTGCTTAACCATGGCAATCTCTTGCCACTAAGCTACACTCTTGTGGTGTCTGAAGAAGGGGAAAGACTAAGGTTAACATTACCTTGAACATGTTTTGGCCCTTCAAAGCTTCATTCTTTGCTTTCAAAGCCTGTTTCTGAAGCATTTTTGGGGTGTCTTTTGGAGCCATTTTGGAGTACTTTTGCACATAGTTCTCTTCACATAGTTCTCTTCACATAGTTCTCTTCACATAGTTCCAAGAAAATCAAGAAGAGTACTATTTGTACTTCTTTGATAATAAATATCAACCTTTGGGGCTGTGTTTTCATCCACACTCATAACACTACTTGTTTCTCGAAAGGTTTTGAGTTTTGGTGGGAGTAGCCGCTGCAAACTTATGCAGGTTTTTGAGCATAAAACATCAGAGTTGGCAGATAGTTGTAGGTGTTGTTGGCTAGTTTTTGGGTTGTGCATTCAACCTTTTAGCGTCATTTTACTGCATATATTGAGCTCATACACACCATGTAGGTTTCTGAAGATACTGCTTATGTACGTCCATGTGGTCATTGACATAGCGGTTACGTTTCCACTTAAAGCCTTTTATGTTTGATAAAGAGGGTTGTGGTGAGGTTTTCTTAGCTGGGAGACACCCAGACGTTGAGATCTCTTCAGTGATGCAGGTGGAAGACTTACCCAGCCTCGCCATAGGAGATGTATAATAGTTGTTCATATGTGCTCGATAAGCCTAGTTGGCTTCTATTGGGTAACTGATTATATGCAGTGGAGTCAGTGATTCACTATGCAGGTAAACATGTCAGTACTTGCAATTTTATGATATTTTGACAGTGGTCATATGATTATGCAGCAAAGTCTCTTGGTACCAAGAGACTTGGTGACTCTTAGCAGTGTGATATTGTGGGGATTGGAGATGTAGTTGTGCAGTTCATCGATGGTTCAAAATTTACTATGCATAATGTATGCCATGTACCTTAGTTATCACGTAGTTTGATGTCAATTGGTCAACTTGATGACCTTGGTTAAAAGGTGGTCTTCTATGCTCACTCCTTTTGTATATCAAAGGGCAATATGGTTATTGCAAAAGGAACCAAAGTTGGCTCACTTTATCCTTTATTTGTATCACAGAAAGAACACTTGTTAGCTGTTACTCAACAACCTATGGCTTGTATTTGGCATGGTTGTTTGGGCTATATATCTTGTAGTGGAATGGAAAATCTTTCTCATTCTGGCTAGTTACCTGTGTTATCTTTCTCTTATTTCTCATTTTGTGAGCATCCTCAATATGGAAAGCAAACCAGAAATGTGCATAGAACGCACATTGACTCTTCAATTCAGCCTTTATATCTCATTCATACAGATGTGTGTGGTCCTATGCCCACTAGGTCCTTAGGCGGTTCTCTTTACTTTGTCACTTTTATCGATGATGCTACTAGAAAAGTTTGGGTATACCCTATCAAATCAAAGGATGAGGTATTCCCTACTTTTAGAAAATGGCTTACTTCAGTTGAGATTGAAAAAGGAACGAAGATTAAGGCTTTACGTTTAGATACTGGGGGTGAGTATACCTCATGAAATCAGCCTTTCCTGTCAATCTAGAGGAATCTGTAGGGAACTTATAACTCCTTATACCCCATTACAGAATGGTGTAGCTAAAAGGATGAATGGAACTATTCAAGATAGAGTATTTTCTATGTTGCATCATGCAAAACTCTCACAAGGTTTTTGGGCAGAAGCAGTATTGACTGTACTTCATGTAATTAACCTTTCACCTAGTATTGCCAAAGGTCTGAAAGTGGCACAAGGGTTATGGATAGGGACACCACCATATTATGATCATCTTTGAGCCAAAATCAAATGAACCCAATGTCTTTTCAAGAGCCTAATCAACATGTTATAGCTCCCAATCAAAATCCACAAGTAACTCCTACTCAAGCATATCAAGTTCCTCCCATGCATAATCCTTCAATGCAAACACCTTATCCTCATGTGCAAAATCATCAAATGTATCAAAACATGTATCCTCAAGCTTCTCAAATAACTTTTCAAAATCATCAAAATTAAAATTTTCAAAATCATCAACCGTATACTATGGAAGCTCCTCTTGCACCTCAAGTACCACATGCTCCTCCCCAAGCTCCTCAAATACATCAATTGCCTTATCAAAATCCTAATTATCCTATTCAAGCAATACCTTATAAAAAAATTCTTCAATTTCAAAATTTCCCATCACAAGTTAATCAAAATCCTCAAAATCTAAATGGTTTTGTGTGTGGTTCTCCTAAGCGTCCTTGGTGTGATTCATTAGAGCACTTTTTGAGAGATTGTGAACTATTGAAGGCCGCTAAGGAGCAACAACTAGTAATAGACATAGACAAGAAAATTTGTGACTATCGATCTAGGCTACCTTTGCAACAAAATTATGGTAAGGAAGGAATGAAAAAGCACTATGAAAATATAACCATAACGGATGTAGGAACTAGAGGGGTGAAACTAGAAGGTCTTGATGAACAAGAAGTTGATTCAATTAAACCCACAAAGGAAGTTAGCTTTTCCATACAGGCTTTAGTAAGAGCACGAGATGAGATTAGGAGAATAACGGCTTGGGTCCATCGATAGAAGATTAAGCTCTTATTTCTCACATATCCAATGTAGAAGGAAAACAAAAAAGGGATGAAAGTGAGCCTAGTGAAAGAAGAGTGACTCAAAAACAAACCTCAGAGGGAATAGAAACCATCATAGAGCAAGGGGAAACATCACAACAAGAGTCACAACCCAATGAACAAAAACAAGAGGAGAAACAAAAAGGTAAGAAGACAAAGCAATGGAAAATAGAACCAAAGCCTTTAGACAAACAAGAACAATCACAATAAAAAAAAAACTCAAGACCAAACATAAGAATATGAACAAAAACAAGATCTTGAACAAAAACCAAAGAATTCAAAGAGAAAATCTAAAACCATCTTGATTTCAGAAATTGAGAGGAAAATATGGAGATTTTAGATGACATTTTGCTAAAGAGTTAAATGACTATGTCTTTAGAACAAGTTTTCTCTATTGCAAAGCCTGTTTTAAAGATAACTTTATCGGCCTAAGTAAAAAGGAAGAGGTTTCCACTTAATCTAGATACTGAGATACAAGATTCTTTAGATCAAGATCAAGCTATGAATGAAGCCTTAAAATTTGATGAATCTGATGAAGAGGACCTTGATGATGATGAAGTAAATGTTAATAAAAATTTCTTAGGACCTATTCAACCTGACCATGAAAATCATGCAAACAATCTTAAAAGTCACTTTAAAAGAAAATTTTGGTCTAGGGGTACATTAGAGATGCATGTTAAAATAGGCAATGATAAGAACACTCTCATTGTAAATGCATTAGTAGATTTTGGCTCCGAAATAAATGTGATTTCAAGAGAATTCTATGATAAATTTCGATGGCCCATAGATAAAGATTGTGGATGGCATATGAGAACTACAGATAATAGTATAGGTACCTTGTATGGAGCTTGGGCTACTGTCCCCATATCCATAGGAGGAATCACTAAAGAATTTCACTTTTTTATTCAAGATAATTGCTCCTATGAAGTTCTCTTAGGTCAGCCCTTCATTTGTGAGAGTCGTATGGAAACTAAAGCCATGGATGATGGGTCCAACTATGCTAGAATTAAGTCTAAGGATAGAATGCAATCACTTCAAGTCATGACGATAGGAGTGAATCATCCTAGGAATCAATTGTCAATTAGAAAAAATCTTATTGTTACTCATAGTCATGAGCATGCTTGTAGTGATTGTGCACCGCAATTCATGTTTTGAGCTACATATGATGAAAATTTCGGATAGAATCCATTGTTGAGTGGGACAACAGTGGACATTCGTTTGACATCCCACAACCAGCCAACATGTACAATACTTTGTCACTTTATTTTCCACATTCTAGATTAGATTTTCTTCATAAGAGTCAATTGTCCAAGTCTTTTATCCAAAAAACCCAAAAAATTTATAAAACCAAAAAAATCATGGAACATGATGAGAACATTGAGCATCTAATTGAGACATCTCATTGTTTCTCTACTCTCTAAGAGTTAGAGTTATGTCTTTAGCAAAATTCTAATTCCCACATCATTATTCTTTCTTCCCTTGATGAGTATGCTCTCAATGTTGACAAGTGCTCAAAATTGAACCAAACCCAGGATGCCTTAGTTGAAACAAAGTACAAAACTGTAGACAAAAAAATTTAAAACCATAGCCCAACCATTACCCTAAGGAAGTAACAAAAAAATTATTGAATTGAAAAATGATACAGTTCTTCGAGATAAGAAAAACATAGGACATACATTTACTGATGATACAATCAAACATGTGAAAATTGGTAGAGATGATGAATTTCTTTTTCCAGTAGAGAGAGATAAATTTGAGAGAGTCATTTGTAGCCATGGAAAAGCCTTTACTATGTATCCTCATGAGATTAGTTGTGCAGATCCTAAGCTAGTTGCACCCATGATAATCTTTACTACTCCACATATTCCATGGAGTCTTCGACCTATACTAGTTCCAAAGGCTCAATTACCTAAGCTAATGAAAATACTTAAGGAGAAGATAAACATGAGAAATTTAGAGCCATCTTTTGCACCTTAATCAAATAGATGGTTCACTGTGCCTAAAAAGAATGTGAAACTAGGTTTTATTCAAGATCTCCAACCTGTCAATAAAGTCACCATAAGGAATGTAGGAACAGGACCCATTGTAGATGAGTTTGCTGAATCATTTTCAGGACATTCTATCTATTCAATGGGTGATTTATATTTTAGGTATGACCAATTCCAACTAGCGTAGTCATGACATAACCACAATGAAAACTCCTTTAGGCTTAGTGAAAATGTGTATTTTACCTCAAGGAGCGACTAATTCTATGGCTCATATGATGAGTGCTATGAATATGGTCTTACATGATTTTATCCCTCATATAACCATGCCATTCACTGATCATATTACAATTAAAGGGAGTGAGGAACATGTAAAGGAAATTATTTTAGATTCATCTGGATGCCATAAATCTCGTCTTGACCATATCTCTGATTGTGAATGAATATTTCAATGATTTGAAGAGGTAGGTCTCACATTTTCCATAGAAAAATCAATTTTTGGTGCCAATGAGGTTCTTATTGTTGGACATTTATATGGTCATTATGGTCGAAAGCCATACCCACAAAAAGTTGATGCCATTAGCAAGATTTTTGAAACATGTAACAACATGAGTGAGATACACAGATTTCTTGGTGCTTGCATATTTTATATTATTTGGATCCCACACTTTGATCAAGTTGTTGATTGTCTCTATGACTTGTTGAGGAAGAAAAAAAATTATTTGGATTGACAAACACACAGAAGCTATGCGTAAATTGAAGAAATTGTTGCTTGAAGCACCTATCCTTAAGCGTGTAGACTATTTTATTAACAAATCTATTACTAGTCCTAGTGGTATAGGTTGGGTCATAAGCCAAGATGATAGTGAAGGGAATAGATATGCAATTAGGTTTGGGGCTAAAAGTTTACATGAAACACAACAAAAATATCCATAGATCAAACGGTAACTATGGGATATGGTGGCAACTTTGAAAATAGACAAATAATATTTTGTAGGTGCAAATGTGAAAGTTGAGACCGATTGTTTGCCTCTCATTCGAATGATAGCCAATTGTTCATCTCTTGATATAGTCATGCTTAGATGGGTCTCATATATTAAGTTCATAAATCCTCAGTTAATTCATATTTCAGGTAAGTCAAATTCAATTGTTGATGTGTTATCAAGAGCTAGATTCGATGATGATCTTGAAAGTGATCTAATAAATAATGTGATCTTAGTTGACTATGTTCCACATATATACGAGTATGAGTAATTTCCGAGTCTGAATACGAAGATGAATGGAGAGACATAGGAAAGTATCTGAGTACACTGCAACCATCACCTAGTTGGACTACGAATATATTCCGTAACATTAGGAAATGAGCTTATAATTTTTTCCTATGTAACAATTATCTTTAGAGGCATGCTGTTTGTTGTTAACCTTTGGAGTTGTCCCCTCCAATCATTATAGCACAAAAGATCAACTACACATCTTTAAATTGTCAATCCGGGAAGTATGCAAAGACGACAACCCCTTCTAGTTAATGGAATCCAAGAATAAGGGTTGGAATGAATGGTTTTTTGAGAAATTTATGAATAAGGAAAGAAATATCTAGGGTTTTGATTATCTTGAGTTCTACAACAACATTTTCAATTATCTTTGTGCCTAAAGTGTGCCATTTCCACAGTAGAATACAAATATGAAGTCAAATTTCAAAAATAGTACCTGTATCATACAGACGAGACAATCACAATTCTGTGAGAACTGAGAATTTCCTATTCCAGCTTTGTTCTTCTGCTTATTCTTGCTTAATACAATAAGATTCACCTATCCTTCTTCATCTCACTCAGAATACACAACTGAAGCTCACAAATTCCATGGATCACACAAAGAATAGACTCAACAAATCAAGAGAAAGAACATGAAAGGAGAAAACACGATTTTCTGCAGGAGAGCTCTTCACATTACTTAGATAGCAAAAATAATACAACCAACCTCTTCAAAATAGAAGAAATTATCTTTAATATTTTTTCAAGTGTCCCTTTTCACACTTGAATTTTGGTCCTTTTCTCCTTCTATTCTAAAAATATGCTATCTAGGAGCTTCCAAAAATTCTAGAAAAAATACATATGATCCTATTTTACATGAGGAAGACTCTTCCTCAATTTTTACATCATTTGTATAAATATTTCTACAAATTTTGACATTTTACAATGAATTTTCCTTCAAAATAATGCTTCCTCTAACATTCTTCCTCTCCTAGACTTTTTGGCTCCTAACAAAAAATATTCTTACAGATAAGTAATGAGAGCTTCCTTCGTTTCTTTTTTCTTTGATAAACCTGTGATAACAGATCATGAATCCTCCTTTTTGTAATGTTCAAATTATTCACCATCTCAAATAAAGCTTTCCTCCATTGTACTGTTGCCTCTGGTCTATCTATCACATCTTTGTTCAAGTATTCTGTATAGGCAGCCTCATATGCAGTGAGTCTTGATTTAGTTATTACTGATAAATTCCCAAAACTTTCTGACTCCCTTTCAAAAAATCCGTAGTCGAAGGCATCCTAAAAAATTTGAAGATAATGGCTACCCAAAAATACTATTCTGCTGTAATATGCCATTAAACAAATTTGGTCTAGTGTTTCACTTAGGTCAAAAAGTAAAGCATCTGTGGGTGAGTTGAATCCAATGTAATTGAGAGTTTTGACATCTGTATCTGTGAAGGTTTTTATGCATGCTACCACAAGTCGCATCACTCTTATCAATAATATACAAGCTGGATCATTTACATCTTTGTATGTAGATATAACAGACTCTGCTGTATCAATCATATACTTCTTGATTGGCCATGTTCCTAGTTTTGGTCCTACTATTTTTGGAAAATTTAGCCATTTTGCTGGAATCTGTCCTGCATTTCTTCTTTCCCAAAACACTGACCATTTTCTTCTTCTTGCTACTAGACAATAAGCTGGATTTATCTTTAGCTGCAAAGGTGCCTCTGTCTAGATCTTCCTGCATTCCTTGTTAGCATCCAACCATCTGTTCCACCATTTTGGGTTAGCTTTTTCGAACAACTCCTTGGTGACATTAATATCTTCTTCATATTCCAAATATCTATTTGGTGGTAGTCCTACCCTTGCAATCTAATAATTTCTAATACTTTCTGTAATCATACAAAATGGTATTCCTAGACCATCTGCTGCCCAATGATGTTGATCTGGGTTTATTCCTTTATTAAGAGCAAAATTTACAATCTGTTCATATTCATTATGCATTTTTCTTATGAATTCCATTCTTGATTCCTTGTCTGTTAAAAGCTTTTGAACAAATCATCTGAATATTCTTCAACAATTTTGTCTTCTTGTTCATCAAAATTTTGAATTCTGTTATCTTCTCCTCCTTCATGTTCCTCTGCTTCTATGGTCACTACCTCTTCTTGAACTTGTTTTTGTGAATCTTCCAAGTTTTTTTGTAGCTTCTCCACCATCAACATTAATCCTTGATTTTGGGATATCAATAACTCTTTCTCTGATTTCCATTCACTTCTTTCTTTTTCCATATCCAAATGTAATTTACTCCTTTCTTTTGCTATATCCAAATGTAATTTGTTGTATCCTCTCATTGCACTAGCAGCATGCACACTAGCTTGCTTCTCCAATTCCTTGACTTCCTTCAATTCTGTTTGTAACCTTCGAATTTCTTTATTCAACTCTTCCCTCTCATCCTGGGTTATTTGTACAATCTTACTTTCTTCTTTCTTTTGGCCTTCCTCCATCAACAATCTATTTATGTCTTCATTAGCTTTGACCATGATCTGATATGAGCTTTGAAGGGTTCTAAATCTTCCTTCCATTTTCTTTAATTCCAATTCCATCTTACTATTATGATCCATTTGTTTAGCACATTTGTCCTCAAGAAATTGAATTTTATTCTGGTTCTGAACTTTTTGTCCTTCTAATGAAATTATTCTTTGACACAAAATATCATTCTTTTCCTTGATGGCCCTAATATGATCTTCCAACTGTTCCTTTTCTTTCTTTTGCTCTTTAATGATCCTACTACCTTTCACAAATTCTGACTCAACCACCATCCTTGATATAATCATGTTTCTGCTGGAGGGTCTGAATTGTTCTATGTTACTCATGATGATTTGACATGCAGATCTAATATCCCTTGGTACCCTCTCAAGGCCAGTGTCTAACTCGACTTGCTTTACTTCTATCTGCTTTTCCTCTTTATATTCATTTTTTTCTCCCTCCTCTTCCTCATATTCTATAACTTGATTCTCTTCCTCTTCATAGTCTTTTTCTTCTTCCATCTCTTCTGCCTTCTTTTCCTCAATTTCCTGTTTTTCTTCTTGAATGACCTATCTCTCCTCTTCTTGAACTTTGTTTCCCTGGATTGAGGTTGAGTCACCCTTTTCTGAGTTTTTTATCTGATCATTCAATTGCTACCCTGTTTGTTTCTCCTCCTGCTCATCTATGTCCATAAGATCTGTTTCTATTTCCACCTCCTGTGTATATGTGAAATCTTCATCATGTCCTAGATCACAAAGTACTTCTTCTATTCTCTGATTTACATCTCTTTCTCTATTCCCCTCTTTAATCTCTTTGAAATCCATCTTTTCCAATACTTCCTCTATTTCTTCAATCTGACCTTTATCTTCTTTACTGTGCATTGGACTGTATATCTGAGCTTTCTTTTCCACTTCTAGCTTCTCCTCATTTAATTGGGAATAAGGTTGCTGAGATAGTTTTGACCATATTTCTTTGGATCCTGTGTCCACCAATCCACTACTAAGTTCCTTCCTTGCTTCACCTGCTTCTTCTTCCATTACTTCTTTACCTTTCAATTTCCTTGTTGCTTCCTCAATACTCACTTGTTCCGTTGGCTCTTCACAGAGGTGTATTCCCTTTGATTTTTGGCTTAACTCCTCTGGTGTTACATTCTTTCATGAGGCTTGAATTATTTTGATTGGTGTACTGGGAACTGAAAGATTTAAACTTTTCAAAAGAAAGTTCTCAATGTCACTTTTTGAATCTGAAGAAAATTGAGAAAGAGCAGCCAACCCTTGTTTGTCCATTTTGTGTTCTTCCTTTTCTATTGTATGTTTCTGATTCTTTTCTTCTAAGGAGTTGTTTGTTGGCTCTACAACTTGTACATGTTCTATTGCCTTACCCTTATCTTTTTTGGTTAACTTCCTTTTTTGATCATGTTTTTTCTCAACTTTCTTCTTCACTACCACTATAGTTCTGGTTTCCAGAGGACCTTGTAATTCCTTAAAATATGCCAACAATTCCACTTTCTTTTTGACAAACACTTCTTCAATTTCTGCAACCATCATCTGATCATGTAGCTCTTCGTAATGTTCCACTTCTTCTTGTATCCAATCAGTTGCTTTACACGAATAATTCTCCAACATCTTTTGATACTGAGCGTCATAGATTGCCCTTTTATCATTTCTTTGAGTTAGATAAGCATACAACTGTTCCTTACTCGTTTGAGGTGGATGAGGTTCCTTTGAGGACTGTACTTCCTTCTGAGCCGCTTCATATTCTTCTTTTGTTGCTTCTTCCTGTTCCAATACTACTTTCTTAGGATTCAATCTTCTCTTCTTTACTGGAATAACTTCTTCTGATACCCCTTTCCTTTTCCTTTCTGATCCCCTCATGCTTGTCTGGGCTTCTGCTTCTCTTATGGTCATCATTTTAGAAGGAATTTTAACTCCTGACATCAAACTCCTGAAATTTTGAGCTTCTGGAGCCAATTTCAGCTGATCTCCCATACCTAAAACATGATATATAATTCTGGTTAAAAACTGTGCTCCATTCATAAACTTCCTCTGTTCCCAATGATTTGGTGCTTCCTTCAACTGGTCATGAATGTAAGGGGTTACATCCATTACTCCAAATGGCTTAGTCTTGTCCTTATTATTGAGCATGATCAATGTTACTGGCTTATGTGGCATTGTATATCTTGGCAACTTTGGAAAACACAAATACTAAAGAAACATTCTAATGGAAAATTCTTCATTTTCCTTGCCTTTGAAATCCACAAACTTTGAATATCCAGCATAGGTTGCTTTATTCTTTTTGAAAAAACTACAATCCAATTGAGTTCCCATGGAATAAAATTGAAGAGCTGCCCTGATGTGTTCTGCTTTTATAGTGATCTGTACCTCTTTGTTCTCTTTGTCCTTGACTGAACATTTGAAATATGCATCATTACCTTTGCCAACTTCCAGCAGACTATTCATAACTCGTGATACTCTCTCAAAATCTATAAAGAAGAGAGGTTCATCCAATAGTCTGTGTAACCCCACTGCTTTCCATCTTTTATAATTGACTGCAATTTTTGAAATTTGTAGAATTCCTGACATAGCATTGTATACTTATGACCTCCAACTCCTAGTGTAAAGATATGCTGACCAATGATATTGAGAGTTTCCTTCAGCTCTTTAGCTATCTTTTCTTCTTCTGGGATATTATGTTCTTCATTAGATTCCAGCTCCACACTTTCCACTGTTGCTTCACTGTCTAAAAACCAATGTCCTCTTGACAAAGTTACAGAGTCAGCTTTGAAATCATGAATGGGTAGTTCCTTTGGATTCACCATTCTCGAGAAAGTATAACATAAAAAAAATAAACTCCACCCACATCAGTCACAAGAAATATAAAAAGAACTCACATTTATCTTTGAGATAACAATTACATTTGATAAAAAACAAAAGAGAAACAATTGTTTTATAGGCACTACATAATTGAAGTGATCATCACATGTGTTAGCAAGATATCTAGTGCTCTCCCCTTCTTTTGTAAATAAGAAAATAATGAAAGTAAATTTAAAAGAATTAATACAGATATAAGAAAAATATCAAAAGAACAGAAAAAAAAACAAATAATTACTGCTCAGTTTTGCTAACTTATAACCTAAATCTTGCTGGTGCTTTATAACTTATGAAAGAAATTTTTTAATGATTTTCTCCAATTTCCAATAATTTTCTCTTTCATCTTCTTCTTCTCTTCCCCTCCTATTCTTTTTCTTAGAAAAAAGAATAGTTATTGTACATGGAAATAATTTCAAGAGTGTCTTAAATCCATCTTGATGAAATTCTGAGATCCAATCATTTGTTGCTTTTCATGCTTCTGCACTATTTTTGTATCTCCATCCTTGTTTTTTCTCCATTGAAGAAAGTCAGATTTTTTCACCCAGAAATACTTGATTCTTGTTGACTTTATTTTTGGAGAAAAACAATCTGCTTTTGATAAACTGTGCTGGGATGTCTTCAGTTTTTCCTTCCATTTGGTGTTAATGAATCTCTATGATGAACAACACTTGGATTTCTTTGGTTTCCACAACCTTTTTGGATTGGTGCCTAGATTTTTCTGATTATTCCCTGCTTTCCACCTTTCTATTGTTTTGTCAGCATAGTTGGTTTTTTTTTACTTTTCTCTTGTTTTTGTCTGTAGTAGGTTTGGTCATGGAGAAGTTTTGTTTGTGATTCCTTTGTAGTTTCCAAAGGAAAAGTGAATCCTTCCAAATCTGAATCATAGATGTCCTGTTGAGTTTCCTATTCTTCACAACTCAATAAAAACATTAAAAACCTTTTGTCATTTATTGTCAATTTGAGCTTCATATTTTCAAAATCCAAAATTACTTTACTTTGCTTTAGCCATGATTGTCCTAAAACTTATTTCTCAGTCATCATATGATCAGGCCATTCTTCTCATTTTTTCTTCATTGAACTTAACTTCTATAGATGGAGAAGACAAGCTTTGTATTATCTGACCATCCAATGTTTTGACAAATGTTTTACTCTTAGTTTTTTTAAAATTGAACTTATTCAACAAAACTGAACTGATCAAATTAACTTGTGCATGTGAATCTATCAAAACCTTGATTTTCTCATTATTAAGATTCATTGTTATAACAGGCAAATGCTCTCTGACTCTTGAAGGTGTTTCACACAAGATGACTTCTCTAAGCTCCTTGACCTTTCTTATTCTTTCCTTTGCCTCCTGTTGAGCCTCATACCTAATTTTTTCCTCTTCTTTTTTCCTGTTTTGAGCTTGATGTATTCTTCTCCATTCAGGAACAGTTAATGGAAGATCATACCTTTTTACCCTACATCCACTTATGAAATTTGGCATGATTTCTCCATCTATATTAGCTAATTGGATAGCTCCACTGTTACTGATTTGGTTGATAATATAAGGTCCATGCCGCTTCTTCTGATTTTTTTTTTTGATGTTTCTTCACTGTATATGCAAAAACTAAATCCCCTTCTTGCAAATCTTTTTCTTTAATATGAACATCATGATAAGATTTTTGCCTTCTTTTATCTGCATATATGCTCATGATTGCTTGGAGTATGGAAGCTCCAAGTTTTTCCAAATCCACCACTCTCTCAGATAACTCATGTCCAGTCCACTTGTATTGATTTCCCACCTTTAATGTTGGAATGAGAAATTCCAAAGGCAAAATTGCATTTTGTCCATATACCAAATTAAATGGTTTTGTTCTAATTGCAGTTTTGTATGCCACTCTATAAGCTCATAAGACATGATTAAGTTGCAAATCCCAATCATTCCTATTTGTATTTACCAATTTTGACAAAACAGTGCAAAGTACCTTATTAGTACTTTTTGCTAATCCATTGGCTTGTGGATGATAAGGGGCTGACTTTCTATAACTAATCATGAAATACTCAGTTATGTTTTCTATTACTTGGTTCAAAAAATGAGTCCCCCTATCACTTACCAATTCAATTGGTAATCCAAATCTGGTGATACTATTTTCATAAAGAAATCTTGCAGTGGTCTGAGCATCATTCCTTTTTGTAGCCCTGGCCTCTGCCCATTTGGTCAGGTAATCTATGGCTACTAGTATATATTCAACATGGGACTGTTTTGCTGGAGGATGTATAGGTCCAATGAAATCCAACCCCCATTTACTAAATGCTCTTGCTGAAATAAGTGGTACTAATGGCATATTATCTCTTTTATTTGGTTGACTCACTCTTTGACAAATGTCACATCTTTTCACATAGGTTCTTGCATTAGGAAATAGAGTTGGCCACCAAAAACCAGAATATAATATGAGTTTAGCAATCCTTTCACTTGCAAAATGTCCTCCTACCACTCCAGAATGTGCCATCTCTAACATTTCCATATACTTATTTTCAGGAACACAGATTCTTAAATATCCATCCATCCCTTTCTTATACAATTGATCTCCTATGAGTTGATATTCCTCAGAAATTATATGTAAATTCCTTGAGTTTGCACTAGCTCTCATTGGTTCTCCTGTTCTGTTTCTTCTCAACTCCTCAATTATGTTTGCACTCCAATCTAGATTTTTCTAAAACCAATACAAAGTTGTAATTTCTGAATTTTGCAAGGCTTGGCATTTCAAGCAGTTGGCAACATATTTTTTTACATCCGGAATCTTATTAGGCCAATGTACTCCCATTCTATTGAGATTGTTTAAGGTGACTATCATGGAAGCATGAGTACAAGGATTCCAACAATGAGCTCTTCTTAGATACTCCTGCTGCTCATCTTCTGGAGTACAATATTCCAATACACCCATATGATTGAAATGATACAAATGTCCAGCTAGTAGTACAAAATTCCTACTTTGTAGTACCAAATGTGTGTTGTTTTCAGGTGTTCTACAAGGTCCCATGGTTAGCAAAGGTACCAAAGTCACAACTCATTTAGGAATATTCTCTATTTTGAATAGATATGCATATGGTAATTCATCATCTAAAGGTGAACTTGGCTCTCTGGTTTGTATTCTAGACAAATGGTCTGCTCTTAAATGAGTTTTTCCTTGTCTGACCACTACCTCAAATTCAAAAATTCCATTAGAAGGAGGAACCATCTGACTATCCTACCTGTGTGACATGGTTTGTTTACCAAGTAGAGTAAGGATTGGTGATCCACAAAGAATTTAAACTTGTTAGCTAAAAGATAATGTCTATATTTTTTTACAGCAAAAATCATTCCCAAACCTTCCCTCTCAGTTGTTGTATAATTCTTTTCTGTTGAATTCAATTGCCTACTGGCATAAGCAATTGGAAGTCTAATTTGCTCCCTTCTATTGGTTTGTTTACCAAGTAGAGTAACACATCCCAAAGCATAATTTGAAGCATCCACATGAACATGAAAAATTTTATTCCATTGTGGGGTTTTAAGAATTGGTGCTGCTACCAAACAAGTTTTTAAAGTCTCAAAGGCTTGGTCACATTCTGTGGTCCATTCGAAGTTTGTAATCAATGCATACAAAGGTTTTGCAATGTCTGCAAACTTGTGTAAAAACTTTCTAAAATATCCACAAGCCATGAAAGTTTGAAGTTCTTTTACGTTTATTGGTTTTGGAAGATCCACTATGGCCTTGATTTTTCTTTCATCAGTTGATATTCCATTTCTAGAAACTATGTGACCTAGCATTCTCCCTTGTCTCACAAAGAACACACATTTCTCTGGATTTAAACATACTCTCTATGCTCTACATTTTTTAAATATACTTTCCAGATCTTTCAAATGATCTTGTCTTTTTAATGAAAAAGTGCAAAGATCATCAACATAGATTTCCATTATATTTCTAAGGAATTCTTTGAATATGTGACACATTAATATTTGAAATGTTGCTGGGGCATTGGTTAAACCAAAGGCATAACCCTAAATGCATAGATTCCCCATTCTGTGGAGAAAGCAGTTTTATGTTGGTCTTCCAAGGCTATTGGCACCTGATTATATCCTGAAAACCCATCCAAAAAGCTATAGATCTCTTTACCTGCAACTCTTTCCAAAAGATAGTCTATTATAGTTGCAACATTAAATTTTTTCAAGTTAATACATACCCTGAGTTTTCCATTCTTCTTAGGTACCACAACTATAGGAGATATCCACTCCGTATAATCAATCTTATAGATGAAATTGGCAGCCAGCAGCTTGTCAATTTCTTCCTTTATTTTAGCCGAGTATTTGTCATTAAATGTATAGTATATTTGTTTGCTAGGTTTTGCATCAAGAGTAATAGGAAACTTATGTTTGCAAATGTTAGGATCAATTCCTTTCAAATCTTTATAACTGTAAGCAAACACATCTCTATAAGTTTTTGCCAATTTCCTCAATGCTTCTTCTTCTTGGCTGGACAAGTCATCAGCTATGACAATGTGTCTATCTTCCTCTTCTTCTTGAGTGATCACCACCTTCTTAGTTTGTTCCTCATTGTCATATGCCTCCCCCTTTTTCTTTTCTCTTTTTGGTTTCATTTTGAGAAGTAATCTATCTTCTACTTCATAGGTCTTGAAATTTGAAGGTACATCAAATTGTTGATCTTGTTTCTTTATTTTTTTATTTTTTTCAACTTCTTGTTCTTTTTCCATTTCTTTGTGTTTACTTTTTTTATATGTTCCTGAGATTTTGTCTTTTATTGCATCTGTGGCTTCCACTTCTTCCAGAAATTGTGTTTTCCCAGTTTTAAAAATTATCCCTTACTTCAATTCTTCCTCTGTTTTTGACACTTTTATCATTTGTATTCCTATATGAAAAATATCATATCCTTCTTCATTTTGAAATTTCACTCCCACATATTCATCATTGGCCAAATCCATTGTGGTCAAAATCTGATTCCAACCATAAGGCTCAAACTCTTCATCTTTAAATTTCTGTGGTGTGTAACTTCCATCTTATGATTTCCTTTCTTCTAGACAATCTTCTTTCTTTAAAATCTTTTTTTTTATATGTGTGATTCCTTATGGTATTACATTTCCAAATTGATGGTTCTGTGTCATTTTGGTCTTCATTCCCAGATTCTTCACTTAATTCTTGATTTTGATGTACTTTGAACCATTCCTGAGGGGACATATCACAATATTGACCATTTCTTGAATTTACTCTAGTTATCCTTCCTTTGCTTTGAAGATATAGGCAATCATTACCCCAATCTTGCACAATTTGCATTTGTCTCATAAATGGTCTTCCTATGATGATTTCATATGAAGTGGATTGTGGGAATTCGACTATGGCAAAAGTATGCTCTATCTCTATTCCACATATTTCCACAATCACCTTTTCCTATATTCTTAGGGGTTTTTCTATGTGTCCGTCTGCAAGTTGTAATCTCATTTTAGTGGTTATTAACTCATTTTTTCCCCATTTCTCCCAGGTTTGTTTAGTCATGATAGCCACTCTTGATCCACTGTCTAATATGGCCTTGGCATGATTCTCGTATTCTCAAAGTTGAGTTTCCTTCTTCTCTTTCACAGTATCCTCCTATTTTATCAATAGGTATGTACAACAACTCTTCCAATTCTTTTTGCTGTGGATCTAGGTTCTTTGACTTTGTTTCCTAATTTTTCATATTCTGTTGTAAGTGAGGATTTTGTTTTACTATCTCCTCCATTACGGTGTGGTATACAATTGTACAGTGTTTGTCTAGATTGATTTGGAAGGTTATTTGTGAATTATCTTCCTGATCAAGATGTTTCCTGGTTTCTGTTGCATTTGTCCCTTCAATTGTTGCTTGATGATTGTCTATTTCCCCAATCTGAATTTGTGCTTCTTGTGTGATTTGTTTACATCTTTGCATTCTTGCATCCTCTAAATATGGCATACGATATGCCATTACATGATTTGTAGGGCTTGGTCCATCTTGAATTCTTCCTTTGTACGCTCTTATCAAAGTCTTCAAACTTTGTGAATTTTTTGCCTCTTCCTGAGTCTATGTATTTTGTGGTTGGCTATTGTTTGAATGTTCCATAGTTTCTTCTTCCAAATTTTTACCCATTCTCATCTTTCTTTCCCATCTTCCTTTTTGTCTGTTTTTCTTTTCTTTTGGAAATGGAATTTTCTTATGTTCCTATGTGTGTGTCTCCTTTGTTGTTTCTTGTTGTTTAGCTTGTGCTCTTGTTATAGCCTTTACAGTTGCTTGATCATGGTCACTCAATTCTTCTTGCTCCATTATGTTAACTATTTTTAATGGTATGTTACTAGATGTGTTCTGTTGTTTTTGAGGGTTTCTTGGGCAATCCTTTATTAAGTGTTCCCTGCCACAATCCTTGCAATAGGCTCCTTCTATTCTTAGTGTAGGAGGTTGTGGGCAGTCTCTAATGAAATGCCCCCCCCCCCCCCATCTATAACAAGTTATCTTCTGGCTTCCTTTGAATTGGGGTTTCTGATTGGACATGTAATTATTAGTTATGTACATGAATGTGGTTGTGTCCATTTCAATTCTCCTGTTTCCCAAGTCCAAGGCTTGCAGTTCTGATTCTCTCTGTTCATATCCTTCCAAATCTTCCTGATATCCTTCACTCCAATGATAATCCTCTCTGTAAGATGATCCGAGTCTTGAGCTTTCTTCTCCTATTGGTGTGTATTTTACTGGTACTACATTTGTTGGTAATGGTGGTTGTTGTCCAAGTACATGTCTTGGTTGCTCAACAAATCCAGATTCTCTTTGTAAGTTTTGCTGGTTCACATATTCTCTTTCTTTAATGGGTTGTTTATTGTAGAAGCATTCTTCTCTAGTATGGTTTGTCCATTTTCTTTCTAAGGTACAATATTTGAGTGTTTTCCTATCTTGTAAATGTTGTGGTTTGTGATAAGGACATTGTCGAACCAAATGTCTCTCTCCACAATTATAGCACTTATTATTGGTTGCTATCCTGGTGTTTATCAAATTTGTCTTGGTGTTAACTTCTAGGGCTTTAGCAATAGCTTGTGCTAATTCTTATGCTGGTGGAATTTTATCTTAATTTGTGCTTGGTTGGTCAAATGCTAATAAATCTTGTCCTCTATTATCCTCTAAGTCGATTGCCTCTTTCACACATGCTCCTAGATAAGGACATCTCCTATAATACACCAAGGTTCTTAATTGTGCACTTCTCAGTCTTGCTATGAACAAAGACACTTGTCTTGCCATTGAAGGTACCTCTTCTCTTGGAAATCTATCAATGTATTGCATGAATCTCCTAGCAGCTTCTCTGACATTTTCATCTTTTTGTTGTTTAAAACTATGTATCAAGGTAGTTGTACTATGTTTAATTCCAGTTTTGGAGAATTCCCCTATAAAGGCTTCAAGAAAAGATTCAATATATGGATACATTTCCTTTCTCAATGGAATAAACCAAGATAATGCAGGTCCAGTTAGGGTTAGACCAAATGCTTCAAATTGCACTTTGTAATCCTCTACTTCTTCTGCCGTAATTAATTGTCTAAATTCTGCAGCATGGGCATGAGGATCAGAATACCCTTCATATTGATTCTTCATGCATTTAGCTACTTGATAGGGCCTCAGCATTCTTCCCTGGTTTTGCCATTGATGTCTTCTCCTGATTGGAAAATCATTCATTCCTTTAGCTTCTCTTTCAAAAGGATTTGGAGAAGTGTGTAATCTCCTTCCTTGTGGTTGTTTAGAAAAAGTATAGTTTTCATTTTGTCTTGGCAATTCTGGTTGTCCTGTGTTTTGTCCCAAGGTCTCTTGTCTGCACATTGCCCTAAATCATTAGAGTTTTCTGGATCTTATGAAAATATGTATACACATCCCTGTCTATCCTCATATCTGCCATCCTTAAATTGTGCCACTGGCATTGAATTTAAGGGAATTTCTAAGTTTCTCATCCTAATGAGAAACTTATGCATGCCATCTTGATACACATAGGCTCCAAACCTATTTGTATACATGTACTTGAGGATATTTCTATAATCACTAGTTTTAGAGGCTTCATTTGTTTCATTTAAATTTTCCATGTTATTTGTCTATCCTAAATCCCTTTCTTGTAAATGTCTTAACAATGTCTCTATCTCTTTCCTCTTTAACACATTTACGATCTTGTGAAGAAATCGTGTTTTTCATGATTCTGTGAAGAGAATCGTGTTTTTCACGATCCTATGATGAGAATCGTGTTTCTCACGATCCTGTGAAGGGAATCGTATTTTTTCACGATCCTGTGATGAGAATTGTGTTTCTCAGGATCCTGTGAAGGGGTGTGTTTTTTCATGATTCTGTGAAGAGAATCGTATTTTTCACGATTCTGTTCCCAAACAATCGTGATTGCTCACAATTGTAAAAAACACGATTTTCTTATGAAAATCGTATTCTGGGAATCGCGATTTTGATTTTAGTCACAGAATCGCGATTCTGTGCTGCTTTTTATAATTTTTTGATTTTTAACTTTTTGAGTTCTTTTTATACTATCAGAAGCGCCTATACAAAATAATAACATGCAATGAAGAACTTTCAACTACAATACAATTTTTCCTTCAAAAAAGTTCAAAAAACATAAAAACGCGATTCTGCGCATTCAATAATTTTTTGTGTTTTCTGATTCTTTCCCAAAGTTTTGAACTTAAAATTATGCAAAAACTTAATGTGAAAAAGATTACCTTGTTTGCTTGATCAAGAAATGTCAAAAGCTCTGTGTTTGCAAGAAATCGCGATTCTATTAGCTCCTCCCACTCACTCTTTCACTAAATGAGTATTTTTATGAGATTTCAGGCTTTTATAGACTTCAGACAATCGTGATTGTGAGTGATTTTCACAATTTTGAGTTCCATTTTTTTAATTCTTGTTCTTTTAAAATTTTTGTGTTTTATTCAAAAAATCTTATCCCTTCCAACAAAATTTTGCCCTCTTTTTTCAACTGATGAAAATCGCGATTCTGTATCCAATTCTCAAATCTGATCACTTGATGCTCAATTCTTACTAGAATTTTGAAATTTTGCTTTCCTTCACTTATGAAAATTATGAAACCTTTTAAAATTGCTTATCTTAGTACCCAATAGTGCAACTTAGTCAATTTCTTTATCTTATTGAGAATCACGATTCTGTGATGAGAATCGTGTTTTTCTCTGAACTTCTTATTTTTGCACTTTTTGACTTTTCTTCCCTCCTGGTCTTCTCCAATGTTCTTCACCAACTCCAGATCAATTGTCACCTGCAATCATACACCACCAAACTCATTCAAAGAGATTAAATTTTTGAAAAGTTTAAACAACAAATTTTACTCTAAATATTTTTTATTTTTCTTTCAATTTCTGGATTTTTCTTTCACTATTCCCCTTCCCCTTTTCAACACAAATCCTCCTGCAAAACTTCCTAAGAAAAAAGAAATTTGTTTGGATTTTTAATAGATTTTATGAATTTTTTTAGTATTTTGAACCCTAAATCAAGGAAAACACTCCACTTAGGGTTTTCTTGTTTCAAGATCCATTGATCTTTTGTTTCATGATTGGTTATACTCTTTTATGCTTGCAATCTAATCAGCTTGGAAGTAGAGATTTTCAAGAAAATATGTGCTAAGAAGTACAAGTAGCAATTCTTGCAAAGATAAACTCAAACACCTTTTTTTTCAAGATGCAAATAAATTTTTTTTTCAAGATTATTATATTTCCTTGGATAAACAAATGGATCAATCAATTTGCACATAGCTACTTTACTTGACTTTCCTCATTGCAACCATATCATCTTTTCCAAGATTTGACAAATTTTGTTTGGTACTTAGTCAAAAAGCAATCTACTTATGCAAAGATACTCACATTTTACCTTTCCTTTAACAATCTTGATTCAATTTTTTCCATACACCTGCACTTTACTCTTAAAAGGTATGAGCAACTATCAATTTGCAAGAATTTCACAACTTCTTTATCTCAAAATGTTAATTCATGCTTCCTTTTCTCAAAAGACAAGCAAAGAAACCTACCTTTTCAGCTTTTCTTTCTTGATTATAGAGTAGTACCTTTTCAATGTGTTCAAATACCACCAACAATGGAAGATCCAGCAAGGTCCAAGACTTCAATGAAGCTTTTGCTTTGTTCCCCGACAACGGCGCCAAAAAATATGTTTGTTGTTAACCTTTGGAGTTGTCCTCTGCAATCATTATAGCACAAAAGATCAACTACAAATCTTTAAATTGTCAATCCGAGAAGTATGCAAAGACCACAACCCCTTCTAGTTAATGGAATCCAAGAATAAGGGTTGGAATGACTGATTTTCTGAGAAATTTATGAATAAGAAAAGAAATATCTAGGGTTTTGATTATCTTGAGTTCTACAACAACGTTTTCAATGATCTTTGTGCCTAAAGTGTGCCATTTCCACAGTAGAATAGAAATATGAAGTCAAATTTCAAAAACAGTACCTATATCACACAGACGAGACAATCCCGATTTTGTGAAAACTAAGAATTTCCTATTCTAGCTTTGTTCTTCTGCTTATTCTTGCATAATACAATAAGATTCACCTATCCTTCTTCGTCTCACTCAGAAATACATAGCTGAAGCTCACAAATTCCATGGATCACACAAAGAATAGACTCAACAAATCAATAGAAAGAACATGAAAGGAGAAAACACGATTTTCTGCAGGAGAGCTCTTCACATTACTTAGATAGCAAAAATAATACAACCAACCTCTTCAAAATAGAAGAAATTATCTTTTATACTTTTTCAAGTGTCCCTTTTTGTTGGTGCAAGGCAATCAACAATTGATGTTTTTGATGAAGAATTGAAGTCAAGGACTGAAGAAAAGATCAAGTTATGAAGTACGAAGGAAGTGCATATCCAAAAGATGAAGATGTGTACACATATGTACATTATTTTAGAGTCAGTTCATCATATACTTTTGTATGGTCATGAGCTTGTAAATATTTGCCTATATATACAAAGAAAATGTCGGGGCAAAAATGAGAGAATGTGTAAGAACAAGATTTGAGGAGAATTAGATGTGATTAGACACTTGAGAAGTGTGAAGATTTGCTCTCTCATCCAGATGTAAAGTTTTTCTAGTAATGAAGAGAAATTGCACCAGATGTTTCTGCGTATTCTCCTTCTGTGCTTGATCATTTCAAGAATCCTTTTGTAAATGTTTAATTCCATAGTTAATGAGTCTATGGTTAAAGTTTGAGAGCCTAATTGTAAACAGGCTGTGAGAATTATGAGTAGGAACATTCATATGTGAAGAAGTGTCATTGTTTCCTGAAACAAGCGCAAAATTTGATGCTAATGTTTTGGTCATTTCTCCTTCCAAAGTGTAATGTTTTGAGCAAGCAAGCACTCAATCTTTAAGTTGGAAGGTAAGATACATGTGGCTAAAAGCATTTGCATAAATGGGTTCTAGATTGAGAGAACCAAGTGTTAGAAGTTATAGGTGTCTGAATCGACTTCTCAGAAGAACAGTTTTAGACATAGGTGACTTGTTAAGTTCATTTCTCAAGATCTACTGAATTGTTTGAAGTGATTTAACTTTGAGGAGGTGCGCAAACTATAGGCAACACCTTGTGCAAAGTTTTATAAAAAACTTTACACATTTGATAAGTCAATGAGAGAGATATGTGCAAAAAACTTTCTGTAGAATCATCTTCTTCACAGTTTATCCAAAATCTTTACAATTGATCATTAATCCTCCAAATTGGGAAAGGTCTTGAGTTACTGTTGATATAGAGGTGCTCTAATTTCAAGAGTAGCTTGTTCTTTTGGAGATTAACACTGTCCATCAGTGGTATCAAAGTAGGAAGTATCAAAATTGAAGAAAGGAGGACCCCGTCTGCTGCAGCTGTAAAGAAATCAATACTTGAAGGTTCAAAA
This sequence comes from Ceratopteris richardii, assembly GCA_020310875.1. NCBI lineage: Eukaryota > Viridiplantae > Streptophyta > Polypodiopsida > Polypodiales > Pteridaceae > Ceratopteris > Ceratopteris richardii. The sequence goes on from CM035428.1 coordinate 28,787,521, forward strand.
GGTGAAAGCTTAAGAGAAAAGCTTGAGAAGGAGGCCATAAAACATCAAGAAAGACAAAAAAGAGTATCATTTGAAGTAAAGGTACATCTATTACTCATAAAGTTTGAAGAATTCAATACACAGGTGAAGAAAGGATGGGAGATTCTCTTCAGATAGAGAAGTTGGATAGAGAGAACTATCCAGCATGGTCAATGAGGATGGAAGCTCATCTTACCTACTAGAATTATGCTTCAGTTCAGAAGGAGGATTCAACATTGATAATGAATGCAACTTGTGAAAGGCAAAGTGAAGACCAAAGAGTGTTCTACATTGACTCAGGGTGTAGCAATCACATGAGTGGTAACATAGCTTTGATGACTGATTTGGAGAATAAGGTAACTAATCATGTAGTTCAAACAAGTGACAATACAAAGCACAATGTGAAGTCAATTGGATCAGTGAAGGCCAAGGATGGTAGTACATTCTTGAGTAAGGTTTTGTATGTTCCTACAATTCCTAAAAATCTGATAAGTGTAGGACAAATTGTTGAAAAAGGTTATGAAGTTAGGTTCACTAATGAAGGAGTGTTTGTGGAAGACCCTAGCAATGGATATAAACAAATTGTTTCAGGGAAGAAAGAAGGAAGATTGTTCACATTGAAGATCCAAGGCAATGTTGGTTATGCCTTCTTCACTTATGGAGGACATAAGATCTCTGAGTTAGATCTTTGGCACAAGAGGCTTGGACATTTTAATGAAAGAGGTATCAAAGATATGGTTAACAATGGTTCAGTACTTGGGTTGCCTAATGTTGCAGGTCAACATATGACATGTAGATGTGAAGCATGTCAATTAGGTAAGGCTCATAAGCAGTCTTATTCCAAGCATGGTTTTATGTATTCAAAGAAGCTTGATTTGGTACACACAGATGTGTGGGGACCATCAAAGGATTTCAGTATCAATGGTTCAAGATACTATGTGATTTATGTTGATGATGCTACCAGATGGATCACTATCTATGTGATCAAAGATAAATCAGAGGTATTCAATACATTCAAACATTATCATGTGTATGCAAAGAGAATTACAGGTCATAAGTTGAAGAGACTAAGGTCAGATGGAGGGGGAGAGTATTTCTCTAATGAGTTCACTGATTACTTGTGGAATGCAGGTATAAAAAGGGAAATTACTTGCAGGTACTCTCCTCAACAAAATGGTGTAGCAGAAAGAAGGAATAGAACTCTTGTTGAGTTTGCAAGATCCATGATGAAGGAGAAAAATTGCCCAAATTATTTGTGGGTTGAAGCTGTGAATACAACTACTTATTTGGTCAATAGATTACCATGTAAAGCTTTCGGGTATGACACCATATGAGGCATGGTGGGGCAAGAGACCTACTTTAGATCATTGCAAAGTATTTGGATGTTTGGCATATGCATATGTGCCATCACAATTTAGGTATAAATTGGAGCCTAAAGCTGAAAAATATGTGTTCATTGGATATGATGATAAGCAAATGGGATATAGGTTGTGGAGTCCATCCACAAAGAAATTCATTGTGTCTAAAGATGTTACATTTGATGAGCAAGGTACTTGGTATGCAGGTACAATCAATATTTATGCAGGTGATGAAGAAGTTGTGACTCAAAAGAAAGCTAAATGAAAGGTTCAGATATTTGATGAAGAGGAGAACAATGAAGTACAAGTTGAAGTTGAAGAAGTGCCAAGGTTTGATCTAGAGTGTGATGAACCAGAAACCTCAAGGAGTGGAGAACTCAGAAGGTCATCAAGACACAAATGGCAACCTAGAAGGTATAGCTATGACGCTTCTTTTTTGGCTACCAAAGATTATGCTTATATGATAAAGGCAGATGAAGACCCTTCTACATATGAAGAGGCAAAAGGTAAAGAAAATTGGGAGAAAGCTATGCAGGAAGAGTATGATGCATTGATGGAGAATGAGACTTGGGATTTGGTTCCTAAACCAAATAGTCAGAAGATCATTGGATGTAAATGGGTCTACAAGACAAAGAGGTTTGCAGATGGAAGTGTGTATAGGTATAAAGCTAGACTTGTTGTGAAGGGTTTTTCTTAGACATATGGTATAGATTATGATGAGACCTATAGTCCTGTGGCAAAGATGACAACCATCAGGACACTCATAGCTATTGCTGCATGTAAAGGTTGGAAGTTATGTCAACTAGATGTGAAGAATGCTTTCTTAAATGGTTATATTTCAGATGATGTTTTCATGGAGCAACCACAAGGATTCAGAGATGGAAGGTATCCAGATCATGTGTGCAAGCTCAAGAGAGTTTTGTATGGTTTGAAGCAGGCTTGCTTTCCAAGTATCTAAAGCAGATAGTAGTTTGCTTGTTAAAGCAAGTGATGATGGGTTCATTTACATGTGCATATGTGTTGATGATATAATTCTTACAGGTACAGATGAGAAAGCCATTCAAAGCCTAAAGAAGCTATGTAACTCAAGAAAGGTATTGGAGAAACTTGCTGATCAAGTTTAAAATGGGTGATTGCAGGCTAGCACCTACGCCCATGGAGGTGAATCACAAATTGAGCAGATATGGAGGAGAAGAGTTCAAGGATATGAAGTTATATCAAAGTTTGGTTGGTAGTCTGATTTATGCTACATTAACTAGGCCTAACTTGTCATATGTAGTTGGAGTATTGTCTCAATTCATGCATTTTCCTAGGAAAGAACATTGGGTTGCAAGACAAAGAGTGTTGAGGTACATTAGGGGTACACTCAAGGAAGGTTTGCATTATGGTTTTACATCAGATACAAACATCAAGATATATAGTGATATAGATTGGGCAGGTAATCCTAATGATAGGAGATCAACATATGGATACTTGTGTTATGTGGGAGATAAGTTGATTTCTTGGTGTTCAAAGAAGCAACACACAGTTGCTTTGTCATCTACAGAAGCAGAGTACAAAGGTATGGTTGAAGCTGCAAAGGAAGTGATATGGCTTAAGACTCTTATGAAGAGTTTTGATATCATTCAGAGTACACCCACTATTCATGGAGATAACATGAGTTCATTGTATTTAGTCGCTAACCCTGTTTTTCATGCCAGGACTAAACACATTGAGATTCAGTATCATTTTCTAAGAGAGAAGGTGATTGATAAAGAGATTGAAGTAATACATACTTCAACAAAAGATCAGATAGTTGATATGCTAACCAAAAGCTTGGATGGACCAAAGCTATAGAGATTCAAAGACATGGCAGGTATAAAGAAGATAGAAGAAAACCTCAATGGATGATTGAAGGGGAGCTGTTGGTGCAGGGCAATCAAAAATTGATGTTTTTGATGAAGAATTGAAGTCAAGGACTAAAGAAAAGATCAAGTTATGAAGTATGAAGGAAGTGCATATCCAGAAGATGAAGATGTGTACACATCTGTACATTATTTTAGAGTCAGTTCATCATATACTTTTGTATGGTCATGAGCTTGTAAATATTTGCCTATATATACAAAGAAAATGCCGGGGCAAATATGAGAGAATGTGTAAGAACAAGATTTGAGGAGAACTAGATGTGATTAGACACTTGAGAAGTGTGAAGATTTGCTCTCTCATCCAGATGTAAAGTTTTTCTAGTAATGAAGAGAAATTGCACCCGATGTTTCTGTGTATTCTCCTTCTGTGCTTGATCATTTCAAGAATCCTTTTGTAGATTTCTAAGTCCATAGTTAATGAGTCTATGGTTAAAGTTTGAGAGCCTAATTGTAAACAGGCTGTGAGAATTATGAGTAGGAACATTCATATGTGAAGAAGTGTTCACTGTTTCCTGAAACAGGTGCAAAATTTGATGCTAATGTTTTGGTCAGTTCTCCTTCCACAGTGTAAAGTTTTGAGCATGCAGGCACTCAATCTTTAAGTTGGAAGGTAAGCTACCTGTGGCTAAAAGCATTTGCATAAACGGCTTCTAGATTGAGAGAACCAAGTGTTAGAAGTTATAGGTGTCTGAATTGACTTCTCAGAAGAATAGTTTTAGACATAGGTGACCTGTTAAGTTCATTTCTCAAGATCTACTGAATCTTTTGAAGTGATTTAACTTGAACGAGGTGTGTAAACTATAGGTGATACCTTGGACAAAGTTTTATAAAAAACTTTACACATTTGATAAGTCAATGAGAGAGATATGTGCAGTAGACGTTCTGTAGAATCATCTTCTTCACAGTTTATCCAAAATCTTTATAATTGATCATTAATCCTCCGAATTGGGAAAGGACTTGAGTTACTCTTGATATAGAGGTGCTCTAATTTCAAGAGTAGCTTGTTCTTTTGGAGATTAACACTCTCCATCACTTTTCACACTTGAATTTTGGTCCTTTTCTCCTTCTATTCTAAAAATATGATATCTAAGAGCTTCCAAAAATTCTAGAAAAAATACATATGATCCTATTTTACATGAGGAAGACTCTTCCTCAATTTTTACATCATTTTTATAAATATTTCTACAAATTTTGACATTTTACAATGAATTTTCCTTCAAAATAATGCTTGCTCTAACACATGCTAAGGGTAAGGTTAAGAATCCACAATGAGTCCTAGGAAAGCGAGGCCTTTAGTTGCAAGTAATGAAGGAAATGCATGATACATTACGGGTAGGTCATAAAGGATTTTTTGGAACATATGAAAAAATTAGAAGTACCTATTATTGGCCTAGATGTACGTTGACATTAGTAGCTATGTTTCTACATGTTCTACTTATCAAATTCATTCGTTAGTCAAACATATAGATCCTTTGCATCCTACTTATCCAACCTGTATTCACTACAAGTGGGTAGTAGATATTGTAACTATGCCTAAAGGTATTGAGAAAATGTCCTACATTGTATTTTCAAGAGAAGACTTAATTAATCATGTAGAGGGACATGCACTACAATCTAAGATCACTTACAATGCAAATTCTTGCTTGAAGACAACATAAGTCTCTTTGGGTACATAGAGAAAGTAGTTGTTGATCGTGGAGAGTTAGATGAGAGAGAATCTAAAGAATTCTTTGAGCATCATGGTATTCATTTATCTCTCACGATTGCATATAATCGAGAGGCCAATGGTAAAATAGAGAGAGAGCATCCAAACTATTGTGAAAGCTATATCTAAAGCATGTAACAATGACATTAAACAATGGCCTAGATTCTTACCTTTTGCACTTTGGGCAGATAGAATGACGTGCACACATTACCACTAGGTACATGCTTGCTAAACTCATGTACTATCCAAAACCATTGTTTCCAATTCAGTCTCATATCTCTCCATGGTCAAATTTGCCTTGGTTTGAAAACATGTCTACTGATGATTTTTTGAGTTTGTGCATTAAACAATTAGAACAAGGTAAATTAAGACTTGATGATGCCATTGAAAAATTAAGAGAATCTAGAATGAAGAACAAGCATTATTTTGACAAAACGCATCAATTGCATCCTAAGCCGATTGAATTGGGAGATTGGGTGTTCATTTATGATAGTACATTTGACTCTCAATATAATGCATGCACAAAACGCACTCAATGGTGGTTTGGGCCATACATTGTATAAAAAGTCAACAACAATGGTACTTTGCTCTTTGTGAATTAAATGGTGATTGCAGTTAAAAGGATAAAGCTATTCAAGAAACATGATAATTACGAGTACATTTTAGATGAGGAAATTGAAGAAGATGACAACAAAAAGGCCGATTCATAAATAGGGGTACCCATGATAAAAATAAAAATAAGAAGTAAAAATATAATTTCTTTTTCAAGTTCATGTTGCTTTGTTTTTTCAAGTTCATTTCACGTTTTTTTCCCATTCTTGCTTGTTTCCAATTTCACTTCATGCATGTTTCTTTTCAGTCTTTGCATTGCATTGCATATCCATATGACTTGAGTCAAATGGGCAAATGATGGTTTCTCTACTTGTGTAAAATTGTATCTTAAATAGTAATTTATCTACTAAGAGATCGGTTATAATCTAGGATTGTGGAAAGATAGGGCATGTAGATTTGGAGGTTTATTTTGGTAGCATGACTTTGATATATAAACATGCATATGTATCTTGTATTGAAAGCATAATTGTTGAAGTCCCAGCTCCTGCTACTGCATGTTTCTACATCCTTAGTCCACCTCACAACACTTGTATCAGAGTTTAAATGACTGCTCTCCATCATAAAAAATGGTTGTACCTTGTATTGGGTTTTAATTTTTCCCTATCATTAAAAAAAAAAGGATAAACTACTATATGTTACCAAGAAGTTTACACTTTCTTCCACCCCAAAAAAGTGAACATAACCATGAAGTCGTCGAATCATCATTAAGAAAAAAAAAAGAGAGAGAAAGCCAAAGGAAGCTAAGGAGGCATAGAAGAATAAAGCACGGGCTATACAAGCAAATTTATGCCTTAGTGGATTTTAGTTAGATTTCCTTGTTTGTAAGTAGAGAAAGAGCATATTCTTTATGAAGGAAAGAAGGTGATCTAAAATAAGCTAAAGATGAAATATGTCTCTTGAAAATCCTAAATCTTTGTTTATAATCGTATTTAAGGTAGATGAGAGGAACTGATGCCTAAAATGACTCAATACATTCACTTCCACTTCATATTGATTCTTGTTTGTTTTCTTTCTTTACATGTTGTCAATGTTGCCTATTCATTTGCATATTTGTTGCCTGTTCATTTGCATATATGTTGCCTATTTGTTCATGCATATTCGTGTTGTTTGTTTCAATTCTTTCTTTCATGCTAATTTTGCTTCATGTCACGTTGCCTACTCATTCATCCATATAATCAATTGTTTCTTCCATGTTTCTTATTTTCATTATAAAAGAATTGGATGCTTAAAAAATTTTGTTTTTAGAGAGACTAGAGTGGCACTTCTAGAGGAATCGCAGGTTTAGTGGGGGTGAATGTCGTCGAGATTTTCTCTTCTCTCTCATTTATGAAGGCCTACAAGAAAACAAGTCGGTGAAGGTGGCAAGAATTCCCTGAGAAGTCCAAGATGTGTCAAGGATGTCAAAGGCAGTTCACATGCAAAGTTTGGAAGAAATCAAGAAAATCTAGGGTAGCAGTCAAAATAGCCTAAATTTGACATGTAAATGGATTTTCAAGCACATTGATATGCCATGTGCATTTTGTAAAAATGTAATTTTCCACTTAGACCCTACAAAATCTTGTATACATATTTTTTTTGGCCATATGGTCTGGCATGTATAAAGATCATATGTGGATACATATTCGTACAAATTTTCAAGGTTATCAAAGCTTTCGAGTCACTTAAATGCCACCTTGCAAACTTCCAAATCTAGCCAAATGTTTGGGAAATTCAGATGGGACTTTTTTCCACATATTCCTAAAGGAGATCTTTCAAAACATAGCACACCAAATTTTCATCTTCATCAAAGGATATTTGGAGTGTCAAAGAGCACAAAATCCAATTTTCAATGTCACTGTACTTTCCTAGAATAAGCAAATTGAAGGCTTGAAGGGTTGCCATATGGTAAACAATGATTGAACATGTTGTATGGTTAGGACGAGCTCACATTCAAGGGTGGAGATGCACTAAAGCTTAAATCAAGAAGGATCCACAAGTTGTTTTCATTGGATAAGCCTATTTTGATGGTCAAAGATCAATAATGCAAAGTTCATCTAAAAATATCAGCTTATCTTATCCAAATTGATGTCAGCACTGATCCGACAATCCAGATCTTGCCCATATCCAATGGTGGAGAATGAATGCACCTAATTTTCCCCCCTTTGCCCTAGATATCATATAAAGAACCAATCTTAGCCATCCATTTGATAAATCCAATTATTGTAATCAAAACCAATTAATCTTAGGGCTGATAGTTGATTTCTCTAGATCCAAGGGCCCAAATTCATTCAAAAAACTATAAAAATCCTCCTCCAAACTCATAGAGCATCATTGTTAGGCATCCATAGGGCCCTTGCTAGCACATGGTTTCCTTGAGACAATCACCCTCAATTGAGCGTGTGAGGTTCCAAGGTGGGCTAGTAAGAGCATAGTTCCTAGAATCAACTATAAGTTAGACTTCCAAACTAGGATAGGCTCATAAACCCAATGGTTTCTCTATCTTTGCTCAACCTCAATGGAGCATGTGAGTGAGTTAGAGTTGGTTTTATGAGTCTTAAACTTCTTTAGTTACACATTACACTCCTAGAAAGATATAGGGTCAATGAAGTGGAACCTATCCTCTTGCGTGTAAGATTCGGTTGGACTATCATGGTGGGAGGGTCGTGTGGACCACCTTTAACCAGTAGAATGCTTAGCTTGACGTATCAAAACACTCATGTACATGTCTTTGATTACAATATCTTTTAATTCATGTCTCTTTTCTCTTGTCTCTTATTCCCTTATGTGTTTTTACATGTCTCCTTCTATCTCTTTCTATGTGTGAGAAGGCTCCGCAGTCTAAACCAGTGAGGGTTACCCATTGAGATTGAGAGAGTAAATTTCTATTTATTTATAAATCATGACCCACATGCATTCATACTATCCACAAACACCCATGCATATGTTTCAATTTTGAATGCGTATAAGAAGCTCCATTATTGGACCATTCTTCCTTTCAAAATTGATTCATGTGTATGGTTTTCTTTTTTTCTCATCATGCATATATACCATCCAAAAAAGCCCATGCATATGAATTAAATTTTGAAAGTGTATAAGAAGCTTCATTTTTTGGATCATTTTTCCTTTCGAAATCAATTTGTGTGAATGGTTTTCTTTTGTCCTCATCATTCATGTTCATGGGTTTATCTTGCATTCATATGTTCCCCTTTCCATAATCAAATCATGACATCTCTCCTCTCCATATCCAACTTCATCTTCCCCTTCATATTTTGATCTCAAAAACCTCCCATCACTCACTAGCTTTTTACACTTTGCATGTGCTGCGATTGAACCCGATCCATGTGGATTGCGATCACCTCCACTCCATAATTCACATCATCAATAAAGGATTCATAAGTGCATTACAAAACAAGACTTCATTTGAAGCCTCCTACGGATGCAAACTCAATGTCAACTACTTTAGAGTATTAGAAAGTGAAGCATTCATACATGTGCCAAAGGAAGATCAACATAAGCTCCAATATAAATCCTGGAAACATATATTCATTAGCTATAGTGAACATTCTAAGATATACAGACTCCATCACCATTTCAAAAGATGTCATATTTGATAAATCTTCAAAATACTCAACCAAGGATTCGAGTTCAAGTTTGATTCCATCCATCTACACTTTAGAGGGGCACACAATTATTACTAACCAACTACTTCTCACCAACCTAGGAGATCTCAAAGTCTCATTGAGAAATAGCAATGCGAACAAAGTCACAATTTGAATTATGCACTTATGCACCAGATTCAACAAGTTCTAGAGCCTTCTTTATTTAAAGAGGCTCAAGACCAACCTAAGTGGGGGAGAAGCTATGTAGACAGAGGTGGATGCAACCGAAAGGGACAATACTTGGAAACTTCTCCCAAAGCCTACAAATCATCAAGTTACTAGAGATAAGTGGCTATACAAAGTCAAGTGCAAATTAGATGGTGCCTTGGACATGTACAAAGCAAGACTTGTAGCTAAGAGTTATAAGTAAAATCATGGCATTGATTATCAAGAAATCTTTGCTCCTACTACAAGCTTTACAATTGTAAGACTCATTCTTGCACAAAGTGCACACTTCAAATAGCTCATCTACCACTTTGATGTCAAAAGTTCTTCCTCAATGGCGATCTTCAAAAACATCTATACATAGAATAATCAGAAGGTTTCAAGATCAAAGGTAAAGAAGATCATGTGTACAAACTTCACAAAGCACTTTATGGACTTAAACAACCTCGCAGGGCTTGGTATGAAAAGATTCACAAGCTCTTTGAAGCTAAGGATGTTGATATATTTAGGTAGTGATGTGTGTGAACACACTAGGACTGCCGAGGCACTTTTTTCCCTCTTTAGGAGGTTTTTTTCCCCCGGCTTGTATATACGCCTATTGCCCTAATGGGCTACTTATCTTTGTACATTCTCTAGTAATACATTCAGTATTGTGTGTTGTGCTCCAAGCTTTTTCTTCTTCCTTGTGTTGTTCGCGTGCTTCCGCAAACATCTAACTCCAACAATTGGTATCAGAGCCGGTCGTCGCTTCATCTAGGGCGCCATGGACACTCCTCCGTTTGTAGTCTCAGAATCGCACAAATTTTGGTGAGCATACTCAGCGTGATTCCGAGATCAAAACATCTTCGCTTTGTGGTGCCGAAATCGCGATCTGAGCTCGTTTCGGCCTCCGAACACACTATCGTAGCGCTTGTGCAGGCTATTTTGTTTTTTTGTGCCAAAGGTAAATACCAGTTTCTGCTCGCTAGTTTAAGCGTCTCGAAGTCTGCTACAGGTATAGCAGAACTCGTCTGGGTAGTTCTGTTCAACCTTTTGAGATACAATCAATTTTCTGCATCAAGGTATTTTAGTCATCGGCCATGGCTGAGAGCAGTGATGTATTCCGTATGTTGGCTGTTGAGGATAAGTTGGATGGTACCAACTACCCATTATGGGCTTATATGATGCGACATGTTTTGGTTGCAAAAGGATTGTGGAACATTGTGCAGGGTGTTGAAAGACGTCCTGTTACACCTGTAACGACAAGTACTGTAGATGCTGGAGCTGATGAAGATGGTGTTGAAGATGATATTCCACAGATTCCTATTCGTGCTGCTGTTTCTCTTGCACCTACTGCAGAGCAGATTTGTTGGGATGGCAGAGATGCCCAGGCACATGCATTGATAGCTTTGTCTGTCAAACGTGCCATTATTCCTCATATTCGCTCTTGCAGAACAGCTAGGGATGCTTGGGATACACTTACCACATTGTACCAAGCTAGGAATGAGGCTCGTGTTGCTTACCTCCGAAAACAATTGGAGAGTGAGCACATGAATGAAGATGATTCTATGGACAATTTCCTAACGAAGATCAAAGATTTGAAGGAACAGTTGATTTCTGCTGATGAGGTTATACCAGATAGCTCACTTGTGCAGATCGTTCTGAATGGTTTTCTTGATTCATATCAGAGTTTTGCTTCTACTCTTCGATTGATGATGAAAGGCAATCCGAATGCCTTATCATTTGAGGAGTTAGTCTCTGTTTTGTTGCAGGAAGATCAGTCCAGGCAGAACAGGTCCATTATGCATGTTGCAGATCAAGCTTTCTTGGCTAGTCAGAAGGGCAAACGAAAATGGAGCTCTTCTACTAGTAAGCAGAAATCTGCAAATGCTGCACATTCGAAGAACCAGGATAGAGATGAGAAGAAATCAAAAAAGCAAAAATTGTTTTGCAAGTACTGTAAAGGGAATGATCATATCATAAAGAACTGTCCAAAACTGGCTGCAAAAGAGGCAAAGAAAAAGGAGGCTGGAATGGTTGTTGCAGAAGCCTCTACACCAAAAACAGAGTTTGCTAATCTTGTGCAGGAAGAAGAATGTGCGTTTACTACTGTTTGCAGTTTTGACCCATCTTCTCATGAGCAGTGCATGTCTGCAGTGGACTCAGATGTTTGGTACTTTGACAGTGGGGCGACCAAACATATTACCTCGCAGCGCAGTTTCTTCTCTTCACTCGAGCCTGCCCCTAGAGGGAATACTGTCACATGCACCAACAACTCCTCTTATCCTGTTATGGGAGTTGGTAAGATAATTCTGACTACTGCTGATGGTAGTTCTTTCACCTTGTCAGATGCTTTATTTGTGCCAGGGATCAAGAAGAATCTGTTATCAGTTTCTACATTAGCCAAGATTGGCTTGGTTGTGAAATTTGTTGATGACAGATGTACGGTTCATGATCTGTCAAATGGCGATGTTATTATTGCTTCTGGCATTTTATGTCGTGGGCTGTATAAGCTCATAGACTATGAAAGATCTGTGAATGATTCGGCATGTGCAGTTCATGATTCTCAGGCTATGTCAGATGCAAAGCTTTGGCATGCACGCTTTGGTCATCTGAATTTTGCTAGTTTGCTACGCCTCCAGAAATCTGATATGCTGTCTTCTTTGCCCAAGCTTGAGGCACCTGGAAAACATGTATGTGAAGGCTTTATTTTGGGCAAAATGCAGCGTTCCTCCTTTCCAAAAGATGGTTCAGTTCGGGCTACGCAGAAATTGCAGCTTGTACATAGTGATGTTTGTGGTCCTATGCAGACACCCTCTTTTGGGAATTACCTTTACTTCGTGACTTTCATTGATGATTTTTCCAGGCATGCATGGGTATATCCACTCAAAGCAAAGTCCGAAGTGTTCATGTGCTTTAAACAGTTTTTGGTTTTGGCTGAAAATATGTCAGCATGTAAAATGGGCACCCTCCGTTCTGATCGAGGGAGGGAATATATGTCTTCTGATTTTAATGCATTTCTGGCTGAACGTGGGATAAAACACCAGTGTACAGTGCCGTATACACCTCAACAGAATGGAGTTGTTGAACGGAAGAACATGTCACTCATGGAGATGGCGAGGTGTATGGTCAAAAGTCAAGCTTTACCACATAGTTTCTGGCTTGAGGTTGTCATGTGTGCAGCATATGTACTTAACAGGTGTCCCACTAAAGCGCTACAGTCTATGACTCCATATGAGGCTTCGCATGACCGCAAGCCATCTGTTTCTCATCTACGTGTTTTTGGTTGTTTGGCATATGCATTAGTGCCTGAACAACATCGCAGAAAATTGGATGATAAGGCAGTAAAATGTATTTTTGTTGGGTACAGTTCTGAAAGTAAAGGCTATCGTCTGTATCATCCACAGACTAAATGCATTCTGGTTAGCCGTGATGTTGTCTTTGTGGAAGATGCTATTCAGCCATTGCTTTCATGTACTAAGGAGACATCTGTTAGCTCCAAAGACATGTATGATACCTTGATGCCTCTTTTTACAGGTGGACAGTATAGTGCTAGTCCTAATGAGGCAACTTCTCAGCCTTTGCAGGTTTCATATGATGATGCAGATCATTCTATTTTTGATGAGATTGAGCCTGTTTCTTTTGATGAAGCACATAATTCAAAAAATTGGATGGCTGCCATGCAATCTGAATATGATGCTATAATGAAGAATGGTACATGGTCTTTATGTGACTTGCCTCCTGGCAAGAAGGCCATTGGCACTTAGTGGATATACAAGCTGAAGCGTAAACCTGATGGTACAGTTGACAGGTATAAGGCTAGGCTTGTTGCAAAGGGTTATGCGTAGGAAAGAGGCATTGATTTTGATGAGACCTTTGCACCTACATGCCGTATGACTACTGTTTGGAGCATTTGTGCACTTGCAGCCCATCATGGTTGGAATGTACATCAGTTGGACATTAAAACAACATTTCTGAATAGTGACTTGCACGAAGAAGTGTATATCTTTCAGCCCCGAGGCTTTGTGTAGAAAGGGCATGAAAACCAGGTGTGCAGGTTAAAGAAGGCATTATATGGTTTAAAGCAAGCACCACGTGCTTGGTATGAGAAGATACATGCGTATCTGGTTGCACATGGTTTTGTGAACAGACCAACTGAAAGAACCTTATATGTTAAGCGTGCTCATGATGTGCTTCTGATCATTGTTGTCTATGTTGATGACATGCTGCTCACTGGTCCTATTGAGAAGCATATTGCTGATTTCAAGGCTGATTTGCATGCCTCATTTGAGATGTCTAATTTGGGGCATTTGCATCACTATTTGGGCATTCAGTTTATGCAAGTTGATGGTGGAATGGCTTTATGTCAAACGAAATATATTGACACATTATTGCCATGTCTTGGCCTTGAAGACTGTAAGCCTATTGCCACTCCTATGGAGACATGTTTACAATTGAGTCTTCATGATGTTGGAGATGCATTTGATGCTGTTCTCTATCAGCAGGCTGTTGGATGCTTGATTTACTTATGCATTACTCGACCAGATATTCAGTTTGCTGTCTCACAGATGAGCAGGTTTATGCATTGCCCAGGAGTCACACATTGGAAGGCGGTTAAGCGCATCTTTCGCTACTTGAGTGGTACTCGGCTACTTGGGTTTTTTTATCCCAAGGGGGGATCACTACCGCCAGATTTGCATGCTTTTTCTGACTCTGATTGGGCTGGTTGCTATGACACTCGTGTGTCCACCAGTGGTTTTTGCTTCATGCTTGGTAGCTCATGTATATCTTAGTTGAGCAAGAAGGAGCCTACTGTGGCCACTTCCAGTTGTGAGGCTGAGTATAGGGCAACTTTCACAGTGACTGTTGAGTGTGTGTGGCTCAGATGCCTTATGGCTGATTTGGGTGTTGGCCAGTCTTCTGCCACCACCATCTTCACTAACAGTCAGAGCGCATTGGGAGTTGCGAGGAACCCTGTGTTCCATGCTCGCACTAAGCACATTGAGGTGCATTATCACTATGTCAAGGAGAGGTTCTCTGCTGAGGAGATCAGCTTGGGATATGTGCCCACGCAGGAGAACATTGCAGACCTTTTCACGAAGGCTCTGCCTAGGGAGAAGTTTGAAGCTTTCCGCAAAGCTTTGGGCTTACTTCCTTTTGTGGAGTGATTTCCACATAGCTTGGCACTTCCTTATACATGAGTGCCAGCTCCTTGTTCACCGCATCACTCCTAGGGGGGATTTGTTGATATATTTAGGTAGTGATGTGTGTGAACACACTAGGACCACCGAGGCACTTTTTTCCCTCTTTAGGAGGTTTTTTTCCCCCGGCTTGTATATACGCCTATTGCCCTAATGGGCTACTTATCTTTGTACATTCTCTAGTAATACATTCAGTATTGTGTGTTGTGCTCCAAGCTTCTTCTTCTTCTTCCTTGTGTTGTTCGCGTGCTTCCGCAAATGTCTAACTCCAACAAAGGATTTCAAAAGAGCACTATCGATGCTAACTTATACATATATCAGAAAGAGTCCTTAGTTGGATAAGAAAAATGAAAAAAAGAATATACTTACAAAATGAAAGAGTGTTAGAGACTCAAAGTGAGAAGACAAAGAAATGGGTAAACCCACATGGTTTATAGATGAGCTTGCCAAGAGCATGGAGTAGGCTCTACAAGCTTCTAACCAAGTACAAAGTGGGGGAGAGGCCCTCCTTATATAGGTTTGGTGGAGGCTCTCTAAAGTACATCATATGTGGGATTATTCCCTTGAAAAAGAATGAATACAATGATAGGAGCAAATGGCAAGGTACCCAAATACAATGAAATATAAAAAAAATTATATGAAACGGAGTGAGTCCTAGATACAAAATGGAGATGCACTCATGCAGATACAAATGAAATGAGGTAGAAGAACTCATGTCATCAATAATAATTTCGTATATCGACAATGTGATCCTCACTAGTCCTAAGAACATATACAGTGATGATTTCAAGGTTTAAATGTAATCCTCTTTTCAATTTTAAGGCCCATTTACATATGCAATAAATGGTCAAACACACAAGTTTTGATTCCATAAGTGAGCAATTTTATATATAGTTGTCACATGTGTGTGGTGTATTAGTAAACACATATAACCCCTTGACTCAAGGTCCATCGTTTAATACTCATAGATTGACCTAAGATTAGCTCCTCAATGGGGGAGGATAAAAGCAGTCCTCTTAGTATGTGTGTTGTTCTTTCATATTTCAAGCCGAATTGAAGAGTAGGTTGAAGACCGAAAACAAGAAAACCAAAAAAACAAAGTTTATGTATAACCCGATGGCAACATATTGGCGAGGTATCAAAAGAATCCTTCATTATTCAAATTGCATGATGCATTTTCAATTAATTTGTTTGAAGGAATAATTATCATCACTACCGAATGTAAAAAAATCTTTTGTTTTTTACTCTAATTATGTGGATGGTAAGAAACCACCCATGTGTCGACAAGTGGGTTTGGCTTCATGCATTACATGGTTGGAAGAAAAAGCAACCTATAGTGGCAACTTCTCATTGTGAGACTAAGCTTATTGGAGCTTGACTCTTCTATCTTTTGCTTGATTCGGGTGTTGAATAGGATCAACCATGATTCTCTTCAGTAACAATAAGCAATTCATGAGGAACACACTATTCCATTCTCATCATAGAGGTGCATTACTATCCATCGAGGAAAAAATATGTGGCATATATGCCTACAGAACATACCTTGAAAACCTTTTCTAAATGCTATCTCTTGTCGAGAACCAAGATCTCTACAATATTTGGATTTAGTTCGAATTCACAAAAAAGGAAAGCTAGATTACCACTTATCTAAGCTAGAGAGATATTAAAGTGGCATATATGCCCACACAAGATATCCTTGCAACGCTTTTGACAATGAATATACATAGAAGTCTAAAGGTCAATAATAGTTCAAGGTCAAGACCTAGGCCCGAGGTTGAACTTCCATGAATTAAAAATAAAATAGAGTTTGTAATGGTAACTATGTAATACAAGAATACATGAGTTGTGGGCACATTTGTTCTTAACATTTTATACATAAGGAATTGTAATATAGAATTATAGAATCCCTCAAGTTTTACACATTAATTACAAAGATTGAGACTCATCCAAAAGACTCAAATTATAACCTTTCTACACCTCAGAAAAACTAAAATTCTTATTCAGATTGGTACTTTGGAATATCGATTCTCAAGGATATTGATACACACAAGACCACCCTAGAACCAATAAATTGCTTAGAAGATTCTTCCATGCCAAAAAAATGCCTCAAATTCAAAGACATATGCCTATATATGATTCCTTTCTTTATTATTATAAATAAAAAAAATAGTTGTAGTTATGCATTGTCAGAGGGCGTAGTGGCTAGGGTTGGATCAAGTCCCGATGTGTCCATGCATGTCACATCGCTCCGGTCCGATAGACGGGTTTTGCATGCTGGGAGTCTCTTCCCGACGAAGGGTAAGAGGGGGGGCTCGCCATAGGTCGGAAGAGAAAAAGTAAGTAACACATTTCACGGGTGTAGGACGTGGAGTAGAAAAAGTGGGTTGTTGTAGAAGATGCACGTGAATGCCAAATGGAAATAGAATAACTCAAAAAATAGTCATCGATACAAAGACTAATCAAATGTATACAATGAGCTTATACATCATGTTTGATCCTGACATAATCGACCAAATATCACTATACAAAGGTGAATGTGATGATACAATGCTAAAAAGCGAGTATTCTGCTACAATGTGGATGTAAAATTACAATCTTGAGTGTTCTCGATTATAGTGCCAGAAAGATCCTTCTCTTCACTTCGGTCTTCAAAGCTTCTCTTCACTTCGGGTAATATCTGAAAAAGTTCATGGGTAAAGAAAAAAACACAGCTTTATTACATTTGAACTTTCATAAAAAACACTCTTTTTGTTTTGATTTGTTTCTTTTCATAATTTCTCTATGTCTCTCTTTGCGTATGAACATACAATTCCCCATAGGAAACAAGGAGCATATATCTTACTCCGTGTTTGGATACTTTAGAAGAAGTGGCAAAAATTTCTAATAATGCGAAGGTACTAGAAGAAGTCGTGAAGAGGATGGAAAGAAATCATTATTCACATCAAATATAGAGAGCCTTAGTCAAAAGTAAATGTTTTAATTCATCTATAAGCTAATTTCAGTATGTTCGTGAATCAATATACAGACATACTGAAATTAGCATAGATTTAGAGGTTGTTTTGTCTGCATTGAGCTTATATGAAAATTGATTCGTAGTGTGTTAAAAAAAAAAAGTGTCCTAAGCTCAATTCAACTCGCATTTGAAGGCGATAGGAACCATGACATTTGGTATAGAGTTACATGTCTAGCTTTTCAAAACTTAAGTTCAGTTAAGTTTCACACCCAAAAGTTGGTGTGTAAATTGTTCCCTGAGCAGGTTATGAATATCTATTGCAAGTATTGCAAGTATTCATTCATAGCTAAAAGTGAAATATTAAACCCAAATCGTGAGACTTGACATGAATTAGGAAATTCTAATCCATCAGAAGCAAATCTTGTCTATGAGAGATCAACTACCAAACTAATCCTTTCAGAGGTCTCTCTCTCTCTCTCTCTCTCTCTCTCTGTGTCTCTCCCTCTCTCTCTCCCTTGCCATCGACTTCATCTCCTCTATTTGTGCCACAGACTAAAAGTCACCCCAGATAATTCTCTGTGTCAATCTACTACAGTACCACCATAGTCCTTCTCTTTCTTTCTCTCTCTTACGTGATTTCCTTTTTTGTGCTGATTACCATTGCTCTCTCTCTCTCTCAATCCCATCTCTCTAGTGCATGATTTATCTCCACTGCCTCTCTCTCTCTCTCTCAATCCCATCTCTCTATTGCCCGATTTCTCTCCACCGCCTCTCTCTCTCTCTCTCTCTCTCTCTCTCTCTTGAAGGCTCTCATCTACGCATTGTCATCCTTCTGCCGCTTGCGTTTTCCCCTCTCTCTTTCTCTATCAATTCTTCCTGTGCAATGATCTGCACTGCTACGCACCATCTTCTTTTCCTCTCTCTCGCTCTTGAAGGTTCTCATCTGCACATCTGCCATCCTTCTGCCTCTGCGAATAGTAGTGCGGCCTTCTAACTCTCTCTCTCTCTCTCTCTCTCTGAGTTGCATTGGACCTGTGCACGTGATCAATTCATTCAACAGCCCTACGCTCTCTCTCTCTCTCTCTCTCTCTCTCTCTCTCTCTCTCTCTCTTCTCTCTCCGCTTTTTCTTTGAAATGCATCAGACTTGTGTGCTCGATCAGTGCCTTCAACAACGTTGCTCTCTCTCTCTCTCTCTCTCTCTCTCTCTCTCTTTGACCTATTGACTATGCGGGGACAGAGGATATTCTTCTTGGAGAATGTGAGTGAGGGCCGTCTTCACGACTGCAAGACCTCTGAGAAAATTCCCTTCGTCTCTCTCATTTCCATTCTCTCTCTCTCTAAACAACTTTATTGCAATAGCTGTGATGTAGTGGAGACTGCTCGTGAAATTACTTCACATAAGATACACATCCATAACATGGGAAATTCCTCAATCCTATAAGATACACATTCATAACATGGGAAATTGCTTCACATGTCTGCCTGAGAGAATGGTAAGTCCATCGAGCTTGTGAAGAGAAGCCAATAAACAAGAACAAGACATGGTGATCGTTCTCAAAACTTGAGACAACGAAATCTTTTGTTTCCCTCGACCTGTCTTTGTTAGAGACCTCCTGTTGGGGTTCCAAGGCTTTGTCGTCTTCCATGCAAGGCCTTCTTTTGCCATGCAGCAAGAGGGTGAGCAGATGCCACTGCACCTAGGTACTCTTCTCTGCTTCAAGATCTTATATTACCTCAGACCATGGTGTATGCCTTCTTGTGATACTAATAATCCCACTCTTTTAGTGCATGGATCTAACATCCCCACCATTCAAAGAAGAGAGGAGAAGGTCAGAAGAATCGGACTCCTGAGGAAAAAAAGGGAATTCACTGTGACCTCCTATGTCGTGGAAGGAAGGGGAGTCACCCTCTCTGTGCACAAAGGGTCAATTGAGTTGGTGTTGCTGAAGATCATCATTTCTAAGAAGCAACTTGTAGATATCATGGCCGAAACTCTACTCACAGGAACCCTAGGTGATGGGTTCTAGAGAGGTTGATCCAACATCTTAGGAAATCCAACGCATGGTGGTCTAAACAGAATCCCTTTATAGCCATCTTAAGTTCTAAAGCTTCCCTCAGTGCAAATCAGTGAACACCATCTACCGATAGCAATAGGCACTTGAAATCCACATTCTTGCATTCTCCATCTACTTATTCCCCTACTACTCTAATGCTTCATCTTATTTTGCACGGATTCTCTTCTCTTTCTTTCTCTCTCTTTTTGCATCTCTCAACAGAATACATAATGAAAATCAAAACTTGAATGAACTATTAATGTAGAGATGCATTGATGTGTGCACAAAGACCATAGAGAGGAGATGTGCGGGTAAAGAGGCTAGGTCTCTCTCTCTCTCTCAATGCACACACATAGACAGAGTCATCGTTTTTACAACAATAAAACAGATAATGAACCTTTTTTTCTTGTGGAGGAAAGAAGAAGAGCAGTGAGGGAAGAGAGATGGGAGCCTCTCTCTCTCTCTCTCTCCTCCTTTCTCTATTGGCATGATAGCCAGAGATAGAGAATTTGAGATTTGGGGTCATGGAGAGAAACAACATTGTATTCTTAAAGCATGAACAAGAAAAGGCAAGAAGAAGTACCTGAAAAAGTTAATGGGAAAAACCAAGTGAGGATTGGGCATGTATTTATAGTTTTTCCCTAGGTTCTCTCTCTAGACCTCTAGAATCTTCTAGTATTCTCCTTTGTATTCTAAGAAAATCTTCTTTTTATTCTATTCTAATTTCAAAAATCTTCTCTTTCTTCTTTTTTTATTTTCAAAAAATCAAATCTTTCTTTTCTATTTTTTATTTTTCTTCTTATTTTTATTTTTCTCTTTTTGTTTTTTTAATTTTCTTTTTTATTTTTATTATTTCAATTCTTTTTTCTTTTGAGTAAGGTTTTCTTTCCTTTTCACACCTATATAAAAAAGAATTAATTAAAACTAAGGGTTACATTTAGGAAAAATCATGATTTCAAGGTCCCAAACTAAGGTCTTTTATTTGGGAAAAATTAGGGTCTCACTTTACTAGGGTCAATCCACCTCAATCAATGGGTTTATATACATTATGGGCTTAAAATCCTAGGGTTTCTAAGGGTAAAAGACAAGTTTCCAAGGGTTAGAAGTTAGTTTTCAAGGGTTAAGGGTTTGGTTTTCTAGGACTTTTCTAAGGGTGAAATTAACAGTGTTTCTCAAGTGTTATATTATTACATGGGTTTTTGGACTTCATCTGAGTATGGTCATGTCAAATTTTTCTCTTGAAAGCATGTCAACAACTGTGTTCAACTTTCCAACTATGTGAACAAAAGACGAATGAATAAAACTCACATATGAGATCCACCTAGGCATTGCAATATCAAGGGAAGAATAGTTTGCTATCATACAAAAATCAGTGGAAGATAGTTAGTCTTAACTACATTATTCGCTCCAATGAAGTAATCTTTATCGTTCTTTAAGCAGTCACTAATCCCCATAGCTCTCTCTTTATCTGGGGATATTTTCTTTGAGTGTCATGCAAAATCTTTCCACCAAAGCGAACTGCATATCTCTTCCCCTCATCATCATCTTGTCCTATGACCCAGCGTATACCAATAGGACTAGTATGAATAGTCAAAACGATAGGCTTCTGACCCAAGTAATCAACATGCTTCAGAGTCGGAGCTTTGTTGATGTATGAAACACCACAAGAAATGAATTAATGTGACACTAGAACACCTCTATGGTCACCATTAACTCATTGCCACTCCAAACTTTGAGAAATGATAGCCTAAAGTGAGAACTTTGCTTCTACAGAAATTCCTAGTCACCGAAATGACATACCTTTAGTATTTTGCTAATTTCTCCTAGCTCAAGTATTATTTTTCCATGAAACTTTAAACGCTAAAACTAGAAGAGTAGAGCTTTCCAACAAGCTATCATATGCATCAAGCAGATCTCTATAACTCAAGTTATGGCCCTCACAAGATGACCCTGTATGACCTTCCAAAACTAGAAATCTTGCCTTCTTTAGTAAATTTCGGTGTCCAAAAATAAAAATTCGATGCCTAGCATTGAATTTCAGTCAAGGTCGATGCCGGGCATCGACTTTGAGCTATTTTAGCCTCTTTTTCTGCACCAGAAATAGCTTCTTTTACACACACATGAAGAAGACCACTTGTATGCTAGAAGTCGATGCCAGGCATCGACTTTATGCTGAAACTCGATGCCAAACATCGAGTTGCTCCACAAACCTCATGTTTTTAAAAGATTCAACAACAGGTAACACATAGAGAATGAAAACAATGACTTATCAGCCAAAATTCGATGCCAGGCATCGAATTTCTCAGAAAACTTGAACTTTTGAATTCATCACACAGTAGGCAAGCATGGAGATGGTGGAGAGAGACTCATACACAGAACTTTACTCAGTTCTTTCTGACAGCTATGAAAACTCAGAAGTTTTACAGATGCTTTCTCACTCAGAGAAGCCCGACTATACTCAGTCGTATAAAATGAACTCCTTCTCTCTTCTTTCTCTCTATTCTCTCTCTCTCCGCGTCAGTTGATACAAACTAACTTATATAGATTTTCGTATTCTCGTGATTTTAAAAAACTTCTAGAACTAAAGTGAACTAACTTTACAAATATGATACACTTGTGAATTTGTCCCTTCACATAGGCATGGGGTTTTCTTCCTAAGATTTGACCTTCAAATATATGTCCAATTAGTAAGTGTTTCTCCAACAGCTCCCCCTCAATCACTAATTGACATTCCCTATTTCTTCATATCATCTTCTTTTCTTTTACTCCTGCCATGCTTTTGAATCTGCTGGTCTTCACACCATCCAAGCTCTTTGTCATTATGTCTGCTAACTGATCTTTAGTAGAAATGTACTCCACTTCAATCTCCTTCTCCATTACCTTTTCTCTGAGAAAATGATACTGTATCTCTATGTGCTTTGTCCTTGCATGAAATACTGGATTTGCTGCAAGATAAAGTGAACTCATATTATCTCCATGTATTGTAGGTGTACCTTGATCAATGCCTAAGCTCTTGAACAATGTTTGCATCCATATGACTTCCTTAGCTGCTTCCATAAGTCCTTTGTACTCTGCTTCAGTTGATGATAATGCTATTGTATGTTGTTTTTTTGAACACCAATTTACAAGCTTATCACCAATGTATATCATGTAACCATGAGTTGATCTTCTGTCATCTTGATTACCTGCCCAGTCTGAGTCACTGTAGGCTCTCAACTTCAAATCTGATGTAAAAGGATAATATAATCCTTCCTTTATAGTTCCTTTGATATATTTGAGAACTCTCTGACCTGCAATCCAATGTGGGTCCTTTGGACAATGCATGAATTGTGACAAAACTCCCACTGCATAACTAAGATCAGGTCTTGTTAGTGTAGCATAAATCAAACTACCCACAAGAGATTGATACTTCCTCATATCTTTGTAGTCTGCACCATCATATTTAGTGAGCTTGTGATTAACTTCAAGTGGAGTTGAAGCTTCTCTGCAATTTTCCATATCAAACTTCTTCAACAAGTTCAGAAGATACCTTTCTTGTGACACATATATGCCATGATCTGTATAAGTAACTTCCATTCCAAGAAAGTATGATAACTTTCCTAGGTCACTGATCTTAAACTCTTTCTCAAGTAATCTCTTTACCTCCTTGATTCCTTCATCTGACGTACCAGTGATTATAATGTCATCTACATAAATACAAATGTAGATTGTACCTTCCTCTGTTCTTCTGATAAGTAGACTTGGGTCTGCTTTTGAACTTTGATATCCAAGATCATTGAGATACTTCACCAGTCTATAGTTCCAAGCTCTTGGAGCTTGCTTCAATCCATACAATGCTCTACTCAACCTGCAAACAAAATTTGGATACCTGGAATCTATAAACCCTTGAGGTTGTTCCATGTATACCTCATCTGATATGTATCCATTCAAGAATGCATTCTTTATATCCAATTGACTTAGAGTCCATCCTTTTGAAGCTGCAATAGCAATGCATGTCCTTATAGTTGACATCTTAGCTACGAGACTGAATGTCTCATCATAATCTATGCCATAGGTCTGGGCATAGCCTTTCACCACCAATCTAGCTTTGTATCTGGCTATACTTCCATCTGCAAGCTTCTTCACTTTATAAACCCATTTATTTCCAATTACTTTCTTACCATTTGGTTTGGGAACAAGTTCCCATGTCTTGTTCTCCTCTAGTGCATTGAACTCTTCCTTCATGGCTTCTTCCCATTGCTTCTTATCTTTAGCTTCATCATAGTTCTGAGGTTCTTCATCATCTTTGACCATATATGCATATTTCTTCTGTGTTATGTAAGAAGTATCATAAGAATACCTTTCTGGTTGTCTTCTTGTCCTGCTTGAACTTCTTGGTTCACATTCTTCATATGTGTCTGGATACACCTCTTCATCAAATATAGGAGCTTCTTCATTCCTTCTTGTTTATCCACTTCTGGATGTACTTGCTTGCATATAGTCTTCATCTCTATTTACCTGCACAATTGATTTTCCTTTCTCACATCTTCTTACCTCTTCTTCAAATTCTTCAGCTGTATGACTTTGATCTGCATACCAACTTTTTTGTTCATCAAATGTAACATCTCTAGAAACAAGAAATTGTTTTGTTAGAGGATTCCACAACCTGTAACCCATCTTCTTTTCATCATAACCAATGAACACATATTTTTCTGCCTTTGGTTCAAGTTTATGCCTAAGTTGTGATGGCACATAAGCATATGCAATTGATCCAAACACTCTACAATGATCTAGTGTTGGTTTCTTACCCCACCAAGCTTCATATGGAGTCATTCCATTCAGAGCTGCACATGGTAATCTATTCACAAGATATGTGGCTGTATTTACAGCCTCAGCCCAAAGATAATTTGGACAGTTCTTCTCCTTTAGCATAGCTCTAGCAAACTCAACCAAAGTCCTGTTCCTTCTTTCTTCTACACCATTTTGTTGTGGTGTATACCTGCAAGTTATTTCTCTCTTAGTACCTGCATTCCAATGATAATCATTGAACTCTTGGGAGAAATATTCTCCCCCTCCATCAGACCTCAGTCTTTTAAGCTTTTGACCTGTGAGTCTCTCTGCATATGCATGAAAATGCTTGAAAGCTCCAAACACTTCTGATCTTTCCTTCAAAGCATATAATGTTATCCATCTTGTAGCATCATCAATAAAAAGAACATAGTACCTTGAGCCACTGATAGATCCTTCTTTTGTTGGTCCCCATACATCTGTATGAATGAGCTCAAGTACTCCATCATGTTTGAATCCTTTCTTTTGAAATGGTAACCTGTGTGCTTTACCCATTTGACATGCTTCACATTTATAAACCATATGTTGATTCTGCACATTTGGTAATCCTAGTACAGACTGATTAGCAACCATAGCTTTAATTCCTCTTTCATTGAAGTGACCTAATCTCTTATGCCAGAGATCAAGTTCTGTAATCACTCCTTCACCATGTGTAAGCAAAGCTTGACCAATGTTCCCTTGTACTCTTAAAGTAAAGAGTCTACCTTCTTTCTTACCAGAGACAATCTGATTATATCCATTATCTGGATCTTCAACAAATACTCCTTCATTTGTAAACCTGACTTGAAAACCTTTTTCAACTATCTGTCCCACACTAATCAAGTTTTTAGGTATTGTGGGAACATACAAAACATTGGTTAGCAAATCTGCTCCACTCTTGCATTTCACTTTTCCAATTGAATGTACACTATGTCTTGTATTATCACCAGCTTGAACTGTGTGACTAGAAATGCCTTTTTCCAATTCTGACATCAATTCTATGTTTCCTGACAAATGATTAGAACATCCAGAGTCAATGTAAAATACCTTTAGATCTTCTTTATCTGATGTGTTGATTGAGTTCATCATCAATGATGTATGACTTTCATTTTGTGTGTCATTTGCATAGTTGTAGTAGGTGGTGTTGTAGGATTGATTCTGTCCCCAACTTCTTCCTCCACCTCTACCATAGCCTCCTCTTTGACTTTGTCTACCTCTTTGAAAATTACTTTGATATCTTCCACCTCGACCTCTGCTATTGTTGTTTTGATTCTGGTTTGATCCTTGTTGGTTGTGCCAACAGTCATGAGCCAAATGATTACTCAATCCATAGATCCAGCAAGCCTTTTTGTTGTTATTTTGATTACCTCTTCCTCTTCCAAAACCTCTTGGTCTTCCTCTGCTAGTGCCTTTACCTCTTGCATAATAAGCTTGAGAACTAGACTCCTCTTCATCCTTTGCTTTACCTTTATCTCCTTTCTTCTTGTTCTTCACGTACATTGCAGAACTTTATCCGTTATCTCCATCTCCCTTCAAGTCTTGCTCATATGTGAGCATCAAACCAAGCAACTGGTTCAAATCTGGAACATAATGATTTAATGAAAGTTCTGTTGATAAGACAAAAGGTTTCCACCTTTCATCCCCTCTCAAACCTGCAAGTAGCTGAGCAATCAATCTGTGATCTTCAACATCTTCATCTATGGATCCAAGACTATCTGCTAGATCCTTCATCTTAGTGACATAATCACTAATGGTTTGACTTGGCTTCTTCTTGAATGTTGTAAACTCTGACCATAGACTTGCTTTCCATGCTTTAGTAGTGCTTTGGAAATGATACTCCAATGCATTCCAAATATCTTCAGATTATTCCAGTCCTCTTATGTGTGGTAGCAAATGATCAGAGATTGTATTGTAGATGTAGGCTTTTGCACTTGCATCCTTCTTCTGCCAATGCTTTAAAGCATCAAGTTCTTCTTTCTTTGGTCGGCTTTCATCTTCAAATACTGACTTCTCTTCTTCACCTGTTACATATACCATGAGATCCTTACTCATAAGTATGGCTTCCATTCTCATTACCCATGCGGGGTAATTATCTCTGTCCAGTTTGTCAATGGAGATATGATCTGCCATACTCCTTTCCTTTTGCTGCAACCTGTGAGCTTAAAGGATAAAGAATAATACCTTTTGGAGTTCTTTGTGTATGAGGATAGTTTTGAAGTAACCTTTTGATGCCTTCTGTCTTCAAATGCTTCACCTTTGAAACTTTAATGGAAAACTTTCCAAAACTTCTCGTACCTTTGCCGCCTTCTGTTCTTCAGGACCTTTCTGCTCTGATACCACTTGTTGATGTATGAAACACCACAAGAAATGAATTAATGTGACACTAGAACACCTCTATGGTCACCATTAACTCATTGCCACTCCAAACTTTGAGAAATGATAGCCTAAAGTGAGAACTTTGCTTCTACAGAAATTCCTAGTCACCGAAATGACATACCTTCAGTATTTTGCTAATGTCTCCTAGCTCAAGTATTATTTTTCCATGAAACTTTAAAGGCTGAAACTAGAAGAGTAGAGCTTTCAAACAAGCTATGATATGCATCAAACGGATCTCTATAACGCAAGTTATGGCCCTCACAAGATGACGCTGTATGACCTTCCAAAACTGAAAAATCTTGCCTTCTTTAGTAAATTTCGGTGTCCAAAAATAAAAATTCGATGCCTAGCATCGAATTTCAGTCAAGGTCGATGCCGGGCATCGACTTTGAGCTTTTTTAGCCTCTTTTTTTGCACCAGAAATAGCTTCTTTTACACACACATGAAGAAGACCACTTGTATGCTAGAAGTCGATGCCAGGCATCGACTTTATGCTGAAACTCGATGCCAGGCATCGAGTTGCTCCACAAACCTCATGTTTTTAAAAGATTCAACAACAGGTAACACACAGAGAATGAAAACAATGACTTATCAGCCAAAATTCGATGCCAGGCATCGAATTTCTCAGAAAACTTGAACTTTTGAATTCATCACACAGTAGGCAAGCATGGAGATGGTGGAGAGAGACTCATACACAGAACTTTACTCAGTTCTTTCTCACAGCTACAAAAACTCAGAAGTTTTACAGATGCTTTCTCACTCAGAGAAGCCCGATTATACTCAGTCGTATAAAATGAACTCCTTCTCTCTTCTTTCTCTCTATTCTCTCTCTCTCCGCGTCAGTTGATACAAACTAACTTATATAGATTTTCGTATTCTCGTGATTTTAAAAAACTTCTAGAACTAAAGTGAACTAACTTTACAAATATGATACACTTGTGAATTTGTCCCTTCACATAGGCATGGGGTTTTCTTCCTAAGATTTGACCTTCAAATATATGTCCAATTAGTGAGTGTTTCTCCAACAGGCTTCAATTAGCAATTGCTTCAATTTACGCATCGCTCTTGACTATTTTTCTATCCAAACAAAGTTCTTTCTCTTTCTTAGTAGATCATATAAAGGGTCCGCAGCATGAGCAAAGTGAGGAATCGAGATCATGTAGATGAGCTATAGAATTCATCGTTCCCTACATCAATGTACACCTGCATACAAGGCCTAGTGGAATCTTCATCCTCATGATTTCTATGCTCTCAATAGCCAATTGAAACTAGTCATACCCTGAATACAAATCACCCATGGAGTAGATGGAATGCCAAGCAAATGCTTCTACAAACTCATCTACTATAGGTCTTGTCCCTACATTTTTTATCGTGACTTTATTTACATGCTCTAGATCTTATATGAAATGAAGTTTCCCTTTCTTCTTTGGCACCATGAACCATCTATTCAAATATGGAGCCAAGATGGTTCCAATATTCGCATGGATATCTTTTCTTTTAACAAGCTCATCAACTTAGGTAAGTGATCCTTTGGGACTGGTATAAGCTACATATTCCATGGTATATGTGGCATTGTAAAGATAGTGATGGGTGGAACTTGTTTCGGATCCGCACAGCCCATCTTGTGCGAAAAAAGTGCAAACTCTTTCTCGTGTCTCTTGATTACTTCTATGAACTTTTCTTTCTCTTTTCTCTAGGAAATGATCTTTCTCCAAACTTTATCTGTTTAACACTCTCCTCAGTAAAATGATGCCCTATAAGCTCTCTTCATCTCATCATAGGGTCATGAACCAATCAGATACTTTTCATGACTATCATTTGGCAATGGTTGGGCTATGGGTCTTACTTTCTTCTCAACAGTCTTATACTTTATATTCACATTCACTTCATGTTCTCTCAAAAACTCAATGATTGTTTCATATTCTTGGATAGAATTGAGCATGATGATTTTGGATTTTTCATTTCTTTGAAGTGCCTCCTAAAGCTCTTCTAGAATAGTCGAACTACTTTCCAACTGGATTACATTTTCACTCTTCTGATCAGGTAACATCAAACCTAAATTTTTATAGTGTTTTTCATATTTTTTTCTAAATTCATTTGAAATATTTTCTTTTTGCAACCAAAGCAACTTGAGCACAAATGAATATACAGAAAAACTTCAAAAATTATGTATTGAATCTTGCGAGACATCAAACCAACTCCCACCATTCTCTCGCTCGATAGTGGATCCTAGCAAAAATTTTGGTCAACAGAATCCCCATACTCTCCTACCGGTGTACAATCATCATGTTCATGAGAGTTAATGGGACATTTTCTTAGATTCTTTCTGTTTCTTGAATGATTTAGGCATACAGTCATTACATGTAAGGAGTGAAGACCAGATCTTGATTGGATTTTCACATAGGTAGATCCATCATCCATCACCTTTGTTTCCATCCGCACTTCGGCTATGAAAGGTTGCCCAAGAATATCCACGTATGAACAATGATCTTGGACAAAGAAGTGGAATTCCTTAGAAATTCCTCCAATCATCACAGGTACAAAAGCACATGCTCCAAGCAAAGCTCCAGAGCCATTATCTGCAGTCCTCATTCTCAAGCCGTGCTCCTTATGTATAAGCCATCTAAACTTGTCATAGAACTTCTTAGATATCACATTTATCTCTAACCCTGAGTCAATCAAGGCCAAAGCTAAACATGAATCTCCCTCTTGCACAAAAATTCCTAGTATGCTCACTTTCTGATCTTCTCATCTCATCGTCGGGTATAATTGGACCTAAAGAATTCCTACTTGCTTGACATCTTGCAATCTCATCAACTTTATCATTGGATGAGTCACTCAAGGCTACTACTTCATTCATCACTTGAGTATCTTCAGATGCCTCTCTTATTTCTACATCCTTAGGCAACATAAATTTCTTCCTCTTTATCAGTCTTATGAAGCTATCCTTGAATTTAGGCTTCGCAATGAGAAAACCTATTCCAAGGACATGGTCACTTGGCTCTTCAATAAAATATAATTTTAATTTTTCCTTGGCATCATTCTTCTTCTCTAGCTCAAAAATCAATACATCCTTTGGTGTTTTCTTCTTCTTCTTTTTTTTCTCTTTTCTTGAACATTTTCTATGAACTTGTTCAAAAGGTGTGTTAAGGATGCAATGGGTTTTGGGGTATAAACCAACTACAAGATGGGTTATGGGCAAGATTGGTTAAGGGCAAGATTGGTTGTATGATCATGCAATTGACTTAAACATGCGGTAGTGACTGCTTTAGGTCTACGTTAAGAAGCAATGCCTAATAGTTGAATATCAACCATGACTTTGACAACTTCTTAAAGCAAAAGGTCATCAAAAGGCAAGTAACTCAGCCTCATAGTCTGTCTTACAATTGAGTAGCTGAAAGAAAAATTCAAAGTTTCATGGAAATGGCACACATTATGCTTCACATCAAAGCCTTACCATCCAAGGTTTGGATGGAAGTTATACACACCGCAATTCACATTGTTAATAGAGGCTTCATAAGTGCACTACAAAACAATACTCCATTTGAAACTTGCTATGGATGCAAGCTCAATGTCAACTAGTTTAGAGTATTTGAAACTGAAGCATTCATACATGTGCCAAAGGAAGATCAACATAAGGTGCAGTATAAGTCCAAGAAGCATATATTCATTAACTATAGTGAGCACTCTAAGATATACAGATTGTATGATCTTGAGAATCACTCAATCACCATTTCAAAAGATGTCATATTTGATAAATCTTCAAAGTACTCAACCAAGGATTCAAGTTCAAGTTTGATTCCATCTATCTACACTTCAAAGGGGGCACAATTATTCCTAATCAACTACTTCTCACCAACCTAGAAGATCTCAAAGGCTCATTGAGAAGTAGCAATGTGAACAACATCACTATGTGAATTATACACATGCACTAGATTCAGCAAGTCCTAGATCCTTCCAGGTTTAAAGACGCTCAATACCAACCTAAGTGAGGAGAAGCTATGTAGACAGAGTTGTTCAAAAAGATCTATATGTAGAACAATCAGAAGGTTTCAATATCAAAGGTAAAGAAGATCATGTGTACAAACTTCACAAAGCAGTTTATGAACTTAAGCAAGCTCGTAGGGCTTGGTATGAAAAGATCCACAAGCTCTTTGAAGCTAAAGTATTTCAAAGGAGCACTATCGATGCTAACTTATACATATATCAGAAAGAGTCAGTTGTTGCAAAAGAAAAAATAAAAAAAAGACTGTACTCACAAAATGAAAGAGTGTTAGAGACTCAAAGTGAGAAGACCAAGGAATGGGTAAACTCACATGGATTATAAATGACCTTGCCAAGAGCATGTAGTAGGCTCTACAAGCTTCTAACAAAGTACAATGTGGGGGAGAGGCCCCTAAAGGAGAATGAATACAATGATAGAAGTAAATGGCAAGGTACCAAAATAAAATGAAAAACAAAAAAAAATTATATAAAATGGAGTGACTCCTAGATACAAAATGGAGATACACTCATCCAAATACAAATGAAATGAGGTAGAAGAACTCACGTCATCAATAATAATTTCATATATCGATAACGTGATCCTCACTAGTCCTAACAACATATACATTGATGATTTCAAGGTTTAAATGTAATCCCTCTTTTCAAATTTAAGGCTAAGATATTTTACATCATTATTTGGATACATAATTTGTATATCTTGATAGAGTATTGTAGTGTGTCGAGGCAAATAAATGAAGTATTCCAATGGCAATGCACCACAGTGTGCTCTCCTCCTCGAGAGATTCACAACAATATCCTCGGAGTAGAGAACCGATCTCCTAGGGCCGTAGATGGTACTCCGCACAGAGCTGCAAAGTAGGCACAAAAACACAGTACAGAGGGAGCACGAATAGAGACTTCTTAGGTGTTACAAATGTGATCGAACTTATAGTCTATGACTGACCATGCCACGATATGTTATATTAAAGAACATATACAAAGAAGTGTTCAGTGGCCATTTGGCCTTTCACATGGACACTAACAGTAATAATCTCCCACTAAAGGCCAATATGACCAAAGTAACTATGGGAGAAAAATAAAGAATGATAAAGAATACCTGAGTGTAAGTATACAAACTCTACCTCCCACCTGATGGGCATGTTACACAGTATACAAGTGATGGTGTAAGATCATGAATCAAGTAACCCCCATCAACTAACAACAATGTCCAAAGCTATCATGTGGTAGAGCTTTAGTCAAAGCATCTGTATCATTCTCTTGAGTGTGAACCTTCTCAAGAATAATGCACTCAGTGGCTAAGCAATCTCTAATGAAGTGATACCTCACCTCGATGTGCTTGGTCTTTGCATGATAGATCGGATTCTTAGCCAAAGCAATGGCATCCTAACTATCATTTAGCAAATGAGGTACATGCTGAGGTAAACCCATATCACAAGCAAGACGAGAAGCCCAATATACTTCCTTACATGTCTCACTTTCTGCAACATATTCTGCTTCTGTGGTGGAAACAACTGTACATTCTTGAAGACGATATCTCCAAGAGATAGCATCTCGAGCAGAATGAAAAATGT
This sequence comes from Ceratopteris richardii, assembly GCA_020310875.1. Taxonomy (NCBI): domain Eukaryota; kingdom Viridiplantae; phylum Streptophyta; class Polypodiopsida; order Polypodiales; family Pteridaceae; genus Ceratopteris; species Ceratopteris richardii. Next base: position 28,819,867 of record CM035428.1, read on the forward strand.
ACCCTGATGTAGACTTACAATTATCTACACAATTAGCATAGTCAGAATCTATGTAACCAATAATGGATGTTTTCCCTCTACCTAAGCATAGACACTTGTCCTTAGTTCCACTCAGATATCTCAAAATCATCTTGATTGCTTCCCAATGTTTCTTGCCAGACATATAACTGCTCACAACTCCCACTGCAAATACAATGTCTTGTCTTGTAGCTACCATAGCATACATGAGACTACCAACGACAGATTGATAGGGAATTTTGGTCATAAATTCCTTTTCCTCATCTGATTTGGGGAAATCATCCTTGCTCAATTTTACATATGTGGGTAAAGGTGTACTCAATGCATTTCCACCCTGTATATTGAACCTATGAAGTACTTTGGATATGTACTCACTTTGAGACAAGTATATGCATTTTTTACTCCTATCACGAGTGATGTGCATGCCAAGAATATGTTTGACATTCCCCAAATCCTTCACATCAAATGTCTAACTCAACTTCTTTATGAGAATTGACAAATCATAAGAGGACTTCCCAGCAATCAACATATCATCGACATAAAGTATCAAGCATATCAAGTTGCCATCTGAGAATCTTTTTGTGCAGAGACTGTTGGAGAAACAATCACTAATTGGACATATATTTGAAGGTCAAAGGTTTAGAAGGAAACGACATGCCTATGTGAAGGGACAAATTCACAAGTGTATTATATTTCTAAAGTTATTTCACTTTAGTTGTAGAAGTTTTTTAAAAGTTACGAGATTGAGAAAAACTATATACGTTAGTTTGTATCAACTAACATGAAGTGGAAGAGAAGTAGTTAGAGTGAGGAAAACTTCATTTTGTATGACTGCGTATAGTCGGGTTTCTCTGAGTGAGAAAGAACCTATAAACTTTTGACATGAGAAGAACTAAGTAAAGTTCTGTATATGAGACTCTCTCCATCATCTCCATGCTTGCCTATTGTGTGATGAGTTCAAAAGTTCAACTTTTCCAAGCAACTCGATGCCTCGCATCGAGTATGTGTTGATAAGTCATTGTTTTTATTCTCTGAGTTTGATGTGTTGTTAAATCTTTTAGAAACATGAGCTTTGTGGAGCAGGCATTGAGTTTCAGCATAAAATCGATGTCTTGCATCGACTTCCCACACAAAAGTGGTCTTGATCATATCTGTGTTAAACGCGCCTATTTTAGGAACTAAAAAAGTGGCTAAAAAAGCACAAAGCCAATGCCTGACATCGACTTTTGGTTGCAAGTCGATGCTAGGCATCGAATTTTCATGTTTAGACAGTCATCTTTACTAAAAGAGGCAAAATTTCTAGTTTTGGGAAGTCATACAAGACGATCTTGTGAAGGCCATAACTTGAGTTCTAGAGATCCATTTCTTGCAAATAATAGCTTATTGGAAAGATCTACTCTTTTAGTTTCATACACCAAACGATCTTGGATAAACAATATATGTGCTAAGAGAAATAAACAAAAGAGTGAAGATATGTCATTTCAGTGACTAGAAATTTCTCTAGAAGCAAAGTTTTCAATTTAAGTAATCTTTTCTCAAAGTTTGAGAAGCATTGAGTTAATGGTGACCATAGAGGTGTTCTAGTGTCACATTAATTCATTTCTTGTGATGTTTCACACATCAACGAGTGGTATCAGAGCAGAAAGGCCCTAGAGAGCAGAAGGCGACAAAGGTACGAGAAGTTTTGAAAAGTTTTCATTAAAGTTTGAAAGTTGAAGCATTCAAAGACACAAGGCATCAAAAGGTTACCTCAAAGGTATCTTCATACACAAAGAACTTCAAAAGGTATTATCCTTTATCTTTTAAGCACACAAGTTGTAGCAGAAGGAAAGGAGTATGGAAGATCATATCTTCATTGACAAACTTGACAGAGATAATAACCCCGCATGGGTAATGAGAATGGAAGCCTTACTTATGAGTAAGGATCTCATGGTATATGTAACAGGTGAAGACAAGAAGCCAGTATTTGAAGATGAAAGCTGACCAAAGAAAGAAGAACTGGATGCGTAAAGCATTGGAAGAAGAAGGATGCAAGTGCAAAGGCATACATTTACAACGCAATCTTAGATCATTTGCTACCACACATCAGAGGATCGGAATCATTTGAAGATATATGGAATGCATTGGAATATCATTTCCAAAGTACTACCAAACCAAGGAAAGCAAGTCTATGGTCAGAGTTTACAACATTCAAGAAGAAGCCAAGTCAAAATATTAGTGATTATGTTACTAAGATGAAGGATCAAGCAGATAGTCTTGGAACCATAGAAGAAGATGTTGAAGATCACAGATTGATTGCTTAACTACTTGTAGGTTTGAGAGGAGATGAAAGGTGGAAACCTTTTGTCTTTTCAACAGAACTTTCTTTGAATCATTTTGTTCCGGATTTGAATCAATTGCTTGGTTTGATGCTCACATTTGAGCAAGACTTGAAGGGAGATGGAGATAAAGGACAAAGTTCTGCAATGTACATGAAGAACAAGAAGAAAGGAGATAAAGGTAAAGCAAAGGATGAAGAAGAGTCAAGTTCTCAAGTTTATTATGCAAGAGGTAGAGGCACAGGCAGAGGAAGAGAAAGAGGCTTTGGAAGAGGAAGAGGTAATCAGAATAACAATAAGAAGGCTTGCTAGGTCTGTGGATTGAGTAATCATTTGGGTCATGACTATTGGCACAATCATCAAGGATCAAACCAGAATCAAAACAACAATAGCAGAGGCCGAGGTGGAAGATATCAAAGTAATTTTCAAAGAGGTAGAAAAAGTCAAAGTGGAGGCTATGGTAGAGGTGGAGGAAGCAGTTGGGGACAAAATCAATCCTACAAAACCACCTACTACAACTATGCAAATGACACACAACATGAAAGTCATACATCATTGATGATGAACTCAATCAGCACATCAGATAAAGAAGATCTAAAGGTATTTTACATTGACTCTGGATGTTCTAATCATTTGTCAAGAAACATAGAATTGATGTTAGAATTGGAAAAAGGCATGTCTAGTCATACAGTTCAAATAGGTGAAATACAAATCATAGTGTACATTCAGTTGCAAAAGTGAAATGCAAGAGTGGAGCAGATTTGCTAACCAATGTTTTGTATGTTCCCACAATACCTAAAAACTTGATTAGTGTGTGTTAACCATTTAAGTGGTTGTTTTTTGTGCACTAACAAGCTTCCTTTTGCATAGTGTGTGATGGATTCAAGTGTTTTTTGACAGGGTTTTACCGATCATTGGTATTGACATAGATAATAAAGCAAGTCTCAATCTCACGGAGGGAGGAGTGGACTATAGCTTTGAATGCATTGGCAATGTCGACATAATGAGATCAGCTTTAGAGTGCTATCATAAGGGTTGGGCGACTTCTGTCATAGTTGAAGTTGCAGCAACCGATAAGGAGATTTCCACCCATCCATTTCAGTGGTAACTGGACTTAAGAGCCGCACTCAAGTACCTCAGCTAAGGGGTGGGTGGCTATATTGAATTTGGGGCGGTGGTTTTTTTGGAGTGGGCTGCCAGAGATTGGCAGGAAGGGTGGATGCCCCTTTATGCATGCACGGGGTAGGTCGTCTGATATCCTCATTTTCCAAGGGGAGATCATTGGCTTGCGATGAAGGTGGGGGAGATCTCTGCTATCCATGTATCTGGCACATAGGGGTTTTCTTCCGGGAGGATAGTGCAGAAGTGTGTGTCCAGTAGCAGATTGGGGGATTTTTATGGTGCAAGAGAATCAAAGGAGAAGCTTTGAGGGGGGAGGAATGTGCGAAAGTCCAAGGGGACTAGAGGACCCTGAATGGTGAGTTCTTGTTCTGTAGAGGCTAATTTCGGAGGAAGATGTCTGCAGTTCTACTGGTGACAATGACGAAATAGCATTACATGCTTCCCCTTCTACACCATTATGCCCTCCATTGTTACCAAGTCACGCGCTACTTCCCATGCTCTGAATTTCAACCCAGTCACTTGTGCATCTTCTGAACGTGCTCTGGCTAGGTATTTGAGGGGAGGGGGCAGCCTCAGGCACCCGAGAACAGGCAAGTACAAAGAGGAGGGGAGATATTCTTTGAAAGTAGGGCATGCATTGGGAGCGAAGGGGAGGAGTCTGGATGATCTTTGTCATTCTTGTGCATCTTAGGTCTCAAAAGTGTAACGGCGGTAGTATGAGTAGCTTCTGGTAGGTGAATACAAAAGAAAGAGCAATTTTGTGGCATTTTTCTGTAGGTGAAGTAGAAGAAGGAGGGGTAAAGGAAATTCTTTTGAGTTGATTTCTGGGGGCATTCGATCGGAAGGAAATTAGCATCGAGAAATTGAAGGAATTAGGGGGCCGTTGCTGTTCGTGATCGCAACCACAGGAGCAAGAGGGGGAGCTACTTATGGCTTCAGATAGAACAAGGGGGATTTTGGAAGCAGCCATAGAGGGGTTTTGGGCATTGTCTTTGCGCAAGTGTTACACATCATAGAGATTAAAGGGGAAAGCAATCAACTATAGTGGATTGGCAGACGACTGGGGGAAGACTGTTCAATGGGCGGAGGGAATTAGATCTAGAAGTGTTGTCCTCTCAGGGTTGAAGGGGAGTCATCAAGCCGCAAGAAGAACTTGAGGAGAGCACACGTCTAGTACAGCAGTGGAAGCATATATTCACAAGGAGCGGGTGTTCTCGGTGGCTGAAGGATTAAAATATAATACACAAGGAAAGGAAGGATATTTTGGCTCTACAAGGTATTCGTTTGACAGGAGAAGTGCAATTGAAAGTGAAGGAATCGGTGACATTTTGCACAATCTGGACATCCACAAGGATGATGGCTTCTACTTGTTCTTGGTGCCCTCCATCTTTGTATTAGGCTTTCGTATCAGTGCCCTCCATCTTCAGATCTGTACAACCAAGTTATACATCACAAGTGTGAGTAATAACAAACAACAACCTCATATCGTAGGATTCAGGTTGGGTGTTACCTCGTAGACTTGTGCTATAGTGCCATGTCTGGGAACACATGTATTCCCCAAGCCTTCCAGTGTGATGAAGTGCACGAAAAAGAACTCCAATTGTTAGGGATTTTCAGGACTGAATGCTATAAACTTCAGCGGGTTATGTTGTGAATTGGTGTGAAGGTTTGAAGGTGCTTTGATGGGCATTATTTGTGGAGAAGCATTCCAACACAGTTATGAAGCTCTAGCTGAAGGCTATCTGTGGAAAAAGAAAAATATGAAGTAGTCAGCGCATCAGTCGTTGTATTCAGTGGGGAAAAACGGCTCCCTGATGGTCATGCAGAGATGTGGTAAGAGTGCACCAGTTTTTTTTTTTGTCCTTCTCATAAAGATTCTAGTCGAGTAGTTATGCTGCTACAATGGTCTAGTCAATGATAAATTCAGATGATTGATGGGTTGGTAGTTTCACGCATTTGAAAATGTTCACGGGGAAGTGTGCATATGGGGGGGGGGGGGGGGTTATTGGAGATGTCCCCTTCTTCCTTGTCTCGCTGAGTCTGCAAACACGATGCATAAGGAGAAACCTCTTTTGTTTTTTTAATCAGAGCCATTAGCATGATGGTTCTCCTAACTTCCATGTGATATGTGAATCTGAAAAGCTCACCTTGATGCGCGTTGCCATTTGTTCACATTGTGCTCTCATGACATGGGTTCCTTGTCAATATATTATGAATGAATTCGTACAATGGTCGCAAGCCTAGAAGTTTGTCTTGTTCATTCATTGACCATGAACACCTTGTGTAGCTCAGTGATGAGTAGCACCTCCTTTAATGTCAAACCGGGAAGACGTGAGGATGGTATGAAGACCTCGAGCAAGTGGAGGCACCAGTGCGTGAGTGAGAAGCACACAAACATGCACACACATACACACACACGCGCACACACGGCAAGACAAAGAGTGAGAAGCAATGGAGTTCTTAGATTACTTTCAAAAAGCTCTTACAAGTTCGTTTCGATTACAATCTAACCCCAAAAATGAGCTCTCTAGCTCCTTTTATAGTTTTTGACTAGCTTTGGCCCTGTTCAGACCTAGTGTCCGGCCTAGTTAAATATTATGTTCCAGGGCTTATTAGAGGGCTCAAACGAGATCTAAAAAATATGAAAATTGGCAGGTAGATACTTCTAAGGCTCCTCAAGCTCAAGGACTCCTTGGCTTGCACAAAATGGAGCTACAAAAATACGAAATGATATTTACAATGGTTTTTAGTGATGAAAATCACTATTTGTGTAGGGTTTTCTCTATTGATTTGTCATACACCTCTTTGAGCTCCCTACTTGCTCTTTCTTCTTGTGTGCTCAACTCCTTGATGTCTTGAAAAATTAGATGGCCTACTTGCCAGATCTTCTTTGACTGCCATGTCTGCTTGTGCTGTCCCTTCGCTCTGACTCTCTTCGTCTTGTGGCTCCTTCGGTTCCCTGACTGCTGCCAACACCCCGCCCACTCTCGCGTCTGTCGCCCCTGACAGACCCTTGTCTAGAGGATTTTTGAACATAATATTGGACGACATCGGAGGCTAGGTGGTGTTCTTCGAGTCGCAAGCCGCGTGCTAGATCTGTGAGCAATTCATCCCAATTCACAGGTCCGGGAACATCTGGATGAGGCACCCTCAATTGTTCTGAGTAAATAGTTCTCTCCACAGCAAATAATTGGAGGAGATGTGATGGTCTGGGTATAAAGATTTCAGACTGATATTCCCAGAATCCTGAGTGTTTCTATGTCCACAATCTGTGCACTGGATCCGGCTTGAGAACTGGCACCTCCGGCTTCTGCCATGGCCCTGCTTGCTTGTTGGTTCTGTGAGAATATAGAACCAGGTGTTAACATTGTAATGGACAGAATAAACCCGTTGTTGTCCCCGTTACAACATTAACATGAGGTAGATGATGAGTCAGTGGTTAGTAAGTGCACGTTGACAATGTGTGTAGTTAATGCCTGGTTAGTCCTAGGAGCTAGATGGAAAGGTGAGCTGTCTGACTAATGCAGTTAGTAAGTGGAGATGAATTCACAGATTAGGGTCGGGGGGTTTATTACAAGTCTTAGGTTGCCAAACACCATGAATGGCTTTTCGTCTTGGTTTTGTGGAGATTCGGGAGGGTTGCATGAGTAATTCTACTGGGAGTTGTTGTGTCCTCGAGACCCATTTATGAGTAAGTCTGTGCGTGCTTCTAGGTGGCAGTGTGTTCGAGTGTATCAGACAAGAGTGGGTAGCGACTGCTTGACCGAGTGAACCCTGTCGTGTATGATGTGAGTTGTGTGGGGTTAATTGAGCCCGCAAGCAAGCCTTAGGCACCCAAATTTGTCTTGATTCTGGGTCAGCCTTCATCGACTTCTTGGGTACCCAAATAGATTTTATTTTCTCAACTGAGGTTTTAGGAGTCCTCTTATTAGCATCAAGTCGTTGATTACTAATAGGAAGTTGAGACCGTTGTTGCAGCTTAGTTACGGCCGGCAGCTCGTCTTTCCGCACCCACATTTGTTTCATCGGTTGAGTTGTTCTGCTTCGCGCGTTCTTTTGGTCTTTCGCCTGGAGAGTCTTCAGTGATTGATCTGCCCTTAGGTGCTGCCTCCTTCTGGCCTTTGGAAAAGAAGGGAGTTCCATTGTGGTTCTGACTCCTTTTTTGAGATCTTCATTCTTCTGCATCACATAGCCTTGGACAAGAACAGCATGGTCAACTTCATGTGTACCCCTGGAGGGACCAGGAGTCCGTGTCTTTTCTAGTTCCTTGAGTGCTCTATTATTTAACTCAATCGTAATTCTAGTCTGATTCACCCATACCTGAAGAAGTCCACTTCTTAGGTTTAAGTTGACTGCTTGGTCATAGATCCAGTCTTGACCCAAGACAAGGGGTTCCGTGAGGTCCTCATCTTGACATACTAGTACTTTAACTGTCATTGCCTCATCATGAATATAGAGGGGAAGTTCCACCTCGCCCATGCAAGGGGTTTCCACACCTCCCAATCCTATGAGATATGCTTCCACAGGATTGACAGTTAATTGCAACTCTTGACAGTAAGACAATTTAACAGCACTAGTGGCTGCACCTGAGTCAATCAAGGCTCTTACAGTCCTTGCACTCTTTCCTTGTCCTATATCTAAGGTTATGAAAGGACGTCGGTCAGTTATTCTATGTGAGCTAACACCTGAAACTTCACACATAGCCACGTCATATCCTTGATCTGCATATGCGTCTTGCTTAGGATGCTCTCTACCTTGTCTTCTTAATTTCATTCTTCGTATGCGCTCTAGGGCTTCTGCTTGAGCTTCTTCTCGAATTCGCTTTTCTTCCTCCTTGCGTTTCTTAGCAGTGTTGAGTCGACTTAGCATTTCCTCTGTGAGAGGTTCCTGATACAACTTAACTCTGCATCCGCTAATATAGTTTGGGAGAACATCGCCTTCTAATGTGGCTAGTTGCACTGCTCCACTTGTTGAGATCCTATTGATGATCATAGGTCCGTAGCCTCTCTTTTCTAGCTTCCTTGCATGTTGTTTCAATGTGTAGACTAAAACTAGATCTCCTGCTTTCAATTTCCCTTATCCTTCACATGGGCATCAAAGTATGCCTTCTGTCGTTTCTTTGCTGCATATATCCCTGCAGCTGCTCTCAGTCTTGTTTCTCCTAATCCTTCAAGGTCAAAAAGTCTAGAGGAGAGTTCATGACCCGTCCATTCGTGCTCTTGTGCTACCTTCAATGTAGGTATCAAGAAGTCCAAGGGTAGCACCGCGTTTTGGCCAAATACCATCTGAAAGGGGGTGGCTTGGAGTACCGTTTTGTAGGCGACTCGGTATGCCCAAACAGCATGGTGTGGCTGTTTGTCCCAATCAGAGCGTTTAGTGTTTACTAATTTTGTCAGTACATTGCATAAGATCTTGTTGGTGCTTTCGGCTTGTCCATTAGCTTGAGGGTGATAGGGGGCAGACTTCTTATGTATTACCAAGAATTCTTGGAGTAGATTTTCAATCACTTCGTTCAAGAAGTGAGTGCCTCTATCACTTACAAGCTCTATAGGTAGCCCATATCTTGTGAATACATTCTCAAACAAGAATTTAGCAGTTGTTTGAGCATCGTTCTTCGTTGTGGCTTCTACCTCCACCCACTTAGCTAGATAGTCTGTTGCAACAATGATATATTCTGCATGGGAACCCTTAGCTGGGGGATTAATAGGACCTACGAAGTCTATTCCCCACTTAGAGAATGCACGTCCACCCATCATAGGTTTCAGTGGCATCTCATCTTTACGTATAGGATACTGGGTTCGCTGACAGACATCACACCGTTTCACATAGGTATGTGCGTCCATGTGAAGGGTAGGCCACCAGAAGCCCGCAAATACTATTGCCTTGATCACCCGATCTGGTCCAAAGTGTCCTCCTGCTACACCTTGGTGAGCAGTGTCCAAGATCTTGAGATACTCACTCTCATGGACACATAGTCTCAGGTAACCATCTTTACCACGCTTGTATAGATTATCACCAATGAGTGAGTAATCCTGGGCTTCTTGTTCTAAACTCCTTTTCCTAGCCAGAGTCATGTCTGGAGGGAATGTTTTTGTCCTCAGGAAGGATACTAGAGGTTCACTCCAATCTGGCACTATGGACACTTGATAAAGAGTGGCATGTTCCACCGGTGGTTTAGTGCGACAGATTGGGCATTCCTTGCACAACTTTTGGACATATGCTTCCATAGTTGGCCAATGCACTCCGAGTCTCCTTAGTGTCTGTAGGGTTCGTTGTTTTGAGTAGTGTTGCTCTAATGCACCTACATGTGCTAATTGCAACCACTTCGCATACTCGTCCTCTTCTACACAACAAGCCAAGATCCCTTGATCTGTGTGCTTGTACATACTTCCTGCCATGATGTGATACTTTTGGGCTTTTACTACCTCTCTATCCTGTGTGGCTATTACTGGGTGGTTAGGTCCGTACGTCAACACTGGCACTAATGGCTTAGCCCACTGCGGTACCACTTCCAAGTTAAACAAGTAAGCATCAGGAAGGTCATCTGATACTCCTTGTGGGGCTTCTCCAGATGTGAGCCTAGAAAGATGATCAGCTCTCAAATGAGTCCTCCCTTTCCTTACCACAACCTCGAAATCATATTCCATTGGTAAGAGAAACCATCTTACTAATCTTCCTGTATTACATGGCTTGTTCACGAGATATAACAATGCTTGGTGATCAGTAAAAAATTTAAAACTTATTTGCAAGCAAATAGTGTCTAAATTTCTTGACTGCATATACCATGCCTAAGCCTTCTCTCTCTGTAGTGGTATAATTTCGTTCAGCTGCATTCAATTGTCTACTAGCGTAGGCAATTGGAAGATCCATATTACCTTCACCAGTAGGTTGTGCGAGTACACATCCAATAGCATAATTGGATGCATCCACATGAACATGGAATGGCTTATTCCAATCTGGTGTGGTTAAGATTGGTGCTGAACATAATCTTCATTTCAGTTCCTGGAAGGAATTCTCACATTCATCAGTCCACTCAAAGTTAGTCAGCAGTCCGTACATGGGCTTTGCAATGACAGCGTACATGTGAATGAACCGGCGGTAGTAACCACAATGTCCCATGAAAGCTTGTACTTCCTTGACATTCCTTGGCCTAGGTAGCTCTGCCATGGCCCTCACTTTCTCTTCGTCAGTAGATATGCCATTCTTTGACACTATGTGCCCTAGAATCTTGCCTTGCCTGACCATAAAGACGCACTTTTTTGGGTTCAGGCAGACTTGATATTCTCTACACTTGTCAAAGATTTGTCTGAGTTCAGGAATATGGGTTTGTCTGATGTTGGAATGAGCACAAAGTTCATCAACATAGACTTCTAAGTTTTTCCTCAAGAATTCCTTAAATACATGGCACATTAGTCTCTGGAAGGTAGCTGGTGCATTGGTAAGTCCAAATGGCATTACCCGAAAGGCAAATATGCCCCACTCTGTGGCAAAAACCATTTTATGTTGATCTTCTGGTGCAATGGCCACTTGATTGTAGCCCAAAAATCCATCAAGGAAGCTGTACACTTCCTTACCTGCTACTCTTTCTAAGAGATGTTCTGTGATGGGAAGCGAATAGTTATCTCGAATTGTGGCTGCATTGACCTTCTTCAAGTTAATGCATACACGCAATTTTCCGTTCTTCTTGGGCACCACCACAATGGGGGATACCCATTCAGTGTGCTCAATTTCATAGATAAATCCAGCTTCAACTAGTCTATCTATCTCTTCCTTGATCTTGGCCGCATAGTTGTCATTGTATGTGTATGGCTTTTGCTTGGAGGGTTTAGCATCTGAGGTCATGGGAGTAGTGTGTGAGCATATGTCTGGATCAACACCCTTCAAATCCTTGTAACTCCAAGCAAACACATCTCTGTATTCTCTTAGCAAGGCTATCAATTCTTGCTCTTCTTCGTCCGTCAGGTCATGTCCGATGTAAGTGCATCTTCCTTCTCCTTCTTCGATGGCTACAACCACTTTCTTCGTGGTTTCTTTGTTATCATAGGCCTCTCCTGATTGTGCCTCTCGTTTAGGCATTCTTATCATGACTCTCCTGTCGTCTATCTCATACTTCTTAAAATTTTCCGGGACCTCAAACAAAGATTCTTCCTCTTCTGGTGTGATTTCTCTCTTCTTTCGTTTCTTTCCTTCGTCCTTCGGGGTCACATGTGTTGCTAATCTTACATCATTTGTAGGCTCTCCATGCCTCTGGGGTTGAAATTCTACTTCATGGAAGTATTCTTCATCTGATGCAAATGGTGGGTCCATAATGATTGACTCTAGATCGGAGTCACTTGCATCCTCAAATGCATCAGGGCTAGGTTCGCATTCTTCTAGAACTGCCTCTCCCATGATTGGCTCTATGGAGAAGACTGAAATGTCATAGCCATCCTCATCACAGTGAGGCGTCCATTGTTCCTCATTGATGGCTACATCCATTGTTGCTAGGATTTCTGCCCAGCCATGGGGTTCGAATTCTTCGTCAGGAAAGACTACAGGTGCATAGGCTGGGTCTTGAATGGGTCTATGTGTTTCGTTTGCACCTATATCTCTGGCCTTCTCTCTCTTCTCTTCTTCTACTGCTACTTTGCACATCCATAAGTGGGTGTCTTCATGCATCCATGAGGATCCTGATCCCATGGAATGCACCGATTCCGTATCATCTTTGGCTCTATGGATGGGGTTCCATTGGATAGGAGGGACATCTCTATGAGAGTAATCCTTAAGATTGACTTTGGTCGTAACACCTAAGTGTTGCAGGTACAAAGAATTGGTTCCCCAATCCTGTACCACTTGCAACTGTCGCATAAAAGGTCGTCCCAAGATCATTTCATAGGCATGGTTCTTGCTGAAGTCACATATGGCAAAGGTATGCTTGAACTCGACACCACAGGTGGTGAGAGTTATTCCTTCTAGCAATCCTAAGGGTCTCTCTATGTGACCATCAGCCATCTGCAATTTCATTCTCATTGGCCTGAGTGCTGGCTTGCCCCAACGCTTCCATAGGGAAGTGGTGGCAATTGCAACTCCTGTACCTGAGTCCAAAATTGCCTTGGTGGTGTACTCCTGGTAGGTAATGGGAAGATAGGTGTTCCCTTCTTCACCTTCACACATATCTCCTATCTTATCCAAGGGTATTTCTGGTACTGTCCTTTGGGATCCTACCTGGGAACGAGGTTTTGCCATCTCTGGTACTTGTTTGGCTACATGTTTCCATAATTCAGGTCTAACCTTGAGTAGCTCTTCCAACTTGAGATTGCACTGCACTTTAGTATTTTTCACTACCTCTGTGTTCCTAGGTATGACTGAATCTTCGTTTCTTACCATGACTGTGGGGGTTCTCATACAAGTAGACTTGGCTTCCCATGGGCCCGTGAAGTGGGGTAATTCCTGTAAAGAATTAGACTCGAAGTCTAGTCATTCTTGAGAGTGGGTGCTCTCCTGCTCCTCGTAAATGGATGGGATGTCTTGTGGGAATTGATCGTGTGCATCATCCACAAGTTCAATAGGAGGAGGGACTTCACTCTCTTTAGCCCATTTGTCTTCTTGAATCTCTCGTAGGAATTCTGGTGTGAATCGATTCATAGAAGATGATGTGTCTGGCTCCGTAGAGTTAGGCACATAGGCTTCAGGCACATAAGCTTTTGGCACATACGCTTTCTGGGTAAGAAGACCTGCTCTTTCACTGGCCTTGTCATGGTGTTGAGGGGCGAGTTCCTTTTGTGATTGTGTCATTAGATTCTCCATTCTTTCTCGTGAAGGGAGGTTGTCTGGTTCAGTGGAATTGGGCACATAAGCTTCCGGTGGGGGATGGGTCATGTTTTTGCTTGCTTTATCTCTTTCTTGATTTTTTTCTTCCTTGCCAGATCTTGCAATTATGCCCTCTAACTTCTCTAGAAGTCCATCCAGGTGTAGTTGCGTCTTGGCTGAGCCCGAGTAATTGAATAGGCGACTAGCTTCAAACATAGTCTGAGCCAATGCGACCATTTTCGCGCAAAGCTTGGTTCTTTCTATCTCTAGGTCAGCTCTAGGGTAGCACTTGTCATGATCCGTTACATTTGGCCCTTCTTGGATTCTGACCTGATATGCTTTAAGCATCATGTCTATATCTTCAGGAGTGGGATTAGCTAATACTGATCCTGCTCTAGGGGGTGGTGGAATTGTATGAGGTGGGTTGGAAGGTGGCGGGTCGGATGGCGATGGGAATGGTGGTGGTGGGGTAGTGTGAGAGGGAGTTTGAGATGTGAGTTCAGTTATCTTGGCTTTGGTTTCTCTTATGCTTTCCTCAAGTTCACTCATCTTTTTAGCCCATTGTCTTTTCATTCTTTCCCGACTATCTCTCCAGGCTCTAGTTCTCTTCTTGGTTATGCTCTCCGTTTCACTAACTTCTGGGCTCTTTCCCTGATCCACAGCTTGGTTTTGCTACAATGCTTGAGCTCTTGTGACCACTTGCACTGGCGCAGTGGAAGTCACACTCCCTGTGGAGTCTACAACTAACCCAATAACGTTTATAGGAGTGATTTTTGGCATATTGTTGGGATTCTTAGGACAATCCCCTAAGAGATGCTCCTTTCCACACTCCTGACAATAGCCTTGGATCGTTACTGACTGGGGTTGGGTAGGTGGAGGCAAGGGACAGTCACGAATGAGATGATCTCCTTGACATCTGTAACATGGTCCTCTAGGGAATGGGTGTCTTACCTGCCTAGGTTGGGGTCTAGGGTTGGGGTTTGCGTACATGACATTTGTGTAATCTGATTCCCAACTAGGTTCATTTGGCTCTTCACTATAGTAAGACTCACCATGTTCAGGAGACTGCATGAAGTAAGCCTGGGGACTCTCAACATGCGTAGAATCGAAGCTATGGTCACTGGGATCACTTTCTGAAAGCAAAGGTGTTATGGGGACTATAGCTCTGTTTAGGTTTTCTTCTGCAGCTGCATACTTTACAGGGATTAAGTTGGATGGAGTTGGAGGTTGTTGGGCTAACACAGGCTGAGGCCTTTGCTGGGCTTGGTATTGTGGTTGGTAGGTTTGTTGAGGCCTAGCATACTGTTGTGGTTGGTATTGGTTCTGGTATCTGCCTTGTTGAGGGTATGTCTGAGGGTAGGTTTGCCTAACAGCTTGCTTGTTGTATGGGCAGTCTTGTGCTGTGTGATTTGTGTATCTTCGTTCTATAGTGCAGTACTGGCTACTAGGATTCACTTGGGGTTGAGCCATAATGGGACATACATTCGCCATGTGGTCGCCACCACAAGTGTAGCATCTCTTCACAGGGGCAAATCTCGGAATTTGTTTGCTAGAGACACCTAATTTCTGAGCCACTTTCTCTGCAAGTTCCTCAATTGATGTGGATTGCGTGGAAGAGAGGCTAGAGGCACCATCAGAATCTTTGTATATCTTGGCAAGCTCTAGCTCCTCCCCTAGGTTATCCTCAATGTCAATGCACATGCGTACACACTCTTCTATGGTCCTAGGGTCTTTCAAGTACACATATGATCTTAATTTGGTACTTAGCAATCCATCCAAGAATAAAGCCACTTGCTTAGCTGGCGTGGGTAGCTCAGGGACAGGGCATCTTTCAAGATATTGCCTAAATCTTCGTCCTGCCAGTCTCACGGTCTCTTGAGGGGTTTGCTTGAAGCTATGAATCAGCGAGGAGGTATTATGTCTGATGCCACTCTTAGAGAATTCAATAATGAAAGCCTCTAGGAGTTGGTCTATGCTCCTGAACTGCCTCTCGTTTAGCGGCTGAAACCATGTCAGGGCAGTGTTCCTAAGGGTCAGACCAAAGGCATTGTACTGAGTGAATAGATCCTCTACTTGTTCAGCTCTCAGGACTTGCCTAAACTCAGCCACATGATCGTATGGATCTCCAGTGCCATCGAAGTAGTTCTTCATGGACTTAACTAGCTGAGTCGGTCTCAAAGTCCTTGTGTGCTCTCTAGGTCGCGGTAGAGGGAACTCATCCGCATTTCTTTGATTCCTGTGAGCTCTAAGTATCTCAGGTTCTACTCTATTTGTTTTCGTCCTCGTTCTTTCTCGGCCCACTGGGTTGGCAAAGCTTACTTCTGGTCTATCTCTACTTCTGTCTCTGTGCATTCCATGAGCTTGGGATGTTCCAGCTCCAGGGTGACCATAGGACACATTTGATCTTGGTTGGGGGAAAATAATTTCACCTTTCCAAGTGTAAGCATGCCTATCATTTTCTGTCACCACAAAGATCCTCTCTGAGGCGTGATCTAAGTAGGCCACTCTGCCTGGGCTATCAAGATCCTTAAACTCATAGATCATGATTGTTCCTATATCAAATGGCCGATCAGATTTATATCTCCAGAAGGCTTCTTCAGTTTCTCGGTTCAGAAGAAGATCTATGCACTTATTATCTTGGGGAATCCACTCTGGTGTGATAATCCTAGTGAGAACCGATTTACCTCGAGGGGTTCTAGGTTCTGCACCCATGTTTCCTTGCTCCAGGTCACCTAAGTCTGCTTCGGGGATTACATTTCCAAATTCGTCCGTCCTATCTGGGTGACTGGTGACTACGTATGTGGTTCCTTCTTTGTCCAAGTATGCTCCATTTTCAAACTTGACAGCTGGGTGCTCTAATCCAATGGATTGATCAGGATTCTTAATCTGTACCACAGATCTTCCTAGGCCGTCCTCATAGATGTTGGCACCTAATCGGTTGGTCCTAAGGTATTCCAACTGTGTTTTGTAAGGGCCTTCTACCCTGTGCAAGTATGGCACTCCTGAACTTCCCGTAGGTCTCTCCATACCTTGAGACATCTCTGATTCACTCGTCTCAGAGCTAGGGTAGTATGAGTGGTGGCTCAACTGCTGGGCCCAAGACCTAGCAGTGTGATTAACACTAGCCTCTGAAGACCTAAGGCTTTGTCTCTCCCTCACTAGATGTCGCCCTGATCTAAGGTTCATATGCCTAACTGATTAACCCAATTTGTCCCAGGTACAACCACGTTTCTGAGTCCTTTGTATCAATTACTTAATTCCCTTTTTTATGTTGATTATCGTGTTTTATACTCTTGTCTGATACCACGTCGTTAGGAATACTTGAGTTTAATTTCGCACTTTTAGTTTGGTCGTTTCACATTAGGTTCTTTTCCTTTAAGGTTGCCGTTCACACACACAGGTTATCTCTTGACTTGAACTTGATTTCTTAGATAGTCTTTGATGTATCTCATGCCTATCGTTGCCTGGAATTACTTCTAACACTACCCGCACTTAGCCTAAACTAAGAATTGACAGAGTGTGTTGCGGGTTTTCCAACCTTGAGTTCCTTTCCTTGAGTTGTTGCCCTGGTGTGCCCAGGACGCGTGTTCCCAAGCCTGCACTTACTCTTGCTTTGTGTACCCTTCGATGCTCTCAAAGGACCTGTAAAAGGCCCAAGATTAGCTCAAGACTTAAGTTCAAAAGACAGAACCAATCACTTTCATTCATGTGACACTTCACCAATTTGCACTATGACTTTTTGGAAAATAATTCTAGGGATCCCTGAATTTTGTTCCCCTTGGGTATGGTCAACTTCAAAATACCCTATCTGAAAATCAATGCTCGTGTAGTATATGCCACGAGCTTTCTGACAAGCCCTAGAGCTCAAAAAATGGATTTCGTATGAAAAAGTTATGACCGTTCAGGGTTTTGGAGTTAAAACAGGATTCAAAACAGGCTAACAGGAATTCTCAAGTTGCTTGTGGCACGGCCTCGCGATGCAATACTATACCCTAGTGTTTGCCCCACACTTAGCCAAAATTGAGACCACTATTTCTTCCCAAAAAATTTGACCTAATTTGCCCTTCTAACGTGTTCGCAAAGTCTGTCGGTCGCGATTGACAGGTCAATCGCGATTGACGTGTCGATCGCGATTGACAGGTCCGTCGTGGCTGTCAATCGCGATTGATGTGTCGATCGCGATTGACAGGTGTCTCGAAAAGTCAATCAGTCGTGGTCAAAGGGTCGTTGACTCTGTCAGTCGCGATTGATGAGTCGATCGCGATTGACAGGTCGGTCGCGAGGTCTGTCCGTCGTGGTCAAACAATCGTTGACTCTGTCGATCGCGATTGATGTGTCGATCGCGATTGACAGGTCCGTCGCGAGGGTCTGTCCGTCGTGGTCAAACAATCGTTGACTCTGTCGATCGCGATTGATGTGTCAATCGCGATTGACAGGTCCGTCGCGAGGGTCTGTCCGTCGTGGTCAAACAATCGTTGACTGTGTCGGTCACGATTGATGGGTCGATCACGATTGATGACTCAATCGCGATTGACACGTGTCACACGTAGGCTCCGTCGATCGTGGTCAATCGGTCGTTGACTCTGTCGGTCGCGATTGACAGAGCCGTCGTGGGCTGTCGATCGCAATTGACGTGTCGATCGCGATTGACGTGTCGATCGCGATTGACAGGTCTGTCCGTCGTGGTTTGTCGATCGCGATTGACGTGTCGATCGCGATTGACAGAAATCTGTGGAATTTCAAAAAACTAAACACATTTTTGGGAAGCTCTAGGCCTGTAGGTCATGGATATGCACTTTGTTTAGCAAATAGATCAACTTTTCTGTCGGTCGCGATTGACAGAACCCGGCGACACACAGACAGTTACTTCGACTTTCGTACCTGCGCAGAGTGCTGGGGACGATGATGCGGCCTGTACCTGCAATACAGCTCAGAAAACATGCAAAAACAGCACACACAATTTCGCTCTCTCGCTCTCTCTCACAAGTGAAATGAGGGAAATGAGGTGGAGATGGTGATATGATCAAAAAACAGAAATTTTCGCGATGATGGAGATGGAGGTGGGAGATGGTGATGATGATGATGGTGATGAAGGTGGTGAAGAAAAAACAAGAAAATAGATGAAAGTGAAGAAAATACCTACAACTCCAACGCGTCAACTCTACGTCTTACCATCACACGCTCGTCCTCAAAGCTCGATCCCCGGCAACGGCGCCAAAATTTGGTGTAGCTCAGTGATGAGTAGCACCTCCTTTAATGTCAAACCGGGAAGACGTGAGGATGGTATGAAGACCTCGAGCAAGTGGAGGCACCAGTGCGTGAGTGAGAAGCACACAAACATGCACACACATACACACACACGCGCACACACGGCAAGACAAAGAGTGAGAAGCAATGGAGTTCTTAGATTACTTTCAAAAAGCTCTTACAAGTTCGTTTCAATTACAATCTAACCCCAAAAATGAGCTCTCTAGCTCCTTTTATAGTTTTTGACTAGCTTTGGCCCTGTTCAGACCTAGTGTCCGGCCTAGTTAAAAATTATGTTCCAGGGCTTATTAGAGGGCTCAAACGAGATCTAAAAAATATGAAAATTGGCAGGTAGATACTTCTAAAGCTCCTCAATCTCAAGGACTCCTTGGCTTGCACAAAATGGAGCTACAAAAATACGAAATGATATTTACAATGGTTTTTAGTGATGAAAATCACTATTACGGTGTAGGGTTTTCTCTATTGATTTGTCATACACCTCTTTGAGCTCCCTACTTGCTCTTTCTTCTTGTGTGCTCAACTCCTTGATGTCTTGAAAAATTAGATGGCCTACTTGCCAGATCTTCTTTGACTGCCATGTCTGCTTGTGCTGTCCCTTCGCTCTGACTCTCTTCGTCTTGTGGCTCCTTCGGTTCCCTGACTGCTGCCAACACCTTGGATCTCCTTTATATCTTTCCTGGAGTAGTTTATGGATTCATTTAGTTTCTTGAAAAAATATACGGTTCAAACATACCGATCTTAGTAATCCTCTTCTCTCAGTACTATTTAAGTGATGATTCAAATCCCGAGCGCATACAGCTTAGCACCTTCAGTGATGATACTTAACTTACTAAATGCACACTTTGCAGGAACCATAGAGACAGGACAGTTGCCGTGTTGCCACATCTCCATTTAAATCCCTTCATACTTTCTTGTATTCTTGTGATAATAGCCTCCACATGGAAAATCTATGTGAACTCCTTGAGATGTACGCAAGGTTTGGATTCATTGCATTGCAGGATATTGGGGTTGCGTTTGATGTCTTAGGTAGGAGATACTAGTGAAATTCCCCCAAGTTACTTATTAACTTGGAGAGAGTGAAAGAGGGAGGGTGTGTGTTCTCGGGGGTATACAGATGCATGGGTGTGAGTAAATGGTTGTGCAAGTGAAAGAGAGTGAGAAAGTGAGGGAGAATAAAAGGGGGTGTGTGTGTTCCCGTGACAAGATTTGGGTACATTTGATGATTCGGTCATTTGACTTCAAGTCTTGAGAGGTTGTTGGTATGCTTCAAAGTGGTAGATAGTCTGAGAGTGCGTGCGAGTGTCCATGTGCGAGAGTATATGAGGAAGTGAATGCATGTAGGTTTGGGTTTATATGGACAAGGAGGTAGAGGATGTCTGTGTACATGGGAATGTGCATGAGTGAGAGGGACCTTGGAAGAGCAAGAGTGCATAAGTACCGAGTGTGTACGAGGTAGTTGTTGGGAGCATGAAATTACATGTTGAAGAATTGCGACCTTCAAGCAATACGACGCGAATGATTTCCAAGAGTCTGGGCAGAACATAAGTGTATATGTGTATCTTTCCCTTGGGTTAAAGGCACTATCATTTTGGTGCGTCTGCCAGGAATTGGCTTAGCACATCTCATAGAGAGTGCTACTAGTTCGCTTGGTGCCCCAATCGTGTGGCACAGCCAAGTCGATCCCAAATCTGCCTTGATCTTCATTAAAGAAATGGCTCAACAAAAGCAAGCCTGTGGTTTTGAGAAGACCAACATGAGGCAAATGAATTCTGGACAAAATAGGAGATGGATATATTTTGTTTTGACATGAGACATCATGTGAACCGAGGGTGGCGATTTGGCCCAATATCAAATTATGTGAGATGCTGGTGTTGCGAGCAGGTGGGGCATATAGCCAAATATTGCCCTCGCATATGCACCCCGTTGGATTTTGTCCCCACATGTGAGGACTGCGGGAAAAAGCGGTTATGTGAGCACATGTGTAGCTCAAAAGAAGTGAACGTCAGAAAGGTTGCAAGAAATGGACCTGATAGGTGTGTATCTTCTCTATATGTGGAGGTTGACAAGAGTGGAGTTACTTCGTCGACAGAGACCGCAAGAGTAAGTGAGAGCAAGGACACTGGATCTCCAGACCGAGGCTTGGTAGAACTTGTGAAGAGCCTGGAATGTCAAGTCAATTGGCTGCATGTGGAGCGGGATGGCGATAAGGTCAAGATGGAGAGAATAGAAGAAAATCAAGTAAAAATGGCAGAAGTCTTAGGAAATTGGGAAAAGGAGATGCGATCGGTGGAAAGTGAGAATGAAGAGTTAAAGGGGGAAAACAAGAACTTAAAAAGACAAATCCAAACACTTCAGCATGAAAGCGGGGTTAGAAGGGGAAAGCAAATGAGAAAAGAAGTCTTAGACATTAGAACTGGTCGGGTAACAATAGATTGCTACCATGTCATGATCGAAGAAGAGCCCTCAAGAGATAAGGATGACCTGATGAGGAGAGTCGAACGAATGGAGCATGAAATTGAGAAGGTACAAAGCATAATCCGTCGATACAGTGATCAAGCGGATAAGGCATGTGAGGAGTTCCACCTCGAGTTAGAAAGAATGAAAAGTGCCAAGCAGAGAGTGATGAGAAAGTGAGACAGATAGAAAAAGAGAATGCAAAGCTGAGTAGCAAGCTTGGTAGGTGGATGAATCAGAAAAACGACGAAACCCGAGAATGGATAGAGGACCCGAAAGTAGGAAGAATGGAAGGAGAGCTGAAAGCCATGTTGGATAGGTTGGATGCGTTCGGAACGGAGTTAGAAAGGACAAAGAATGAATTGTCGAAAAAGGTAGATGATCTGGATGAAGAAAATATGAGTAGGATTTGGGAGGAAAGATCGATTAGAGAGGAAGTCGAGAAGTTGATCATTCGAGTTGAGAAGAGGGAGGATATTCCCCTTGGCTTTGAAAAAAGGGTGAGAGAGGATAAAGAGATGGAGCAAATATGGAATCGGTTTCGAAGCATCGATTGTGACCTGTTCCAATACCAAAGCGATATTGATTACAACAAACAAGGATTAAGGGACTTAGCGTCGAGGCTTGAATCATTGAGGAGCACAACGAGCAATGGTAATTTTCCAGGTCATTTGTCGGGTCAGGTGGAAGCTCTGCAAGGCAGAGGGTGGAGATGAAAAAGAAATAGATAAGGCGATGGGTGTCGGTAAGGACGGCTTGAGTTTGATTAGGGTTTGCTTTGTGGGATTGCGAATCAGAGACGTGAGGATGGATGGATCGAGTTGGTTGTATGCTTAGGACTGAAGTGGCATTTTTTGGGGTTTTCAGGTCGGCAAGGTAGTTAGTGTGTGCGGGTTTCGAGAGGAAAAGTGGACCATGACATTACTTGTCGGATTTGGGCTTGAGTAGCGGCAGAGAAGAGATGTGTATCATCGGGATGTCCATGGGGGGATATATGTGTGTGTGTCGTGATCGGGATGGTTGGGAAAAGTTCCTTTCTTTTGTCTCCTAATTCTCAAGATGCGGGAATGAAAAAAAAAATGAAAAAAATATATATGTATGAGTATGTGTGTGTGTGGCTGCACGCCTATGTGGGCCGATAGGTGGGTGGACCCACTTTGGCCGGGTGGTCAAAGCCACGAACCGACGTCGGTTTCACATAGGGCTAGTTGTATGTGTGTCGCGCGCTGCGTCGGGTTGGTAGATGGGTGGAACAAACCTAACCGGGTGGTCAGGGCCACGAGTCGCACCCAGCTTCGGCGTAGGCCGGCAAGTGTGAGTAAATATGTGAAAAAAATGATGAAAAAAAAGGAGAGAAATGTGAAAAAAAAATGAATGAGAAAAATTCCTCGCTCGAGGGGAGACAGAAGAGAGGCGAGAGAGCATGATATGCTCGGATGGGTATGTGTATGTGTTGTGGGGATATGAATGTGTGGACTCCCAATGAGGCATGTCGAATCGAAGCTTAAGCTCGGCTAGGATTTTGGCTGCAAGTGTTTGTGGAAGACTTGGACTCGAGGGATCCAAGCATGCTAGTTGCTTTGTTCGTCTGCAAACTCTTAGGAAGTGTTCACTTTGGCTCTTAGGTGGTATGACAACTTGAGAAGTCCTGAATCGCGTTGATGATGAGTGGTCATGTCGAGGCGAGCTCGCGTTAGACTTGAGAGGTCTTTGCCGTATATTCGTCAAGTTAGAGAGGTGGGTGGGTGACCAAGCATAGGATCTGATTGATGAATGAAAGAGCACAGAATAGACCGAAAGGCAAGTGGGAATAGAAAACCCTAGGTGGGAAGGAAACGGGAAATGGGCGAGAGAATTCGGGTTAGAAATGGGAAGAGAAACGAGGGAGTGATCATATAGACAAAAGAGTGTTGAGAAGGGAATGTGGGGATGCTTTGTGCTTGCATGAGTACATGGTGTGTGCAAAAAGAATGTCGAACATGCATGTGTGATGCGAGATGATGATGTGTGTGTTGAGTATGTATGTGTGATATGGATGATTGATATGGATGTTTTTCATTTTGGTAGTAGATGTGGTGTTTGATGAAAAATGGTCTAACATGTTTTGAAGAAGTTTGTAGACAGGTGGACATGATAGGTGAAGATGCGAAACAACATACAAAGTTGGTAAGTGAAGTGACTGATCTTTGATGACTAATGGATGTTGATTTAGTGTGGTTGCAGGTACGCCAGTGGAAAGAGATAGAATAAGCATGAGGTACGTGAATTTGCATTGATGTATTGTCGATGACTTCAATGGTTTGAGTGCAGATGCTAATTGGCTCGTCGGGGACGACTTCACAAGCAGAAGAGGGGAGTATGTTAACCATTTAAGTGGTTGTTTTTTGTGCACTAACAAGCTTCCTTTTGCATAGTGTGTGATGGATTCACGTGTTTTTCGACGGGGTTTTACCAATCATTGGTATTGACATAGATAATAAAGCAAGCCTCAATCTCACGGAGGGAGGAGTGGACTATAGCTTTGAGTGCATTGGCAATGTCGACATAATGAGATCAGCTTTAGAGTGCTATCATAAGGGTTGGGGGACTTCTGTCATAGTTGAAGTTGCAGCAGCCGATAAGGAGATTTCCACCCATCCATTTCAGTGGTAACTGGACTTAAGAGCCGCACTCAAGTACCTCAGCTAAGGGGTGGGTGGCTATATTGAATTTGGGGCGGTGGTTTTTTTGGAGTGGGCTGTCAGAGATTGGCAGGAAGGGTGGATGCCCCTTTATGCATGCACAGGGTAGGTCGTCTGGGGGGACGATATCCTCATTTTCCAAGGGGGGATCGTTGGCTTGCGATGAAGGTGGGGGAGATCTCTGCTATCCATGTATCTGGCAGATGGGGGTTTTCTTCCGGGAGGATAGTGCAGAAGTGTGTGTCCAGTAGCAGATTGGGGGATTTTTATGGTGCAAGAGAATCAAAGGAGAAGCTTTGAGGGGGGAGGAATGTGCGAAAGTCCAAGGGGACTAGAGGACCCTGAATGGTGAGTTCATGTTCTGTAGAGGCTGATTTCGGAGGAAGATGTCTGCATTTCTACTGGTGACAATGACGAAATAGCATTACATGCTTCCCCTTCTACACCATTGTGCCCTCCATTGTTACCAAGTCACGCGCTACTTCCCATGCTCTGAATTTCAACCTAGTCACTTGTGCATCTTCTGAACGTGCTCTGGCTGGGTATTTAAGGGGAGGGGGCAGCCTCAAGCACCCGAGAACAGGCAAGTACAAAGAGGAGGGGAGATATTCGCTGAAAGTAGGGCATGCATTGGGAGCGAAGGGGAGGAGTCTGGATGATCTTTGTCATTCTTGTGCATCTTGGGTCTCAAAAGTGTAATGGCGGTAGTATGAGTAGCTTTCGGTAGGTGAATACAAAAGAAAGAGCAGTTTTGTGGCATTTTTCTGTAGGTGAAGTAGAAGAAGGAGGGGTAAAGGCAATTCTTTTGAGTTGATTTCTGGGGGCATTCAATCCGAAGGAAATTAGCATCGAGAAATTGAAGGAATTAGGGGGCCACTGCTCTTCGTGATCACAACCACAGGAGCAAGAGGGGGGGCTACTTCTAGCTTCAGATAGAAAAATGGGGATATTGGAAGCAGCCATAGAGGGGTTTTGGGCATTGTCTCTGCGCAAGTGTTACACATCATAGAGATTAAAGGGGAAAGCAATCAACTATAGTGGATTGGCAGACGACTGCGGGAAGACTATTCAATGGGGGGAGGGAATCAGATCTAGAAGTGTTGTCCTCTTAGGGTTGAAGGGGAGTCATCAAGCCGCAAGAAGAACTTGAGGAGAGCACACGTCCAGTACAGCAGTGGAAGCATATATTCACAAGGAGCGGGTGTTCTCGGTGGCTGAAGGATTAAAATTTAATACACAAGGAAAGGAAGGATATTTTGGCTCTACGAGGTATTCGTTTGACAGGAGAAGTGCAATTGAAAGTGAAGGAATCGGTGACATTTTGCATAATCTGGACATCCACAAGGATGATGGCTTCTACCTGTTCTTGGTGCCCTCCATCTTTGTATTAGGCTTTCGTATCAGTGCCCTCCATCTTCAGATCTGTACAACCAAGTTATACATCACAAGTGTGAGTAATAACAAACAACAACCTCATATCATAGGATTCAGGTTGGGTGTTACCTCGTAGACCTGTGCTATAGTGCCATGTCTGGGAACACATGTATTCCCCAAGCCTTCCAGTGTGATGAAGTGCACGAAAAAGAACTCCAATTGTTAGGGATTTTCAGGACTGAATGCTATAAACTTCAGCGGGTTATGTTGTGAATTGGTGTGAAGGTTTGAAGGTGCTTTGATGGGCATTATTTGTGGAGAAGCATTCCAACACAGTTATGAAGCTCTAGCTGAAGGCTATCTGTGGAAAAAGAAAAATATGAAGTAGTTAGCGCATCAGTCGTATTCTATGGGGAAAACGGCTCCCTGATGGTCATGCAGAGATGTGATAAGAGTGCACCAGTTTTTTTTTTTCCTTCTCATAAAGATTCTAGTCGAGTAGTTATGCTGCTACAATGGTCTAGTCAATGATAAATTCAGATGATTGATGGGTTGGTAGTTTCACGCATTTGAAAATGTTCACAGGGAAGTGTGCATATGGGGGGAGGGTTATTGGAGATGTCCCCTTCTTCCTTGTCTGGCTGAGTCTGCAAACACTTGATGCATAAGGAGAAGTCTCTTTTGTTTTTTTAATCAGAGCCATTAGCATGATGGTTCTCCTAACTTCCATGTGATATGTGAATCTGAAAAGCTCACCTGGATGCACGTTGCCATTTGTTCACATTGTGCTCTCATGACATGGGTTCCTTCTCAATATATTATGAATGAATTCGTACATTGGTCGCAAGCCTAAAAGTTTGTCTTGTTCATTCATTGACCATGAACACCTTGGATCTCCTTTATATCTGTCCTAGAGTAGTTTATGGATTCATCTAGTTTCCTGAAAAAATATACGGTTCGAAACATACCGATCTTAGTAATCCTCTTCTCTCAGTACTATTTAAGTGATGATTCAAATCCCGAGCGCATACAGCTTAGCACCTTTAGCGATGATACTTAAATTACTAAATGCACACTTTGCACGAACCATAGAGACAGGACAGTTGCCGTGTTGCCACATCTCCATTTAAATCCCTTCATACTTTCTTGTATTCTTGTGATAATAGCCTCCACATGGAAACTCTACGTGAACTCCTTGAGATGTACGCAAGGTTCGGATTCATTGCATTGCAGGATATTGGGGTTGTGTTTGATGTCTTAGGTAGGAGATACCAATGAAATTCCCCCAAGTTACTTATTAACTTGGAGAGAGTGAAAGAGGGAGGGTGTGTGTTCTCGGGGGTATACAGATGCATGGGTGTGAGTAAATGGTTGTGCAAGTGAAAGAGAGTGAGAAAGTGAGGGAGAATAAAAGGGGGTGTGTGTGTTCCCGTGACAAGATTTGGGTAAATTTGATGATTCGGTCATTTGACTTCAAGTCTTGAGAGGTTGTTGGTATGCTTCGAAGTGGTAGATAGTCTGAGAGTGCGTGCAAGTGTCCATGTGCGAGAGTATATGAGGAAGTGAATGCATGTAGGTTTGGGTTTATATGGACAAGGAGGTAGAGGATGTCTGTGTACATGGGAATGTGCATGAGTGAGAGGGACCTTGGAAGAGCAAGAGTGCATAAGTACGAGTGTGTACGAGGTAGTTGTTGGGAGCATGAAATTACATGTTGAAGATATGATTGGGACCTTCAAGCAATACGATGTGAATGATTTCCAAGAGTTTGGGCAGAACATAAGTGTATATGTGTATCTTTCCCTTGGGTTAAAGGCACTATTAGTGTGGGACAAATAGTTGAAAAAGGTTTTCAAGTAAGGTTTACAAATGAAGGAGTATTTGTTGAAGATTTAGAGAATGGATATAATCAGATTGTCTGTGGTAAGAAAGAAGGTAGACTCTTTACTTTAAGAGTGCAAGGGAACATTGGTCAAGCTTTGCTCACACATGGTGAAGGAGTGATTACAGAACTTGATCTCTGGCATAAGAGGTTAGGTCATTTCAATGAAAGAGGAATTAAAGCTATGGTTGCAAATCAGTCTATACTAGGACTACCAAATGTGCAGAGTCGGTTTATAAATGTGAAGCATGTCAAATGGGCAGAGCACATAGGTTACCATTTAAAAAGAAAGGATTCAAACATGATGGATTACTAGAGCTCATTCATACAGATGTATGGGGACCAACAAAAGAAGGATCTATCAGTGGCTCAAGGTATTATGTTCTTTTCATTGATGATGCTACAAGATGGATAACTTTATATGTTTTGAAGGAAAGATCAGAAGTGTTTGGAGCCTTCAAGCATTTTCATGCATATGGAGAGAGAGTCACATGTCAAAAGCTTAAAAGAGTGAGGTTTGATGGAGGGGGAGAATACTTCCCCCAAGAGTTCAATGATTATCTTTGGGATGCAGGCATTAAGAGAGAAATAAGTTGTAGGTATACACCACAACAAAATGGTGTAGCAGAAAGAAGAAACAGGACTTTGGTTGAGTTTTCTAGACCTATGCTAAAGGAGAAGAATTGTCCAAATTATCTTTGGGCTGAGGCTATGAATACAACTACATATCTTGTGAATAGATTTCCATGTGCAGCTCTCAATGGAATGACTCCATATGAAGCTTGGTGGGGTAAGAAACCAACACTAGATCATTGTAAAGTGTTTGGATCAATTGCAAATGCTTATGTGCCATCACAATTTAGACATAAACTTGAACCAACGGCAGAAAAATATGTGTTCATTGGTTATGATGAAAAGCAGATGGGTTACAGGTTGTGGAATCCTCTAACCAAACAATTTCTTGTTTCTAGAGATGTTACATTTGATGAATAGAAAAGTTGGTATGCAGATCAAAGTCATACAACTGAAGAATTTGAAGAAGAGGTAAGAAGATGTGAGAAAGGAAAATCAAGTGTGCAGGTGAATGAAGATGAAGACTATATGCAAGCAAGTACATCCAGAAGTGGATTGACAAGAAGGAATGAAGGAGCTCCTATATTTGATGAAGAGTTGTATCTAGACACATATAAAGAATGTGAACCAAGAAGGTCAAGTAGGACTAGAAGGCAACCAGAAAGGTATTCTTATGATACTTCTTACATAACTCAGAAGAACTATGCATATATGGTAAAAGAGGATGAAGAACCTCAGAACTATGATGAAGCTAAAGGTAAGAAACAATGGGAAGAAGCAATGAAGGAAGAATTCAATGCACTAGAGGAGAAAAAGACATGGGAAATTGTTCCTAAACCAAATGGTAAGAAGGTAATTGGAAATATATGGGTTTATAAAGTGAAGAAGCTTGCAGGTGGAAGTATAGCCAGATACAAAGTTTGACTAGTGGTGAAAGGCTATGCCCAAACCTATGGCATAGATTATGATGAGACATTTAGTCCTATAGCTAAGATGTCAACTATAAGTACAATCATTGCTATTGCAGCTTCAAAAGGATGGACTCTAAGTCAATTGGATATAAAGAATGCATTCTTGAATGGATACATATCAGATGAGGTATACATGAAACAACCTCAAGGGTTTATAGATTCCAGGTATCCAAATTTTGTTTGCAGGTTGAGAAGAGCACTGTATGGATTGAAGCAAGCTCCAAGGGCATGGAACTATAGATTGGTGAAGTATCTCAATGATCTTGGATATCAAAGTTCAAAAACAGATCCAAGTTTACTCATCAAAAGAACAGGGGAAGGTACAATCTACATTTTTATTTATGTAGATGACATTATAATCACAAGTACTTCAAATGAAGGAATCAAGGAGGTAAAGAGATTACTTGAAAAACAATTCAAGATCAGTGATCTAAGAAAGTTATCATACTTTCTTGGTATGGAAATCACCTATAGAGATCATGGCATATATGTATAACAAGAAAGGTATCTTCTGAAGTTGTTGAAGAAGTTTGGAATGGAAAATTGCAGAGAAGCTTCAACTCCAGTTGAAGTTAATCACAAGCTCAGTAAATATGATGGTGCAGAACACAAAGATATGAGGAAGTATCAATCTCTTGTGGGTAGTTTGATTTATGCGACACTAACAAGTCCTGATCTTAGTTATGCAATGGGATTTCTATCACAATTCATGCATTGTCCGAAGGATCCACATTGGATTGCAGGTCAAAGAGTTCTCAGATATATCAAAGGAACTATAAAGGAAGGATTGTATTATCCTTTTACATCAGATTTAAAGTTGAGAGCATAAAGTGACTCAGATTGGGCAGCTAATCAAGATGATAGGGGATCAACACATGCATACATGATATATATTGGTGATAAGCTTGTAAGTTGGTGTTCAAAGAAACAACATACAATAGCATTATCATCAACTGAAGCTGAGTACAAAAGACTTGTAGAAGCAGCTAAGGAGGTCATATGGATGTAGACATTGTTCAAAAGCTTGCGCATTGATCAAGGTATACCTACAATACATGGAGATAATATGAGTTCACTTTATCTTGCAGCAAATCCAGTATTTCATGTAACAACAAAACATATAGAGATACGTTATCATTTCTTGAGAGAAAAGGTCATGGAGAAAGAAGTTGAAGTGGAGTACATTTCTACAAAGGATCAGATAGTAGATATAATGACAAAGAGCTTGGATGGTGTGAAGACCAGCAGATTCAAAAGCATGGCAAGAGTAAAAGAAAAGAAAATGATATGAAGAAACAGAGAATATCAAATAGTGATTGAGGGGGAGCTGTTGGAGAAACAATCACTAATTGGACATATATTTGAAGGTCAAAGCTTTAGAAGGAAACCACATGCCTATGTGAAGTGACAAATTCACAAGTGTATTATATTTGTAAAGTTATTTCACTTTAGTTCTAGAAGTTTTTTAAAAGTTTTCAAATTAGGAAAATCTATATAAGTTGGTTTGTATCAAGTGAGGCAAAGTGGAAGAGAAGTAGTTACAGTGAGGAAAAGTTCATTTTGTATGACTGTGTATAGTCGGGTTTCTCTAAGTGAGAAAGAACCTATAAACTTCTGAGTTTTTCATATCTATGAGAAGAACTAAGTAAAGTTCTATATATGAGACTCTCCATCATCTCCATGCTTGCCTACTATGTGATGAGTTCAAAAGTTCACGTTTTCCAAGCAATTTGATGCTTGGCATTGAGTTTGTGTTGATAAGTCATTGTTTTTATTCTCTGAGTTTTATGTGTTGTTAAATCTTTTAGAAACATGATCTTTGTGGAGAAACTCGATGCCTGGCATTGAGTTTCAACATAAAGTCGAAGCCTGACATCGACTTCCCACATAAACGTAGTCTTGATCATATCTGTGTTAAACGCGCCTATTTCAAGAACTAAAAAAGTGGCTGAAAAAGCACAAAGTCGATGATTCACATCGACTTTTGGTTGCAAGTCGATGATAGGCATCGAATTTTCATTTTTAGACAGTCATCATTACTAAAAGAGGCAAAATTTCTAATTTTGGGAAGTCATACAGGGTGATCTTGTGAAGGCCATAACTTGAGTCCTAGAGATCCATTTCTTACAAATAATAGCTTGTTGGAAAGCTCTACTCTTCTAGTTTCATCTACCAAAAGATCATGGATAAATAGTATCTTTGATAAGACAAATAAAAAAAAAGAGTGAAGGTATGTCATTTTAGTGACTAGAAATTTTTGTAGAAGCAAAGTTTTCAGTTTAAGCAATCTTTTCTCAAAGTTTGGAGAAGCATTGAGTTAATGGTGACCATAGAGGTGTTATAGTGTCACATTAATTCATTTCTTCTGATGTTTCACACATCAACAGAGACAATGATCCTCATTGCTTTGACAACAGCCTTGAGATTTCATAAAAGCATCAAAATTTTGGTACCATTATCTCGGGGACTGTTTAAGTCGATACAAGATCTTCTTGAGCTTAGAAACTAGAATTTCCTTGCCAAGAACTACTTAACCCTCTGGTTGTTCCATATAGATCTCATGTGTAAGATCTGCATGCAAGAAAGCAGTTTTCACATCCATTTGGACTAATTCTAAGTCCTCCATTGCAACGAATCCAAGCAACATGCGCAGGGTAGTCATCTTGACCACTAGAGAGAAGATTTCCTCGAAATCAACACCATGTTGTTGCTTAAAACCCTTCGCAACAATTCGTGCTTTATACTTTGGAGAAGCACTATCTTATGTGAATTTCAGCTTATCCACCCATGTACATGGTAAAGCTTTCTTATCCTTTGGCAAAGGTACTAAATCCCAAGTACCATTCTTGTGAATAGAATCCAACTCACTCTTCATGGCACACTCCCACTTGACATGATCGTCTGTCTACATAGCCTCTTTGAAGCAAGAAGGCTCACCGGCATCTATTAGCATAACAAAATCTAAACCTGGAACATATCTATCACATGGATGTGAGACACGTGTAGAGCATCTCAATGGCTTCTGAATAGGAACATGTGCAGATTGATCCGATCAGACATTCTCTTGAACGTTCCTATGTGCAACATTTTTATGCATGCTAACTAGAGGACTAGTATCCTCAAACACCACTCTTCTTACTTCAACCTCCTTAATGGGTTGTTTATGCAACTTAGACTCATTGAAAATGACATCACTACTTCTGATCACTGACACCAAATTGTCCTTCTCGACCATATCCAAGAAAAATGCATTTCTTTGACTTATGGTCCAACTTTCTTCTAAGATTCTTGGGTATATGAGCATATGCTTCACACCTAAAAACTCAAAGATGATCATGATACGGTGGCTTCCATGTCCATAACTCTTGTGCCACTTTCAAACTTTTGGTAGTACTAGGTGAAAGGTTAATCACATGAATTGTAGTCAATACTGCTTCTACCCAAAAGCCTTGTGAGAGTTTTGCATGATGCAACATAGAAAACTCTCTATCTTGAATAGTTCTATTCATCCTTTCAGCTACAACATTCTGTATTGGGGTATAAGGATTTGTAAACTCTCTACGATCCCTCTAAACTGACAAAAAAGGCTGAATTCATGTGAGGTATACTCACCCCCATTATCTGAATGTAAAGCCTTAAGCTTAGTTCCTTTTTCCATCTCACTTGAAGCAAACCATTTTTTAAAAGTAGGGAATACCTCATCCTTCGATTTGATGGGATATACCCAAAATTTTCTAGTAGCATCATCTATGAAAGTGACAAAGTAAGGAGAACCACCTAAGGATCTAGTGGGCATAGGACCACACACATCTATATGAATGAGATCTAGTGGGCATATGACCACACACTTATTCTATGCACATTTCTAGTTTGCCTTCCATATTGACAATGCTCAAAAAATGAAAATTCAGAGAAAGATAACATAGGTAAGTAGCAAGAACGAGAAAGATTTTCCATTCCACTATGAGATATATGGCCCAAACAACCATGCCAAATACAAGCCATAGTCTATTCAGTAATAGGTAATAAGTGTTCTTTCTATGATACAAATAAAGGATAAAGTGAGCCAACTTTGCTTCCTTTTGCAATAATCATATTGCCCTTTGATATACGAAACGACTAAGCATAGAAGATCACCTTGTAACCAAAGTCATCAAGTTGATTAATTGACATCAAACTATGTGATAACTGAGGTACATAACATACATTATGCATAGTAAATTTATAACCATCAATGAACTGCACAACCACATCTCCGATTCCCACAACATCACACTGGTAAGAGTCACCAAGTCTCACGCTACCAAGAGACTTTGCTACATAATTAGAGAACCATTCTCTGTGTAATGTCACATGGAAAGAAGCACCAGAATCTAACAGCCACATGTGGGAAGAGAATCAGCCATAAGAGCCTCAGTTGGCATAGTACTATCAAGTGTTAACACATCAGCATCATCAAAAATAGCATTAATTTCTTCAATCTTCACAATCAAAGTAGATGGTGCATGTAACTGTTTAACATGCCCATCAACATTTTTTCCTTTTACTTTCACATTCTTTAATGCATAACAATATTTCTTCATGTGTCCTTTTTTATGAGAATAATGGGACTCAATATCCTTCTTCCTTGATTTGCTTCTACTCTTATTCTGTTGACCATTCTTTTCCTTGTTCTTGCTCTTGCCACGTTGTTGATTCTTTCCTTGGTAAGAATCACAAACATTATATGCATCTCCACTTTGAGTGCCAACCATAGATTTTCTATGAATCTCCTCACTCAAGAGTGCTCCACATATGTCATCATAGATGAGTTTACCACCAAGTGCACTATTGCTAATAGCTATGCGAAAGGTATCCCATGATGATGGCAAGGTGCAAAATAGCAATACTACTTTCATTTCATTATCCATATCCATTTTTTAAGCCTGTAACTGGGAGAATATAGCATCAAACTCATTTAGATGAGCAACAACACTATCTATGTCCTTCATGTGAAGGTCATATAATTTTCTCATCAGATACACTTTATTTGATGCTATCTCTTTTTCATATGTATTGCATAACTTCTTCCAAAGCTCCTCTGCACTTTCACAGTCTAATACTGTAAAGTAAACATTATCTGCCAGGTGCAAAAGAATGGTAGACCTGGCCATTTCATCTAACTCATCCCAATCATCTTCATCCATGTTAGTAGGCTTCTTTGAAATTCCGTTTACTGGCTTCCATTGCTCCTTTGAATCAACACATCTTTAATCTGATTCTTCCAAAGAGCAAAGTTTGTGCCATAAAATTTTCGGATCTCAAAATGGTCTTTGCCATGTACGTTATAGCTCCTCCTTGGAACAATAGCACTAGACCATGATCCACCAGATGTGCCTGAGACCTCTGACAGAGAACTAAATAGAACGATAATGGAACTAGAAGAGTCCAAACACCAAAAACTAAGTGTATGTTACTCCGCACTCTTGATACAAATGTTAAAATTAAAATAACCAACCACATACCGGGTGAAGAGAATTTCAATGTATTCCTAAGGTCCGATCCAAGTGTCGGGAAGGTTCAGGTGAACCCCCCAGTGGTTTTAAATAGACATTAGTGTATTAAATGGCAAAGGTATGTGCAAAAGTATGTGAAGCATCGTACGTGAAAAACAAAAGGGTATGGTACAATCCAAGCACTACAGGACAAAATAGGGATTCATTAGTTGTCCACTTTTTGGAGACAATCTTGGAACAGCAAAGTGAGCAACAAGATACTTTTGGCAGTTAGGAGTGTACGTGAATCGACACTCAAAGGGATGAAGGACTATTCTTGAAAGGGGATGCAAGACTAAGCGGGAGGAGATAGTCTAAGAGAAGCAAGAGAGTGAAGTGCAAGTGACACACAGTGTGCAACGCAGAGAAGTGAAGTGCAAGGTGTGCATGAAGAGTGACCAAGGAAGTGTGTAGAGAGTGCTAAGCTATTCATCCGAAGGATCCCAAGGTCTCACTGAAGCGGTGTGCGTGCCGACAGAAGGTTTCCAACCCTCCCCTTTATTGGAAGCTTGGTTCAAGGTGTGCACAAGTGCAGGCTTGGAGAAGGTGGAGGTCTGGTGCAGAGAAGGCGAGCAGCAACAAGACCCTTGGATATTTGGTATTTTGTGATTGAGCACTCTGTGAGATTTGGTACAGAAACATTGGGTTGTATTATTGGACTGTATTGTGCATCACCATTGTATTTGTCTTCTTATAATCAATCGAGAGAGGCTTCTAGTGTGTATCTTTCTTCTTGTCTTTCCCTTTTCTCCTACAAACACTCAAATCCCTTCTTGTCCAAGAAGCCCCCAACAAAATTTGGCATGCACGGTGGGACTGCAAGGAGATTTGAGATTAGGAGAAACCAAGTGCAAAGTGTAGAAGAGATCAAGTGTCGATAGTACTACAGTGCTACTTCCTTGATCTAAAAGGTAAATATTCTTATCAATTATCTCATACTAAGCGGACTATGAATAGCCCATGACCGCAACTTAGTCCCAAACATTGAGGTTCACATGCAAGCAAACAAGAAGGAAGGCTATTAGAAGATCCTCTAGCCTGCTTTCGTCAACTTCATCAGTAAAAAGCATGGCAAGATAGGTAGACTTGGAAACCCTACTATCAAGATTAAATATAAAATTTCCTTCTTTCAAAGGCCTAGCTCAGGAAGATCCGGACTAGCATATTAGAAGGTTTTTAGCACTATGCAAAACTAGGGGCTTAATGGGAAAACAGGATGCTTTCTTGATACTCTTCCCTACCACATTAGAAGGATTAGCTGATAAATGGTTCAGCCAATTTGTGGAGAACCATTTTACAACTTGGGACTTAATGAAAGATGCATTCAGGACTCAATTCCAGCATGGAAATACTACAGAGATCATCATAGAGGAACTAGAAAATTTGAGATTGGGTCCAGGGGAAAAGTTCCCAGAATTTGTGACTAGGGCCAAGGCACTAATGGCTAAATTTCCAGATCCACCTCATGATTTTTTCGTCAAGAAATGGTTAGCTAAGCCACTGCCAGTGACTACCCAATGTATAATCAAGGAATTAGTGTTGCCCACAGCCTCCATAGAGGAGTTCATCAACACAGCTACACGACTGGAGCAGATAAGACAATAGTATGGAACAACTACTTCTCAACTACCCTATTCTACAGAAATGGAGGATCCAGTGCTCCAGTTAAGGAGAGAGTTGGAGGGCTTAAGAAGGAATAAGCCCCTCAAAGAGGAGGAGAATGTTGTTACTCAGTTGAGGAGGGAGATTGAGGCATTGAAGCTCCAAAAAGAGGAGAAAGCTCAAGCCGAGGAGTTGGCTCAGTTGCGACAAGGGTTACAGGAGCTCAAAGGGGTGGCATCAAGAGTGGACTTTGGTGTACCATGTGCAACAAGCAAGGTCATATAGTAAGTGAATGTCCTGTGTTAAGTGTGACTTGCCAACTATGCAGGAAAGCTGGTCATGAGGCCCACGAATGCCAATCAAGAGGAATGTCTGCAACAACATATTGGACACAAGGAGGACCCCTACCACCAGCAAATGTGATGGCGGCTGCACCCAATCAAGGTAATAATTATAACCCTAAACAGAGGAGTAACTTTGGAAATGGGCCTAGGAGGCCAATTATTTGTTTCAGATGTGGAGAATGTGGGCACTCCAAAGTAGGTGCACTCTACCAGAAAATGCCCCTCCTTGCAGGAACTACCCAGAGGCCAGAAACCACTATACTAATTGTTGTCCTAAGAATCAAGCATCTTCATCTGGGCCCCACATTCAAATGAAATTGTGTGTAAAGAAGAAATAATGGATCAAGTCAATGTGCCATCTCCATCTACTAGGGTGGTGCATGTAGAGGAAATTGAATCTTTTACAGTGCAGACAAGGAGCAAAGCAAAGGCTCAAGCAGATATGGGTAAAGAATCAAGAATTAATGGCTTGCACAAAGACAAACAGACATCTGAAGACAAGGCCACCACAGGTGCAAACACAAGGCAAAAAGGAGATCTCATATGTACCAATGATGCCATTGGGCATGCATTCAACAGGGCTCATGAGGAGTTTGATAAGTCCAGTGGATACCATAATCTTAAGGAATCAGAAGCTTCACGACTACTCAAGTCCATGAAAAAGGAGGTTAGTATCTTTTTATTTAATAAAGATGGATGGGAAATTCAGGTCAGAACTTTTGCAAATAATTGATGAGGCTTCCACGACAAGTTTAGTGGCCAAGGCTTCTGTCACACATAAAGGTAAAATTGTAGGGGAAGCACCCCTCACAGATTACAAGAGCCCTTGGCTCACAGTCTTTATCAAAGGTTATGAATTTCAAGGAGTTATTGTGGATGGTGGTTCTGGCATTAACTTGATGAATGAACATACAATGAAAAAGATTGGACTACAACCTTCAAGACTTGCAAATTTTACTGTAACATTGGTAGACCAAAGCATAGTAAGACCTATGGGAGTGGTCCTTGGAGTTCCAGTCACGATACAAGGTACCATCTTTAACTTGGATTTTGTTGTTTTAAGGCTGCCAAAGGTAGAAGGAAGTTTCCCCCTATTAATTGGGAGACCTTGGTTAAGGCATGCCAATGCGCTACATGACTGGGGCAAGGACACAATGTGGGTAAAGCAAGAGGGAAAAGAGTTGTAGCATATAAACTTAGAAGAAGGACCAGACAATCAGAGAAATACCAGCATGATGCAAACAATTGGTATTTGTATGGAAGAAGAATTGTTGGATGAAGAAACCAATTTATATGAAGAAGAAAACATGTTGGCTTGGCTTCACGTAGAAGACACATCTACCTGCTATGGGATTTTTCCAAACTCGGGAAGAGAGGAAGCATATGAAGCAAAAGAGGTAATAATTCAAGTAGCTGGCCTGGGAGAGCCAGTAAAAGACCACAGAAGGGGAAAGAAATATCCTTTATTCAACCAATTAGAGGAAGCTAATTCTTTGGATTGCAACCAAAAGGAACGATCAGAGTTAAAAGGTAAGACTAAGAACATAGAAGAGGATTCATTGCCACTTCACGAGATCCCTCCAGGATGGATTCAAGAGGAAGTAGTGCAACTAGACATCCATGATGTTCCTGCTTATGATACCGCAACTATGTGGGACAATGTAACTAAGGATGCGACTGAGGAAGGACTAGATAGAATTGTAAATAGGCATCTAGTGAAGGAGGTTCAGTTAGGCAATGAGGATCAACCGCATCCCATTTTACTAGCCACATGGATAGGGAATCATCCGGAGGTGCTCTTAAAGGTAACATCTTTCATGAAGTCATTTGCAGACATCTTTGCTTGGCACAATAAGGATTTAGGAGGAATACCACTTATTTATGGAGGGCACAGAATACCTCTCATTGAAGGAGCAAAACTAGTGAGAGGTAAGAGTTATAGGTTGAATCCTAAATATGCTGAAGCTGTTTATTTGGAAATTCAGAAAATGGAAGATGCAGGAATTATCATCCCTGTAGAGCATTCAGAGTGGTTATCTCCTATGGTGATTGTTCCAAAGAAAAACACTAACAAGATCAGAATCTTTGTAGACTTTAGAGCATTGAACAAGGTCACCATCCTAGATGGATTTCCAATGTCATTTGCTGAGCAGGTCGTAGAAGAAGTAGTTGGGCATACTCTTTACTGCTTCATGGATGGATTCAGTGGATATAATCAAATATCCATCCACCCTGGGGATCGAGAGAAGACAACATTCATTACCCCTTGGGGAACTTATGTATATTTAAAGATGCCATTTGGATTGAGAAATTCTCTAGCTACCTTCAACCGAACAGTTAATCTCATTTTGGGACCATTGCTACTAGATTCTCTCAAAATTTTCATGGATGATTTTTCATCCTTTTCAGGTACTCTTGCAGAGACTCCATTGGATTGTTTAGAGAAGCATCTAATTCAATTACAACAAGTTTTTAAGAGGTGCAGAGAAACAAAGGTGAAATTGAACCCAAACAAATGCCATTTTCTGGTGACTGAAGGTACCCTCCTGGGACACGTGGTATCTTCCAAAGGTATGGCACCCGATCCAAACAAAATTATAGCTATATTAAAGTTACCAAGACCTAAATCTCCAAAAGAGATTCAAAGTTTTTTAGGCCATAGAGGGTACCACCGAAGATTTATTAAGATGTATCCAGATATGGCTAGGCCTTTGGCTAGGATTACAGGCAAGGAAGTACCTTTTAAATGGGAAGAAGAAGAGGAAAAAGCATATCAAACATTAAGGTCAAGGTTAGTATCTGCTCCCATTCTGATCACACCTGAGTGGTAAAAAATCTTTTACATACATGTGGATGCCAGTGCATTTGCAGTGGGGGCGGTTTTGACCCAACACAGTGAAGAATTCAAAGTGGACAGACCAATTCAATATGCTAGTCAAATTTTGACCAAGGCTAAAAGGAATTATAGCACCACAGAAAGGGAGGCCTTAGCCATGGTTTTTGCTATCCAAAAGCTTCGTCATTACTTACTGGGAGTGAAATTTGTTATTATAACTGATCACCAACCACTCAAATACTTACTCAACAAACCACAAGCAACTGGTAGAATATGGAGGTGGTTATTGTTGTTCCAGGAATTTGATTTTTCTGTAGTCCATAGACCAGGTAAAGAAAATGTCATGGTGGACCACTTATCCTGAATCTACAATATGGATAATGCAATTGGGGTAAATGATGATTTTCCAGATGCCAACTTGTTTACTGTACAAGCTCAGGGTTGGTATGAGGACATAAAGTATTTTATTTTAATAGGAATGTACCCAGAAAAGGCAAGCTTAGTGCAAAAGAAGAGGCTACTAATAAGCACCAGACCATTTACCATTATTCAAGGCAAACTATACAAGCATGGGAAAGATGGTTGTTTGCAGAAATGCATAGAAAAGGAGGAGACATGGGATATCTTAACAAAGGCACATGAAGGTCCAGGTGGTGGGCACGTTCCAGGTCATATCATGAGCCAAAGAATTCTAGATGCAGGATTATGGTGGCCCACCCTTTTTAGGGATTCAAATGATAGGGCTAAGATATGTGACATCTGCCAAAGATGTGGCCCTAAACCCACCAAGCAGAGAAATAACCCCCTAACAGTAGCTACAAATTGGCAACCATTTGAGAAGTGGGGGTTGGATTTTGTAGGACCTATATATCCTCCCTCATTCCCACATGGATATAAATATTTACTAATTGCAACAGACTATGCTACAAAGTGGGCTGAAGCAATTGCTTCACCGGATTGCACAACACAGACAGTGGCTGACTTTTTTATTCAACAATATTTTTTGCTGATTTGGGTGTCCTCTGGAGATCTGCACAGACTTAAGGAACTCACTTTGTGAATAAGACTTTACACGAAATCTTTAACAAGTATAAGATTATTCATAGGACTTCATGCTCTTACTATCTTAGGGTAAATGGCCAAGTTGAGTCCACAAATAAGGTATTGATTACCATGCTGCGGAAGGAATGTATGCTACAACCTACCACTTGGGGTAAAGCTTATCTTGGTACATTGTGGGCATACATATTAGCCTATAAAGAAACAACAGGATTTGCTCCATTCCAACTGGTTTATGGGATTGCCCCCATAGAACCATTTGAGTTTATACATGGCTCGATCAGAACTGAAGGGGTTCAAACAAAAAGGAGCTCAAAAGTCTCAGACAGGCTCACAACCTTGCACAAATTGGAAGAATCCCGGATTCTAGCCTCCAAACCGTTAGAGCATATTCAATTCAAGAGAAAAGAAACTCATGACAAAAACTTGTGGCCTAAAACTTTGAAGCCAAGTGACTTAGTTCTTTTACACAGACCACAGATGTCTACTCAAGCTAAAGGGAAATGGATCCCACATTGGGAAGGCCCTTTTCGAATTAAAAAGATGTTGAATTGGGGTGTTGTGGAGTTAGAGATGCTCAAAGGAGAGGCTCTACCACTGGTCAACATATCAAGGCTCAAGGCCTATCATCAACACAAATGAGGATAATGGATCAACTGGGTTCTCTAGGTTGTATATATAATGTGCTTTTACATAAAATTACCCTATCCATTTCTTTCATTTTCGCTCAGCTGTTGTTTTAATTTAAATAAAAATAACATCCCTTTTCTTTTGCTTCCATTTGTTTTTCTTTTTCTTTTTTTGGTTGGGTTTACTCATAAAATACGGCTTGAATGATGAAACAGAATGGAAGATGAGGCAAGGAACTTGAGAGGGACAGAAGACTACATCTCCAAGAGCCATGGTTGCAAGTTTATTGCCACCATCACTCAATTTTACCTTGAATAAAAGTATGCAAATACAAAATTTTTATGTGTAATTAATATCGAATCAAATTTTTGCGTTGTCTTTTTTTTCTATGGCCCTCACTTTCCAAAAAGAACTTTTGATTTTGCCCTTTCATTTAGTTAACTCT
The DNA here is from genome assembly GCA_020310875.1 of Ceratopteris richardii. Lineage (NCBI taxonomy): Eukaryota > Viridiplantae > Streptophyta > Polypodiopsida > Polypodiales > Pteridaceae > Ceratopteris > Ceratopteris richardii. The sequence continues at coordinate 28,860,767 of CM035428.1, forward strand.
TTTGTGGGTGAAAGTCATCCTTGCAAGGCCTCTCTTTTTAACATGCTTTATCACCTAAACCACCCTTTCATGTTGATTCGCAGTCACCTCACTTTAAGTTGAGTGACCTTGGCTATAAATGGGAGTCAAAAATTCAATGAGACATCATCGATCTTCTTGGAGATTCTGCGACCCTGATCAGTCAAAGGGCTAGTGAATCCATCTTGGCCATCCCTGAATTACATCAAACAACTCCACCTATACCCCCCTCCTCCACCGCCTCCTCCACCCCTCCACAGCCTCCTCCACCTCTTCCCCGCCAACTCCACCTCTACCCCCCTCCTCCACCGCCTCCTCCACCTCTCCCCCCTCCTCCATAGCGGCCCCCCATCTCCACCTCTACCCCCCCTCCTCCACTGCCTACTCCACCTCTCCCCCCCTCCTCCATAGCGGCCCCGCATCTCCACCTCTCCTCCCCTCCACCATATCAGCCCTGCATCTCCACCTCTACCCCCCCTCCTCCATCGCCTACTCCACCTCTACCCCCCCTTCTCCACTGCCTCCTCCACCTCTTCCCTGCCAAATCCACCTCTACCCACCCTCAAAGAAGATGCCCCGCATCTCCACCTCTACCCCCCCTCCTCCACCGCCTACTCCACCTGTACCCCCCCTCCTCCACCGCCTCCTCCACCTCTTCCCCGCCAACTCCACCTCTACCCACCCTAAAAACAGCATCCCAACATGTCCACCTCTACCCCCCCCTCCTCCACCGCATACTCCACCTCTACCCCCCCTCCTCCACCGCCTCCTCCACCTCTTCCCCGCCAACTCCACCTCTACCCCCCTCCTCCACCTCTCCCCCCTCCTCCATAGCGGCCCCGCATCTCCACCTCTACCCCCCCTCCTCCACCGCCTACTCCACCTCTACCCCCCCTCCTCCACCGCCTCCTCCACCTCTTCCCCGCCAACTCCACCTCTACCCACCCTCAAAATAGCTGCTCCGCCAACTCCACCTCTACCCCCTCCTCCAAAGCCTCCTCCACCTCTCCCCCCTCCTCCATAGCAGCCCCGCATCTCCACCTCTACCCCCCTCCTCCACCACCTACTCCACCTCTACCCCCTCTCCTCCACCACCTCCTCCACCTCTTCCCCGCCAACTCCACCTCTACCCACCCTCAAAACAGCCACCCTGCCAACTCCACCTCTACCCCCCCCCTCCACTGCCTCCTCCACCTCTCCACCACCTCCTCCACCTCTTCCCCGCCAACTCCACCTCTACCCACCCTCAAAACAGCTGCCCTGCCAAATCCACCTCTACCCCCTCTTCCACCTCTTTCCCCCTCCTCCATAGCGGCCCCGCATCTCCACCTCTACCCCCTCTCCTCCACCGCCTACTAAAACCTCTACCCCCCTCCTCCACTGCCTCCTCCACCTCTTCCCCGCCAACTCCACCTCTACCCACCCTCAAAATAGCTGCCCCGCCAACTCCACCTCTACCCCCCTCCTCCAAAGCCTCCTCCACCTCTTCCCCCCTCCTCCTTAGCGGCCCCGCATCTCCATCTCTACCCCCCCCTCCACGGCCTACTCCACCTCTGCCTCCCCTCCATCCACATATCTTCCCCGTTCTTGCCACCCATCTCCACCTGCCCCACCCTCCTCCATCGCCTACCAACTCTCTCCTACTCCCTGCAGTTCCCCGCCCCGACTGCCATCTCCACCTTCTCCCCCTCCTCCACTTCCTACCATCCCAACTCTCTCCTACTCCCTGCAGTTCCCCGCCCCGACTGCCATCTCCACCTTCTCCCCCTCCTCCACTTCCTACCATCCCTTTCCACTTCTCCTCCACTCTGATTGCCGCTCAGCATACCAAAAATCAAAAAGTCCCACCATCCCCACCTCTTTCCCCCCTCCTCCAAAGCCTCTCCACCCTCGCCAAAACTCCACAACCCCGCCTCCTCCAAACAAACCAACGCCGCCCACCTTCTCCCTATCCTCCATCTCCACCCCCCCACCCCTCAGCGCCACAATCTCCAACTCCTCCCCTACTCCTCAGCGCCACCATCTCCTCAGCGCCACAATAGCCACCATCGCCACCCGGCTGCTCCATCTCTTCCCCACCCCTCCTCCATCACCACCACCTCCCCCCCCCTCCTCCACAACCTCCACCGGTAACCCCCTCCTCCATCGCGTCCTCCATCGCCTCTCCACCCTCCTCGCCATCAATTTTGCCGACATGCCTACCCTCAAAACCCTCCTTCCAACCCCGCCCTCCTCCATCACCTCCCTCCCTGCGGCCCACCAAATACATATTCCATCCCACCTCAACCGCCTTCCCACCATCTCTACAACCCCCTCCTCCACTGCCTCTCCACCCTCCTCGTCACCACCTCTGCCCACCGCCATCACTCCAAACCCTACTTTTCACCATCTCGATATCATCATTTCCAACTCCACCTCATCCCTTCCATACTGGTCGCATCCCTTCAATTCTGCCAGCACCACTTGCCAAGAAGCATCCACATCCTGAACCCCCCAAAACCACAAGCCTCCTTCCACCTAGAATCAGCCACCAGCATCGCCCGCCCTATCTCATATTCACTTTTCCCAAACCGCCCCTCTCCTTCCACCCCTCCCGTAGGATCCCTCCAACCATCCCGCCCAGCACTCTCCTATCAACACTTGTTCAACAGTCTATCTTCATCAAAAGTTCATCAAACGTTCATCAATCGTTCAACAGTCTATTCACATATTGAATCTGAGCTTATCAAAAGTTCGCTCCATTCTTGTTATATTCATGGACGAATCTATCGCCACAGAGGACCATTTTAACCTTACCCCTTTGACACTGCATACAACCCAACCACATTATCCCCCTCCTGAGAACACACAACTTGGTTCAACCCCTATTGACCACCCACCCCATGCGTCGACCATCTCCCTTCCTCCTTTGCCATCAACTCATAATAGAGATAGCGGTGTTCTTCAACTTTTCAATCTTGATCCCCCTTTTCTGAATATCCCCACTTACTCAGTCCCATCAGATTCAACTTCGTTGTATAGTCCACCTTCCATCCCTTGAGAAATCTCTCCTTCCATCGCTTCAATTCCCTCCAATTCTCAAAATTCTCGACCTAATTCCCCTTCAGTTGATTACGTTTGCATATTTCATCTTGCTAATTTGAGACTCCGGATTCGCATTCATTTGTCCTTACCCTCTGTCGAACTGATCAGCCTTTTTTCTGAAGAAAACCTTCATCATGCGGGTCTTTGGGGATTAGCTAATGTTCTTTTGAATGACCCTAGCAATAATAGCGATGTTTATGAAGCTCTTCAACACTATTTCCTCATTTCTGCTCTGGTAATCTCTCCATTCCCGCTCTTGTGGAGGGTTTAGGGTCCTCACTAATGAGCTTTTGCAACCCCCCTTTTTTTATATTCTGGCTTGTCCCCCAATGCCACTATTGACTTTTGTCGAGAACGTTTTGACTACAATGCAAGATTTTCCATGCGGATGATGTCTATCATTAATTCGTTCATCTTTTTCTTTCTACTGTGTAGCCCGTCTTCTTCCATCCCACGGTCCGACATTAGAATTGAAAACCCTCTTTTTTGCTTCCTCAATAGCCATCCAGACCCTTACGCTGCCCTCATCTATGGATCCTTAAATTTACGGTCATGACGCCTTCGCGAAGCCCTGTCTCGAGGCTCTAAGTCATTCTCTATTTACTCCGCTCCGTTCCTAGCTTGGCTATATCATTTACCAACCACACTGTCAGCCACCCTTCCTGTAGCCAACCCTCCCATCTCCCTCCCTTCAGATCTTCCATCACATCACATTCAATCGTGACATGTTCGCACCCGTACTAGCGCTATCTGTCATCCCTCCACTTCTGCCCATCCCTTGACTTCATCACTTCCTCGCTCACCTCGTATTTCACTTGACTCAGCCTCAACATCAACTCCCATTCTTAATGATCTTTCTTCCATTCCTCCGCAAGCCTTCAAACCTACCCTCAGCACCCCTCTAGACAATTTGCAATCTCCTTCCCTACCACTCCCTCATCCTGACCCCAGCAGTACTTCCGCTAAGTCTCCAATTCCCACTTCTTCCCCAACTCCCGCTAATGTTCCAAACATCCCCTCTATCCCATCTACCCCTAATGCTGATATTCCCTGTCCGACAGCTGATATTCCTAATGCACCCTCGTTTTTTAATTTACTCTGTGATGCAAGTGCCATTGCTATAGGCAATGCTAACGCATCAAGGGTATCTTTGGATTCCGTGTCAGCCGCCGCTTCAATTCATCAATAGTATATCACCACCATAGATAACATCAATAGGATGGCCACATCTCAATGGCGATCTCTCCAAGAGTCGATGCGTTTGCTTAAGGCAGAAAGAGATAAATATCGTGATATGGCTGATTCAGCTACTAAAGCCTTATCAGATCTCCAAAATCGCTATTCAATGGGTCTATGCAATAATGCTGCTTGCCATCGTATTAAGCGAGAAAGGGATCAACTAAGGCAATGCATCAGTTCCCTCCAACTCATGCTTGAACAAGCTTCCATTCCCACGCCTTCCTCTCCGCCACCCTCAGATGCTGGACACAATCCTACTCTTCCCGCTAATCCCTAGCATAGCATTCTCAAGCTTCAAGCTTCATTCAATAAAGAATAAACCCAATAATGCATTAACATGCACTAATAATTTCAATTTCTCTCAGTAATAAAGTAATAATTTCTCTCAGTAATTTCAATTTCTCTCAGTAATAAAGTACTGGAATATTTTCGTCTTTTTCTCTATCTCCTCTGGCCTCTTTCATTTTGTTGCTTTTTTAATTTCTATTTGCTTTGTGGTCTCTCCGGGACAGAGAGTCCATTGGTGGTGGGCATCTGTTACTCCGCACTCTTGATACAAATATTAAAATTAAAATAAGCAACCACATACCGGGTGAAGAGAATTGCAATGTATTCCTAAGGTCCGATCCAAGCGTCGGGAAGGTTCAGGTGAACCCCCCCAGTGGTTTTAAATAGACATTAGTGTATTAAAAGGCAAAGGTATGTGCAACAGTATGTGAAGCGGCATACGCAAAAAACAAAAGGGTATGGTACAATCCAAGCACTACAGGACAAAATAGGGATTCGTTCTTTGTCCACTTTTTGGAGACAATATTGGGACAGCAAAGTGAGCAACAAGATACTTTTGACAGTTAGGAGTGTACGTGAATCGACACTCAAAGGAAGGAAGGAAAATTCTTGAAAGGGGATGTCAGACTAAGCGGGAGGAGATAGTCTAAGAGAAGCAAGAGAGTGAAGTGCAAGTGACACACAATGTGCGACGTAGAGAAGTGAAGTGCAAGGTGTGCATGAAGAGTGACCAAGGAAGTGTGCAGAGAGTGCTAAACTATTCATCCCAAGGATCCCAAGGTTTCACTGAAGCGGTGAGCGTGCCGACAGAAGGTGTCCAACCCTCCCCCTTATTGGAAGTTTGGTGCAAGGTGTGCACAAGTGCAGACTTGGAGAAGGTGGAGGTCTGGTGTAGAGAAGGCCGGCAACAACAAGACCCTTGAATATTTGGTATTTTGTGATTGAGCACTCTCTAAGATTTGGCACAAAAACATTGGGTTGTATTATTGGACTGTATTGTGCATTACCATTGTATTTGTCTTCTTATAATCAATCGACAGAGGCTTCCAGTGTGTATCTTTCTTCTTGTCTTTCCCTTTTCTCCTACAAACACTCAAATCCCTTCTTGTCCAAGAAGCCCCCAACAGTGTATCAAGGAGTAAATCGACCACTGTATAGTTGACAAAACCAAAAATCTAGAGAATATTTTTTTGAGAGTATTCTCTGTAAAATGAGCATATGACCAGTGCCAAAATATCATAAAACTACAAGTACTGACATGTTTGCCTGCATTGTGAATCATTGACTCCACCGCATATAATCAGTTACCCAATAGAAGCCAACTAGGCTTATCGAGCACCTATGAACAACTATCATACATCTCCTATGGCGAGGTTGGGTAAGTCTTCCACTTGCATCACCAAAGAGATCCCAAATCTATGTGTCTCCCAGTTTAGAAAACCTCACCATGACCCTCTTTATCAAACATAAAAGGCTTTATGCAAAAAACATAACTGCTATATCAATGATCACATTGACGTACATCAGTGGTATCCACAGAAGCATACATGGTGTGTATGTGCTCAATATATGCAGTAAAATGACACTAAAAGGTTCAAAGCATAGCCCAAAAACTAGCCAACAACACCTGCAAGTGTCTGTCAACTCTGATGTTTTAGGCTCAAAAACCTGCATAAATTTTAAGCAGTTGCTCCCACCAAAACTGATAACCTTTCGAGAAACCTTAGTTTTATGAGTGTGGCTAAAAAAATAGCCCTAAAGGTTGATATTTATTGTCAATGAAGTACAAAGAACACTCTTCTTGATGTTCTTGGACCTGTGTGAAGAGAACTATATGCAAACGTATTCCAAAATGGCTCCAAAAGACACCCCAAAAATGCTTCAAAAACACGCTTTGAAAGCAAAGAATGAAGCTTTCAGGGACCAAAACATTTTCAAGGTGATGTTAACCTTAGTCTTTCCCCTTCTTCAGACACCACAAGAGTGTAGCTTAGTGGCAAGAGATTGACATGGTTAAGCAAGCTCTGGGGGGAAGAATACAGGGATGGGTGACCTCCCGAAAAGTACCAGGAACCTCTATCTTCCTTGATCGTTGAGGTCCTCCCTCATGCACAACCAACAGTGCCAATGGTGACTTGGGTGACTCCGATGACAAGGTATGCCAAGGTCTATGCCTTGCTTGCCACCTTAGTCGTAAGCCTTTTTGAAATCCTTGGGTGCGTGGGTGGGTGCTCGCTTTGCTCGCTCAAAAGGAACAATTGCATCGAAATGCTCTAATACCAATGAAGTATTTCGATGGTGATGCACCACAATGTGCTCTCCCCCTGGAGAGATCCACGATGATATTGTCAAAGTAGAAAACCAAGCACCTAGGGTCACACACGATACTCCGCACAGAGGGTGCAGTACACAGGGAGCACGAGCATAGACTTCTTAGGTGTTACAAATGTGGTCGAACTTACAACTTCTCATTGTGAGACTAAGCTTATTGGATCTAGACTCTTTTATCTTTTGCTTGTTTTGGATGTTGAATAGGAGCAACCATGATTATCTTTAGTAACAGTAAATGATTATTGCAAATCATGAGTAACACGCTATTCCATTCTCATAAAAATCATAGAGGTGCATTACTATCCATCGAGGAAAAAAATATGTGGCATATATGCCTATAGAACATACCCTTGAAAACCTTTTCTATACAATATTTGGATTTAGTTCGAATTCACACAAAAGGAAAGCTAAATTGCCACTTATCTAAATAAGAGAGATATTAAAGTGGCATGTATGCCCACACAAGATATCCTTGCAACGCTTTTGAAAATGAATATACATAGAAGTCTAAAGGTCAATAATAGTTCAAGGTCAAGACCTAGGCCCAAGGTTGAACTTTCATTAATTAAAAATAAAAAAGATTTTGTAATGGCAACTATGTAATATAAGTATACATGAATTGTGGGCACATTTGTTCTTAACATTTTATATATAAGAAATTGTAATATAGAATGATAGAATCCCTCAAGTTTTACACTTTGATTACAGAGATTGAGACTCATCCAAAACACTCAAATTATAACCATTCTACACATCAAAAAAACTAAAATTCTCATTCAGATTGCTACGTAGGAATACCGATTCTCAAGGATATTTATACACACAAGACCACCCTAGAACCAATAATCTGCTTAGAAAATTCATCCATGCAAAAAAATGCCTCAATTTCAAAGACCTATGCCTATATATGATTCTTTAAAGAAATAAAAAATATTAATTATGCATTGTTGGAGCAGAGTGGCCAGGGTTGGATCAGGCCCAAGTGTGTGTGTGTGTGCATGTCACATCACTCGTTTTTGGTGGGGGGATTTCGCACACTGGGCACCTCTTCTCGATGAAGGGTAAGATGGGGGGCTCGCCACGAGTTAGAAGAGAAAAAGTAAGTAACACATTTCATGGGGGTAGGATGTGGATAAGAAAAAAATGGGTTATCTTAGAAGATGCACATGAATGTCCAATGAAAATAGAATAACTCGAAAATAGTCGTCGATACAAAGACTAATCAAATATATACAATGAGCTAACACATCATGTTTGATCATGACATAATTGATCAAAATATCACTATACAAAAGTGAAGGTGATGATACAATGCCAAAAAGTGAGTATTCCACTACAATGTGGATGTAAAATGAGAATCCTTGGTCTTCTCAACTATAGCGCTAGAAAGATCCTTCTCTTCACTTCGGTCTTCAAAGCTTCTCTTCACTTCGGGTAATATCTGAAAAAGTTCATGGGTTAAAAAAACACACAACTTTAGTACATTTGAAATTTCATAAAAAACACTCTTTTTGTTTTGATTTGTTTCTTTTCATAATTTCTCTCTGTCTCTCTTTGTGTATGCTAGTGCTCACATACAAACATACAATTTTCCATAGGAAACAAGGAGCATATATCTCACTCCATGTTTGGATACTTTAAAAGAAGTGGCAAAAATTTCTAATAATGTGAAAGTACTAGAAGAAGTAGTCAAGAGGATGGAAAGAAATCATTCCTCACATCAAATAGAGAGCCTTAGTCAAAAGTAAATGTTTTAATTCATCTATGTGCTAATTTCAGTATGTTCGTGAACCAATATACAGGCATACACTTCACAAGTGGCAAAGAAGAAAAAATTACAGGTGTTTTATCTGCATAGAGCTTATATGAAAATTGATACTTAGGTATGTTTTATCTTTAGCATAACCTGATTATGGCTTGGATGTTTGGATATAAGAGAATTACTTAAAGTTCAATTAAGTTTCAGACCTAGAACTTGGTGCATACAATCTTCGTTCAGCAGGTTATGAATATTCATTGCAAGTACTCTTTGATATTAGTACGCAACTAAAAGTGAAATATTAAACCCAAATCCTATCCAGACCTTAGCAAAAGTAAATCAAAAAGAAGCAGAGAGACTTGACATGAATGAGGACATTCTGATGCATCAAAAGCAAATCTTGGCTATGAGAGATCAACTACTAGACTAATCCTTTCAGATCTCTCTCTCTCTCTCTCTCTCTCTCTCTCTCCCTCTTTGCCTTTCTCTCTCTGTTTTTCTCTCTCTCCCTAGCCCTCGACTCCATCTCCTATGTTTGTGCCACTGACCAAAAGTCACCACAGATAATTCTCTGTGTCAATCTACTACAATACCAACATGGTCTACTACAGTACCATAGTCCTTCTCTTTCTTTCTCTCTCTGATGTGATTTCCTTTATCTCTCTCTCTCTCTCTCTCTCTCTCTCTCTCTCTCTCTCTCCTCTCTCTCTCTCTCTCTCTCTCTCTCTCTCTCTCTCTCTCTCTCTCTCTCTCTCTCTCTCTCTCTCTCTCTCTCCTCTCTCTCTCTCTCTCTCTCTCTCTCTCTCTCTCTCCATCCCATCTCTCTATTGCCCGATTTCTCTCCACCACCTCTCTCTCTGAATTGCATCTCTCTATTGCTTGATTTCTCTCCACTGCCCCTATCTCTCTAATCCTCTCTTTCAAAGGTTCTCATATGCGCATCCTTCTGCCTCTTATGTTCTCTCTCTCTCTCTCTCTCTATCTCTCTCTCTCTCTCTCTCTCTCTCTCTCTCTTCTCTCTCTCTCTCTCTCTCTCTCTCTCTCTCTCTCTCTCTCTCTCTCTCTCTCTCTCTCTCTCTCTCTCTCTCTCTCTCTCTCTCTCTCTCTCTCTCTCTCTCTCTCTCTCTCTCTCTCTCTCTCTCTCTCTCTCTCTCTCTCTCTCTCTCTCTCTCTCTCTCTCTCTCTCTCTCTCTCTCTCTCTCTCTCTCTCTCTCTCTCTCAATTCTTCCTACACAATGATTTGCACTCCTACACACCATCTTCTTTTCCTCTCTCTCTCTCTCTCTCACATCTCTCTCTCTCTCTCTCTCTCTCTCTCTCTCTCTCTCTCTCTCTCTCTCTCTCTCTCTCTCTCTCTCTCTCTCTCTCTCTCTCTCTCTCTCTCTCTCTCTCTCTCTCTCTCTCTCTCTCTCTCTCTCTCTCTCTCTCTCTATCTATCTATCTATCTATCTTTCTTTCTCTGAGTTGCATCAGACCTGTGTGCATGATCAGCTCAGTCAACAACCCTGCTCTCTCTCTCTCTCTCTTCTCGTCTCTCTCTCTCTCTCTCTCTCTCTATCTCTCTCTCTCTCTCTCTCTCTCTCTCTCTCTCTCTCTCTCTCTCTCTCTCTCTCTCTCTCTCTCTCTCTCTCTCTCTCTCTCTCTCTCTCTCTCTCTCTCTCTCTCTCTCTCTCTCTCTCTCTCTCTCTCTCTCTCTCTCTCTCTCTCTCTCTCTCTCTCTCTCTCTCTCTCTCTCTCTCTCTCTCTCTCTCTCTCTCTCTCTCTCTCTCTCTCTCTCTCTCTCTCTCTCTCTCTCTCTCTCTCTCTCTCTCTCTCTCTCTCTCTCTCTCTCTCTCTCTCTCTCTCTCTCTCTCTCTCTCTCTCTCTCTCTCTCTCTCTCTCTCTCTCTCTCTCTCTCTCTCTCTCTCTCTCTCTCTCTCTCTCTCTCTCTCTCTCTCTCTCTCTCTCTCTCTCTCTCTCTCTCTCTCTCTCTCTCTCTCTCTCTCTCTCTCTCTCTCTCTCTCTCTCTCTCTCTCTCTCTCTCTCTCTCTCTCTCTCTCGCCCGATTTCTCTCCACCATCTCTCTCTCTCAATCGCATCTCTCTATTGCCCAATTTCTCTCCATCGACCCTCTCTCTCTCTCTAATCCTCTCTTTCAAAGGTTCTCATGTTATCGGCCACCGGATTGGAAGTGTATAACTCAAATCTTTTTTTCACACGCGCGAAAGGTTGTTACGCAGACACTTTAAAATCTTTTATATAAAGCAATGAAAAGAGATGCTCAGTGACGTTCGAGAGATCACCAGACTGTCTGTTTGGGTGATTTGTTTGTGGCGTTACTGTGTGTCGAGTTGGTTAATTTAGAGTATCTTGTCTAATTTCTGAGTATTCTGTGTGTATCTGTGTCTCGTCTTGTCTGTTGTCTATTGGTATCTATTGCGGTTGTGAGTATCATCTACATCCAGTAGATCATTCGGTCTGTTGTCTGAAGTGAATCGTCTACGAATCCTTATTGCGATTGTTGTGTTAAGTTCGCGTATTGCGGTAGTACTCGTTCTTGGAATGTTCTGCCAGCTGTTTGGTGAAGTCTGTGTAACTGTGGTAGTGTTTCTAACACTATGGGGGATCGTGTTGTCTTCAGCATTGAGATCTGTCATCCTACGGTAAGGGTTAAGCTACAGTAAGGAATTCTTGGGTTGCGTACAAAACCTTCAGTATGGTGTATCTGAAACACTTGAATTCTCTATGTCTTCGGATGTTGGTCGGATTGTGGTACCTAGTCGGTAAAGGTTGAACGATTACTCTTGTCTCTGGTATTTTCAGTAAGTTTATGTGCAGATGCAATATAGCCTCTTAGTGTATGCGGTACACGTTGGCCGAGCTAAACCGTGAACTGTAAATGTCTAAGTACAACAGAATCTTGATAGAGCTCTCAGCATCAGTATATTGCTGTGTGTAAGTGGTTAGTTTGGGAACTAAGTATAGGGCCTCTGTCTAACAGACCCCTTCCACTCCCAAGAACCCAAATAACGTTTAAAATCAGCTGACCACCTACAATTTAGGGGATGAAGAAAATCCACGTCCTCTTAAGATAAAGGAAAGCTTACCTGAGTTATTTCAAGCAGATTTAATCCAACTACTTCGAGAATTTTCTGATGTATTTGCATGGGATTACAAAGATATGAAGGGTCTGGACCCACACATCTATCAACACAGGGTCATGCTGAAGCCCGAAGCAAAACCACTTAAGCAACCCAGCTACCGGATGAATCCGAACTATGCATCACAGGTAAAGGCGGAACTTGATAGGCTACTCAAAGTCGGATTCATTGTACCAGTAGAGCATGCTGAATGGATCTCACCAATTGTTATTGTCCCTAAAAAGAATAAGCAGTTACGAATATGTGTGGATTACCGAAAACTAAATGCAGCTACGGTGCCCGATCCATTTCCGCTACCTTTTCTTGACACGATGCTTGATAGAGTAGCAGGACATGAAATGTATTCATTCTTAGATGGGTTCAGTGGGTATAATCAAGTTAGAATGGTTGAACAGGATATACCAAAGACCGCTTTCATTACCAATTGGGGTGTTTTTGCTTGTACTATTATGTGGTTTGGATTAAGAAATGCCCCCAGTACGTTCCAAGGTGTATGCAAGAAATATTTTCTCCTTACCTTACCTCTTTTATGCAAGTATATCTTGATGATTTTTCGATTTTCGGTAAGATGATAGCACACATGTTCCATTTACGGTGCTGCTTTGAAAAGTGCAGAGAATACAGACTCTGTTTGAACCCAAACAAATCTGTGTTTGCAGTTTCATGTGGAAAGCTACTTGGTCACATTGTATCTGCACAGGGTATACAGGTGGATCCAGATAAAATCAAAGCTGTGTTAGAAGCACCTGTACCCACTACACCTAAGGAAGTAATGCGCTTCATGGGCCAAGTAACATGACATGGCCGACACTTACGGTGGCTTGCTCATTTGGCAATACCACTGAACCGATTGATAACAAGACTCCTGACAATTTGAGTGGACCCCGGACTGTCAAATTGCTTTCGATCGTCTAAAGGGATTACTAACACAGGTTCCAATCTTACAGCCTCCCTAGTGGGATCACCCATTTCATGTATTTGTTGATGCTTCAAATATAGCAATAGGAAGCGTTCTAATGCAACAAACCGATAAGTGGTTCAGACCAGTGTACTATGCAAGTCGAAGATTAGTCCCTGCTGAAAAGAAATACTCTATAACAGAAAGAGAATGTCTAGGTCTAGTATATTCTATCAAGAAATTCAGACATTATTTGCTGGGCCATAAATTTACTTTTCATGTAGATCATGTTGCACTTGTCTATCTAGTTCGGCAACAGCATCTAGGTGGCCGATTAGCACGATGGGTTCTGCTTTTACAAGAGTTTGACTATGAAGTTATTCATCGGCCAGGCAGTTCACATGCCTTAGCAGATTTTCTTTCTCGCTTAGATTCCGGTGAAGCTCCGGTCGGTGTAGATGACACAACACCGATAATTTATGTTTCTGAACTGACTAATGATGAAATTGCGGACCCACCTATGCCATCTACATACTATGATCAGATATTGACCTTTCTCACTGATGGATGCCTTCCATCTCAGACTTCTACGGTAATACGCAAGAAAATTGCAGTTTTCAGCCACCGATTTCGGTTGATTGCTGGGGAATTATACTATATGGATCACACTGGAGTTTTACTTCGTTGTATTCCACCACATGAAGTTAACTCAGTCATTAGTTTGGCTCACTCAATTCCTTCCGGTGGCCATTTTGCTGCACACTTAACACACCGGAAAATTCTGCAAAGTGGTCTTTGGTGGCCTACTATGTACAGGGATGTATCACAGTTTGTCAAACAATGTGATAGTTGTCAGAGATCTGGACAGCCCCTGCAACGTCATCTTTTCCCTCTACAACCTGTCTTGCCATTAGAGCCTTTTCAGAAGTGGGGTCTAGATTTTATTGGACCTATTACTCCACCAGCAATACTCAGTAATAATCGTTATATTTTGACATGTACTGATTATGCTACCAGATGGGCAGAAGCCTGGGCTTTACGGTCTGCCACCGCTGTTGCGGTAGCCAAGTGTCTACTGAAAGATGTCTTTCCACGTTTTTGCTTACCGCTGGAACTTGTTACAGATCAAGGCACTCATTTTGTCAACAATTTAATGAAAGTACTCACACATTCGTTCCAGGTCACGCATAAGTTTAGTTCTCCTTATTATCCTCGTGCTAATGGTTTGGTTGAAAGTACAAACAAGACTTTGTTGAATATGCTTCGAAAATTGATTCTGGATGCACCGGAAAGATGGGATCAACTGTTACCTGCAGTATTATGGGCATACCGGACTACATACAAGGTAGCAACAGGATTAACCCCTTTCAAACTAGCTTATGGATTGGAAGCCATAGCACCGATGGAGATAGTTGTGCCAAGTTTACGAGTAGCAATCACTCAGAAACTGCTACCTAAACAATCTTTGTCATTTCGGTTGGATACACTCAGAGAATTAGACGAACATCGTTGGCACAGTTTTTTGACTATTCAGGAAGTACAGCTAAGACAAGCTCGAACACATGATCGATATCTAAGGACTCCAATTTTTTTGGTGGGACAACTTGTACTCTTTTACAATGCAAAAGTCGAATCGCTCTGCTGGCAAATTCAAGTTACGATGGTTTGGTCCCTACCGGATTGCTGAACAAGTGGGCCCAGCAACTTTTTGGTTGACCACTTTGACCGGAATTCCTCTTCCAAAGGTGATAAATGGATCAAAGCTGCAGCCGTATCAACAAGCATCTAATCCACACTGAAACGTTTCGCGGTTGGCCGTGTCTTTTGGCGTTCTCTTTTCTTTTATTTTCTTTTCTTTTCTTTTTTTTTTGCGTGCTTAATACAATAAGTATGTAAATATCTGCATTTTGATACCTAATTATGTCCACAGCCGCCCTGCCCTTTCCAGCTACTCATACATGCACACCGAAGTTAAGAAGTTATCATCTCAACGTCGCACAATGATTAGTCATTTTGATTGCTCTCCACTGCAGCGCATCTACTTAACCTTTTTTGTTTCACCAAAAATCGCTATTGTGTTTGTGTGATTTGTGTCATTGTGCGTACCCTGTGTTCTGTGTACTTGTGATTGCTTTCTCTGTGTGCGCCATGGAAGCTTTGGCTAACTATGCCGCTTTTCGTGATGGACTCCCTGCCGACGTAGGAGAGTTCCTGCGCATCCGTGGGCTATCCAATTTCGCTGAACTGCCTTGGCATTCAGTGGAATCCCACCCCTTCTTTGCCCAGATCATCTCCGCCATCGCCAACACACCTGCCACCGAGCAGAGTTGGCCAATCACCTCCCTACCATCCCGTACACTGATCACCTTCCAAACTTTCGCTGAGTCATTTCGACTCCCTTCGCAAGGTCGGGAAAATGGCCAGAACCTCCCCATAGAAACAATGATACAATTATTTCCTAGGTATTCGTCAAACGAATACGCGATCCTTTGTCGACCGGAACCTGAAAGATCCGCCCTTCAGTTCTTACTAGCTATCGTGAACCTACAGAAATGTACTTATGGAATATCGCGTCCCTTCTACTCCGCCATAGACTTAGCCGCCCGAGAACCAGTGAATTTTGCGTCCTACTTCTTCCACCGCATTCACAAAGAATGTGTGGCAATCATCAAACAGGTAAACAAGGGAGGAATGCCAAGATCGAGACTCCCTCATATCCTATCCTTCTTGTTTCCGGCCATTCTTGCAGCACAACCACCACCCAGAGGCCCGGTCCTATGCCATGAAGAGTGTGTGCAATTATTGGAGGATGATGAAGAAGACGAAGAAGAACTAAATCAACTCTTCCGTCGGAAGAGAATCAGGATCAGTTCATCTGAAAGTGAAGCCCATGGATCAGCCGAAGGAAACAAAGAAGATGACAAGGAACAAGAAAAGCAAGATGAAACCTTCCACGACACCGCCACATCTATGCAGCACGAATCATCCGCGCAGTCATCTTCAGAAGGGCAACAAGAACAGGAGGATCACACTGAAGCTGACACAAGCTCGTTAGAAGAGGCATCACAGCAACAATCGGAGCCGAAAAAACAAAGAGATGAAGAACAGGTCGTTAAGGATATTTTCGACGAACTGCTTAGAGCAGTAGAATCCACAATTCCTGATACCGCCAACACTGCACAACAAACCATAGATAAGGTAACGCAGTCTCACTCTGTCCTTCCCACTCCCCCACCAGAGCCGCCACTCAACCCCATTATCCCTATCCAACCCATTCACCCCAATGAACCCACTGCCTCTTCTTTCTCATCCCCCAACTACTCTCCACCGAACTCCCAGCAGCTGCTCAACGCGTCCTCATCCCAACCTCGACCTCAGCAGCCACTTCCTTCAATCCCTACAATCTCTGAACTTGCAAACATGGGCCAACTGTTAATTCAGTTATCACAGCAATTGCCAATCCAGATGAGAGAAGTCACTGATAACATTCGAAATGAGTTACAACACAAGGTACATGTCCTAGAAGCAGACATCACGCCTCTACAGGAAGAGATAGATGCGGTCAAAGCAGAAAACCATCAGCTGCAATCCCAAATCACCCATCTCCAAGCCCAGCTTGCAGAACAGCAGACAATTGCCAATCAAAGAGATACAGCACTGGCAGACCTCCACCAAAAGGACAAGTTATTAAGCGAAGCACAAGCCGAAATCAGTAAAATGAAGCAAGAGTTACAGGATAAAGAAGATGCAAGAATCGCATTAGGAAATCTGCTCGAAGAGACCAGAGTTCAACTAGACGAAGTGGTACAAAAAGGCCAAGAACAGCACGATCTGGCAATGAAGACAGCGGAAGAACTACAAAGATACAAGGATCAATTAGCTGATGTAAATAATATGCTCAAACGTTATTTGTCAAAAGAAGCTCAAACACAGAAGGTAATATCAGATCTCCGCAGAGAAAGGGACGCATACTCCAGAACCATACAGTTCTAGAATCAAGAGATCGAAAGAAGGGAAAATCAACTAGACAATAAAAAAGAAAGAGTAATCAGTATGGAGAAACAAGTTGCAGAAATGAAGATATCCAGAGATGCGGCGTTGTCCAACGAATTCTACCTACAAGAAGC
Source organism: Ceratopteris richardii (assembly GCA_020310875.1). Lineage (NCBI taxonomy): Eukaryota > Viridiplantae > Streptophyta > Polypodiopsida > Polypodiales > Pteridaceae > Ceratopteris > Ceratopteris richardii. The sequence continues at coordinate 28,877,651 of CM035428.1, forward strand.
TTTTCTGCAGACGCAAGCAGAGATTTTGCTCACCGAAGCCATAGCATTAAGTTCTGTAAGAGTAGATGCACAGCTAGTAGAACCGGACACCCTTAAACAAATGTTAGAAACTCTAAAGAAAAAGATCACCCGCACCTTTAGATTAGCCAGAAATATGTACTTAGAAGGCATTATAGATGAACAGTAGTTTTGTAAAACCTGCGGGTTCGAGTCCACCGTGCGTACGAGAGTGTTATCGGCCGCCGGATTGGAAGTGTATAACTGAAATCTTTTTTTCACACGTGCGAAAGGTTGTTACGCAGACACTTTGTAATCTTTTATATAAAGCAATGAAAAGAGATGCTCAGTGACGTTCGAGAGATCACCAGACTATCTGTCTGAGTGATTTGTCTATGGCGTTACTGTGTGTCAAGTTGGTTAATTTAGAGTATCTTGTCTAATTTTTGAGTATTCTGTGTGTATCTGTGTCTCGTCTTGTCTGTTGTCTACTGGTCGGATTGTGGTACCTAGTCGTTAAAGGTTGAACAATTACTCTTGTCTCTGGTATTTTCAGTAAGTTTATGTGCAGATGCAATATAGCCTCTTAGTGTATGCGGTACACGTTGGCCGAGCTAAACCGTCAACTGTAAATGTCTAAGTACAACAGAATCTTGATAGAGCTCTCAGCATTAGTATACTGTTGTGTGTAAGTGGTTAGTTTGGGAACTAAGTATAGGGCCTCTGTCTAACAGACCCCTTCCACTCCCAAGAACCCAAATAACGTTTAAACGCGCTATGACAGTTAGTCTCGCATTTTAAGCGTTTAACACTGGCGCCGTCTGTGGGAAAGTGGCAACAGATCAGATTGTTGCAAACCAGTTGTGGAAACGTGACTGTAGATTGTAAATCGACATTACTAGTACGCGATTAGTACCAAAAGATGATACATGTCGGTTACTCAATCCGGTGAAACGTATCCGAAGAACCGACAGCCTGGGGCACCTAATTTGCTAAGGATGCCTCCAAGAGGTAAAAGCGCAGATAGGTCTAACCCAGTTGTCAAGAAAGTAAAAAACGTTAGTAGTGATTCCGGTCATATTCCGGTGGAACGTACTACATCTCTGGTAGATTCCGGTACGATTTCGGCCCGGTCTGTCGAAGAGATAGTAACTCCAGAATCTACCAGGACGTAGCATGAGGTTAGTTTAACAACATTGGGCAAAGATTCCAATTTGTTTACGAATAGAAACGCTTTAGCCAAAGAAATCAGTAAGGGAGAAAAAGCACCCTGTATTGGTGAAAAATTGACACATTCCAGTGATATTTCGGTAACAGTTGCTGAAAGATCACAGTTTTCCGATGACAATTTACCATTTTTTGGTGAATCTTCAGCCCAGTCACCGCTATTGGGAGTAAGCTTTCCTACATTTGACATCAAGCAGGAAGGTAGCGTGTTCGAAGCTGAGATTCGAAACATACTGAATAAGATTATCGACCCAGAAAGTGCACAAGTTGGCGATACAGATTCTGACCGTCTAGATACTCAGCCTCGGGATACAGAAGATAGTCACAATACAACCATCAGCACGATGAACGGGCAACAACAACAACAACAGCAGTAGCACCAGCATCAGCAACAACAACAACTATGCCCTCCCAGGCCGACTCCAACAGGAGTGACGTACACCAAATTTGGTGGATTTCCGGGTGATGACCCAGATGCTCATGTACGCACATTTGAGACAAGTTACGCAGTGCTCAATCATCCACCTGGTCCGGCGTATAAGGCTATTTTCTTCCAATCTACATTGGTTAATGAAGCAGCTAGATGGCTTACAGAATATGATATTAACCATTTCGGCACCTATGAAGCGGTAAGGGATGCATTTTTGCAAAGATTTAAGCTAAAGAAGAATCCAGCCGAAATTTTCGACTACTTGCAAAATAATAGACAGAAGATAAATCAAACAGTGCAGGAGTATGCCACTCTATTCAGAACCCATTTGACGCAATTACCACGAGCACATGTTAACCTACCGGATGACGTTATCACTCAATGGTTTATCAATGGATTGACTCCGCAACTTAAACAGATAATGATCATACGCTGTGTAGGAGCTATGACATTAGATGCAGTTATCGTAATGGCTTTGCAGCTTGAGAACAAGGTTGGTGAATTTATAGAAGATCTGGAGTGGTTAAAAGCAAATAGAAATGTCGTCGAAGACCCAACCAGACAGATGTACTGCACTACATGCAATAATTCAGGCCATACTAGTGCCACTTGTGCACTTAATCAGTTGTTTTCCGCTATCTGCAACACGACCGGACATACCACCGAAAACTGTGCATACAATGCCAAAGTACAGGGACCAGCAACTATCAATGCAATTATACAGGAACCAAGACAGCCAGCCAATCACTACGTACCACCACAATTGAGAAACAACCAGCAACAAGGCTACCGAAATTACCGAGGATAGAGAAATAACAACTATAATGCAAACCGTTGGCAAGCCAGACCAGCACCGGAAAATCCCAATTTGCCACCACCGCGCTGTCATTTTTGTGGTGAATTTGGCCACATTAGAAGATTTTGTAAGGATGCAGCTAAGTATGATCAGAGGAAGAAAGAACGTCAAAACCCAATGACTAATATGTACAAATCACACCAGTAGAAACGCACGCTGCAGTAATTCAGACCCGATCCAGTAAACAACTGCAACCAGCAGCAGAAATATTTGAACCAGGCATACGTGAACAACAAAGGATGTATGATAAGGCTAGTCAATGGACCACCGCCGAACCTCCAGTGTTCCCAGATCCTATTCCGGTGACCCAGGCTCCCTTAACCGAGGAAGGAACACAAAAACAGGATTCTAATTTAGCAGCAGGCACATCATCTTCAGCAGGCGCATCATCTTCAGAATCTGTGGAAAATACAATTCAATCACAGAAGGCCTGGGAAATTTTATCTAAAGCATCCATCACTCTTCCTCTGGGCCAATTACTTGCACTAGTACCGGGAGTTCGACAACAATTCCAACAACAGTTCAGTCCTGTGCCTTCTTGCATTCCAGCAACAGCAACAGTGCAACTGGAACCTGATTCTACGGTCGATCATTCAGTTCCTTTAATTACGGTATGGTATAAAAATCATAAAATCACACAGGTACTAATTGATGGAGGATCTGGTGTCAACATTGCTACTGCTGCACTGTGCAAAAAGTTAGGGTGGACCGAAATAGAACCAGTTCAGTTTTTTATCAGAAATGGCCGACCAATCAAGAGTTCATCTAGTAGGACTTGTGCGAAATGTACCAATAACTTTACAAGGTACAACATTTAAAATGACCTTTGTCGTACTAGAATTACCGAAATCTACCCTTGATTTTTATAATCTCCCTTTCGGCCGTCCTTGGCTGAAGCACGCTAAGGTGATACAAGATTGGTCTGCATAGGAACTCACTTTCAAAGATAATAATCGTAAATACGTTGTAAAATTAGATGCTATACAACCTTGCGAATTGCATGCTAGACCGTATTTTACAGAACCAGTCCATATGCTAGATGGGTTGTCAGATGATGAAGAAGAAGAGTTTCTGAAAAATAACATTGACTTGATCTCCTTAGGAACTGTTGATCTACAATCTGTTGTAGATAATTGGAATCCTACAGTTTGTACGGTGATGTCTGTAATAGAAAAAGATACGAAAGAAGATAAGGCTACCATAGATGACGATGATCTACAACAACGTTTTAAGCCAGCTGAGGATACAGAGAAGCCTCAACAGTTCTATGTTCCAGAAGATCAGCTGACCACCTACAATTTAGGGGATGAAGAAAATCCACGTCCTCTTAAGATAAAGGAAAGCTTACCTGAGTTATTTCAAGCAGATTTAATCCAACTACTTTGAGAATTTTCTGATGTATTTGCATGGGATTACAAAGATATGAAGGGTCTGGACCCACGCATCTATCAACACAGGGTCATGCTGAAGCCGGAAGCAAAACCACTTAAGCAACCCATCTACCGGATGAATCCGAACTATGCATCACAGGTAAAGGCAGAACTTGATAGGCTACTCAAAGTCGGATTCATTGTACCAGTAGAGCATGCTGAATGGATCTCACCAATTGTTATTGTCCCTAAAAAGAATAAGCAGTTACGAATATGTGTGGATTACCGGAAACTGAATGCAACTACGGTGCTTGATCCATTTCCGCTACCTTTTCCTGACACGATGCTTGATAGAGTAGCAGGACATGAAATGTATTCATTCTTAGATGGGTACAGTGGGTATAATCAAGTTAGAATGGCTGAACAGGATATACCAAAGACCGCTTTCATTACCAATTGGGGTGTTTTTACTTGTACTGTTATGTGGTTTGGATTAAGAAATGCCCCCAGTACGTTCCAAAGGTGTATGCAAGAAATATTTTCTCCTTACCTTACCTCTTTTATGCAAGTATATCTTGATGATTTTTCGATTTTCGGTAATATGATAGCACACCTGTTCCATTTACGGTGCTGCTTTGAAAAGTGCAGAGAATACAGACTCTGTTTGAACCCAAACAAATCTGTGCTTGCGGTTTCATGTGGAAAGCTACTTGGTCACATTGTATCTGCACAGGGTATACAAGTGGATCCAGATAAAATCACAACTGTGTTAGAAGCACTTGTACCCACTACACCTAAGGAAGTAATGCGCTTCATGGGCCAAGTAAGATGGCATGGCCGACACTTACGGTGACTTGCTCATTTGGCAATACCACTGAACCGATTGATAACCAGGACTCCTTGACAATTTGAGTGGACCCCAGACTGTCAAATTGCTTTTGATCGTCTAAAGGGATTACTAACACAGGTTCCAATCTTACAGCCTTCCCAGTGGGATCGCCCATTTCATGTATTTATTGATGCTTCAAATATAGCAATAGGAAGCATTCTAATGCAACAAATCGATAAGTGGTTCAGATCAGTGTACTATGCAAGTCGAAGATTATCCCCTGCTGAAAAGAATTACTTTGTAACAGAAAGAGAATGTCTAGGTCTAGTATATTCTATCAAGAAATTCAGACATTATTTGCTGGGCCGTAAATTTACTTTTCATGTAGATCATGCTCCACTTGTCTATCTAGTTCGGCAACAGCATCTAGGTGGCCGATTAGCATGATGGGTTCTGCTTTTACAAGAGTTTGACTATGAAGTTATTCATCGGCCAGGCAGTTCACATGCCTTAGCAGATTTTCTTTCTCGCTTAGATTCCGGTGAAGCTCCGATCGGTGTAGATGACACAACACCGATAATTTATGTTTCTGAACTGACTAATGATGAAATTGCAGACCCACCTATGCCATCTACATACTATGATCAGAATTTAACCTTTCTCACTGATGGATGCCTTCCATCTCAGACTTCTACGGCAATACGCAAGAAAATTGCAGTTTTCAGTCGCCGATTTCGGTTGATTGCTGGGGAATTATACTATATGGATCACACTGGAGTTTTACTTCGTTGTATTTCACCACATGAAGTTAACTCAGTCATTAATTTGGCTCACTCAATTCCTTCCGGTGGCCATTTTGCTGCACACTTAACACACCGGAAAATTCTGCAAAGTGGTCTTTGGTGGCCTACTATGTACAGTGATGTATCACAGTTTGTCAAACAATGTGATAGTTGTCAGAGATCTGGACAGCCCCTGCAATGTCATCTTTTCCCTCTACAACCTGTCTTGCCATTAGAGCCTTTTCAGAAGTGGGGTCTAGATTTTATTGGACCTATTACTCCACCAGCAATACTCAGTAATAATCGTTATATCTTGACATGTACTGATTATGCTACCAGATGGGCAGAAGCCTGGGCTTTACGGTCTGCCACCGTTGTTGCGGTAGCCAAGTGTCTATTGAAAGATGTCTTTCCATGTTTTGGCTTACCGCTGGAACTTGTTACAGATCAAGGCACTCATTTTGTCAACAATTTAATGAAAGTAGTCACACATTCGTTCCAGGTCACGCATAAGTTTAGTTCTCCTTATTATCCTCGTGCTAATGGTTTGGTTGAAAGTACAAACAAGACTTTGTTGAATATGCTTCAAAAATTGATTCTGGACGCACCGGAAAGATGGGATCAACTGTTACCTGCAGTATTATGGGCATACGGGACTACATACAAGGTAGCAACAGGATTAACCCCTTTCAAACTAGCTTATGGATTGGAAGCCATAGCACCGATGGAGATAGTTGTGCCAAGTTTACGAGTAGCAATCACTCAAAAACTGCTACCTAAACAATCTCTGTCATTTTGGTTGGATACACTCAGAGAATTAGAAGAACATCGATGGCACAGTTTTTTGACTATTCAAGAAGTACAGCTAAGACAAGCTCGAACACATGATCGATATCTAAGGACTCCAATTTTTTTCGTGGGACAACTTGTACTCTTTTACAATGCAAAGTCGAATCGTTCTGCTGGCAAATTCAAGTTACGATGGTTTGGTCCCTACCGGATTGCTGAACAAGTGGGCCCAGCAACTTTTTGGTTGACCACTTTGACCGGAATTCCTCTTCCAAAGGTGATAAATGGATCAAAGCTGCGGCCGTATCAACAAGCATCTAATCCACATTGAAACGTTTCGCGGTTGGCCGCGTCTTTTGGCGTTCTCTTTTCTTTTATTTTCTTTTCTTTTATTTTCTTTTCTTTTCTTTTTTTTTTTTGCATGCTTAATACAATAAGTCTGTAAATATCTGCATTTTGATACCTAATTATGTCCACAACCGCCCTGCCCTTTCCAGCTACTCATACATGCACACCGAAGTTAAGAAGTTATCATCTCAACGTCGCACGATGATTAGTCATTTTGATTGCTCTCCACTGCAGCGCATCTACTTAACCTTTTTTGTTTCGCCAAAAATCGCTATTGTGTTTGTGTGATTTGTGTCATTGTGCGTACCCTGTGTTCTGTGTACTTGTGATTGCTTTCTCTGTGTGCGCCATGGAAGCTTTGGCTAACTATGCCGCTTTCCGTGATGGACTCCCTGCCAATGTAGGAGAGTTCCTGCGCATCCATGGGCTATCCAATTTCGCTGAACTGCCTTGGCATTCAGTGGAATCCCACCCCTTCTTTGCCCAGATCATCTCCACCATCGCCAACACACCTGCCACCGAGCAGAGTTGGCCAATCACCTCCCTACCATCTCGTGCACTGATCACCTTTCAAACTTTCACTGAGTCATTTCGACTCCCTTCGCAAGGTCGGGAAAATGGCCCGAACCTCCCCGTAGCAACAACGATACAATTATTTCCTAGGTATTCGTCAAACAAATACGCAATCCTTTGTCGACCGGAACCTGAAAGATCCGCCCTTCAGTTCTTAGTAGCTATCCTGAACCTACAGAAACGTACTTATGGAATATCTCGTCTCTTCTACTCCGCCATAGACTTAGCCGCCCGAGAACCAGTGAATTTTGCGTCCTAATTCTTCCACCGCATTCACAAAGAATGTGTGGCAATCATCAAACAGGTAAACAAGGGAGGAATGCCAAGATCGAGACTCCCTCATATCCTATCCCTCTTGTTTCTGGCCATTCTTGCAGCACAACCACCACCCAGAGGCCCGGTCCTACGCCATGAGGAGTCTGTGTAATTATTGGAGGATGATGAAGAAGACGAAGAAGAACTCAATCAACTCTTCCGCCGGAAGAGAATCAGGATCAGTTCATCTGAAAGTGAAGCCCAGGGATCAGTCGAAGGAAACAAAGAAGATGACAAGGAACAAGAAAAGCAAGACGAAGAAACCTTCCACGACACCGCCACATCTATGCAGCACGAATCATCCGCGCAGTCATCTTCAGAAGGGCAACAAGAACAGGAGGATCACACTGAAGCCGACACAAGCTCGTTAGAAGAGGCATCACAGCAACAATCGGAGCCGGAAAAACAAAGAGATGAAGAACAAGTCGTTAAGGATATTTTCGACGAATTGCTTAGAGCAGTAGAATCCACAATTGCTGATACCGTCGACACTGCACAACAAACCATAGATAAGGTAACGCAGTCTCACTCTGTCCTTCCCACTCCCCCACCAGAGCCGCCACTCAACCCCATTATCCCTATCCAACCCATCCACCCCAACAAACCCACTGCCTCTTCTTTCTCATCCCCCAACTACTCTCCACCGAACTCCCAGCAGCTGCTCAACGCATCCTCATCCCAACCTCGACCTCAGCTGCCACTTCCTTCAATCCCTATAATCTCTGAACTTGCAAACATGGACCATCTGTTAATTCAGTTATCACAACAATTGCCAATCCAGATGAGAGAAGTCACTGATAACATTCGAAATGAGTTACAACACAAGGTACATGTCCTAGAAGCAGACATCGCGCCTCTACAGGAAGAGATAGATGTGGTCAAAGCAGAAAACCATCAGCTGCAATCCCAAATCACCCATCTCCAAGCCCAGCTTGCAGAACAGTAGACAATTGCCAATCAGAGAGATACAGCACTGGCAGACCTCCACCAAAAGGACAAGTTATTAAGCGAAGCACAAGCCGAAATCAGTAAAATGAAGCAAGAGTTACAGGATAAAGAAGATGCAAGAATCGCATTAGGAAATCTGCTCGAAGAGACCAGAGTTCAACTAGACGAAGTGGTATAGAAAGGCCAAGAACAGCACGATCTGGCAATGAAGACAGCAGAAGAACTACAAAGATACAAGGATCAATTAGCTGATGTAAATAATATGCTCAAACGTTATTTGTCAAAAGAAACTCAAACACAGAAGGTAATAACAGATCTCCGCAGAGAAAGGGATGCATACTCCAGAACCATACAGTTCCATAATCAAGAGATCGAAAGAAAGGAAAATCAACTGGATAATCAAAAAGAAAGAGTAATCAGTATGGAGAAACAAGTTGCAAAAATGAAGATATACAGAGATGTGGCGTTGTCCAACGAATTCTACCTACAAGAAGCTTTTCTGCAGACGCAAGCAGAGATTTTGCTCACCGAGCCATAGCATTAAGTCCTGTAAGAGTAGATGCACAGCTAGTAGAACCAGACACCCTCAAACAGATGTTAGAAACTCTAAAGAAAAAGATCGCCCGCACCTTTAGATTAGCCAGAAATATGTACTTAGAAGGCATTATAGATGAACAGTAGTTTTGTAAAACCTGTGGGTTCGAGTCCACCGTGCGTGTCAGAGTGTTATCAGCCACCGGATTGGAAGTGTATAACTGAAATCTTTTTTTCACACGTGCGAAAGGTTGTTACGCAGACACTTTGTAATCTTTTATATAAAGCAATGAAAAGAGATGCTCAGTGACGTTTGAGAGATCACCAGACTCTCTGTCTAGGTGATTTGTCTGTGGCGTTACTGTGTGTCGAGTTGGTTAATTTAGAGTATCTTGTCTAATTTCTGAGTATTCTGTGTGTATCTGTGTCTCGTCTTGTCTATTGTCTATTGGTATCTATTGCGGTTGTGAGTATCATCTACATCTAGTAGATCATTCGGTCTGTTGTCTGAAGTGAATCGTCTGCGAATCCTTATTGCGATTGTTGTGTTAAGTTCGTGTATTGCAGTAGTACTCGTTCTTGGAATGTTCTGCCAGTTGTTTGGTGAAGTCTGTGTAACTCTGGTAGTGTTTCTAACACTGTGCGGGATCGTGTTGTCTTCAGCATTGAGATCTGTCATCCTACGGTAAGGGTTAAGCTACAGTAAGGAATTCTTGGGTTGCGTACTGAACCTTCAGTACGGTGTATCTGAAACACTTTAATTCTCTGTGTCTTCGGATGTTGGTCGGATTGTGGTACCTAGTCGGTAAAGGTTGAACGATTACTCTTGTCTTTGGTATTTTTAGTAAGTTTATGTGCAGATGCAATATAGCCTCTTAGTGTATGCGGTACACGTTGGCCGAGCTAAACCGTGAACTGTAAATGTCTAAGTACAACAGAATCTTGATAGAGCTCTCAGCATCAGTATATTGCTGTGTGTAAGTGGTTAGTTTGGGAACTAAGCATAGGGCCTCTGTCTAACAGACCCCTTCCACTCCCAAGAACCCAAATAACGTTTAAACACGCTACTGACAGTTAGTCTCGCGTTTTAAGCATTTAATATCATATGCGCATCCTTCTGCCTCTTATGTTCTCTCTCTCTCTCTCTCTCTCTCTCTCTCTCTCTCTCTCTCTCTCTCTCTCTCTCTCTCTCTCTCTCTCTCTCTCTCTCTCTCTCTCTCTCTCTCTCTCTCTCTCTCTCTCTCTCTCTCTCTCTCTCTCTCTCTCTCTCTCTCTCTCTCTCTCTCTCTCTCTCTCTCTCTCTCTCTCTCTCTCTCTCTCTCTCTCTCTCTCTCTCTCTCTCTCTCTCTCTCTCTCTCTCTCTCTCTCTCTCTCTCTCTCTCTCTCTCTCTCTCTCTCTCTCTCTCTCTCTCTCTCTCTCTCTCTCAATTCTTCCTACACAATGATTTGCACTCCTACACACCATCTTCTTTTCCTCTCTCTCTCTCTCTCTCTCTCTCTCTCTCTCTCTCTCTCTCTCTCTCTCTCTCTCTCTCTCTCTCTCTCTCTCTCTCTCTCCCTCCCTCCCTCCCTCCCTCCCTCCCTCCCTCCCTCCCTCCCTCCCTCCCTCCCTCCCTCCCTCCCTCCCTCCCTCCCTCCCTCCCTCCCTCCCTCCCTCCCTCCCTCCCTCCCTCCCTCCCTCCCTCCCTCCCTCCCTCCCTCCCTCCCTCCCTCCCTCCCTCCCTCCCTCCCTCCCTCCCTCCCTCCCTCCCTCCCTCCCTCCCTCCCTCCCTCCCTCCCTCCCTCCCTCCCTCCCTCCCTCCCTCCCTCCCTCCCTCCCTCCCTCCCTCCCTCCCTCCCTCCCTCCCTCCCTCCCTCCCTCCCTCCCTCCCTCCCTCCCTCCCTCCCTCCCTCCCTCCCTCCCTCCTCTCTCTCTCTCTCTCTCTCTCTCTCTCTCTCTCTCTCTCTCTCTCTCTCTCTCTCTCTCTCTCTCTCTCTCTCTCTCTCTCTCTCTCTCTCTCTCTCTCTCTCTCTCTCTCTCTCTCTCTCTCTCTCTCTCTCTCTCTCTCTCTCTCTCTCTCTGTCTCTCTTTCTTTCTCTGAGTTGCATCAGACCTGTGTGCATGATCAGCTGAGTCAACAACCCTACTCTCTCTCTCTCTCTCTCTCTCTCTCTCTCTCTCTCTCTCTCTCTCTCTCTCTCTCTCTCTCTCTCTCTCTCTCTCTCTCTCTCTCTCTCTCTCTCTCTCTCTCTCTCTCTCTCTCTCTCTCTCTCTCTCTCTCTCTCTCTCTCTCTCTCTCTCTCTCTCTCTCTCTCTCTCTCTCTCTCTCTCTCTCTCTCTCTCTCTCTCTCTCTCTCCCCCCTGAGAAATAGCTTTATTGCAATAGCTCTGATGTAGTGGAGACTGCTCGTGAAGCCCTAAACTAATAATAATTCTCAGTCCCATAAGAAATACGTCCATAACATGGGAAATTGCTTCACATGTTTGTCTGAGAGAATGGTAATTCCTTCGAGCCTGTGAAGAGAAGCGAATAAATAAGAACAAGACATGGTGATGGTTCTTAGAACTTCAGACAACGAAATCTTTCATTTCCTTGGACCTGTCTTTCTTAGAGACCTCTTGTTGGGGTTCCATGGCTTTGTAGTCTTCCATGCAAGGCCTTCTTTCTTCATGTAGCAGGAGGGTGAGTACCACTCCACCCAAATACTCTTCTCCGCTTCAAGGTCTTCTTCTGTCAGGGATCATCCCACTCTTTAAGATCCCCACTACTCGAAGAAGAGAGGAGAAGGTCAAAAGAATCGAGCTCCTCAGGAAAAAAAGAGGGAATTTGTTGTGACCTCCTATGTCGTTGAAGGAGGGGGAGTCACCTCTCTTTGTGCGCAACGGGTCAACTGAGTTTTTTTTCTTTTTGTTTAATGGAGGTTCAGCCGAGGCCTACTCCTCCAGGCTTTACTTTTGAAATTGCAACTGTACACGGAAGGGCGAAGTACCCATGGGACCCCCCTTATCCCACAAGGGGAGGGGTTTACATAGCTGGGTTAGACTGCGGTCACATCTACCGCGTAGCAGGATAAACGGTGGCACATCATCCACAATACAAGGTTTCCAAGTTAACATGTCCCTTACATGTTGCCGGTGGGGGTTGAACCCTCGCCCCCGCCTCAAGAGGCGAAAGGCCGAACCACCCAACCAAGCGGCTTGGGACGGGTCAACTGAGTTGGTGCGGGTGAAGATCGTCATTTTTAAGAAGCAACTTGTAGATATCATGGCGGAAACTCTTCTCACAAGAACCCGTAGGTGATGGGTTCTAGAGAGGTTGATCCCCGATCTTAAGAAATCCAATGCACGGTGGTCCATAGCCATCTTAATTTCTAAAGCTTCCCTCACTGCAAATTTGTGAACCCCATCTACCGATAGTAAGAGGCATTTGAAATCCACATTCTTGCATTCTTTGTCTGCTTATTCCCCTCCCACTCTAATGGTTTATCCTATTCTGCACGGATTCTCTTCTCTCTCTCTCTCTCTCTCTCTCTCTCTCTCTCTCTCTCTCTCTCTCTCTCTCTCTCTCTCTCTCTCTCTCTCTCTCTCTCTCTCTCTCTCTCTCTCTCTCTCTCTCAACACAATATGTCATGAAAATCAAAACTTGAACACAGATGCATCCATGTGTGCACAAAGATCATAGAGAGGAGATGTGAGGGTAAAGAGACTAGGTCTCTCTCTCTCTCTCTCTCTCTCTCTCTCTCTCTCTCTCTCTCTCTCTCTCTCTCTCTCTCTCTCTCTCTCTCTCTCTCTCTCTCTCTCTCTCTCTCTCTTCCTTTCTCTATTGGCATGATAACGAGAGAGGGAGAACTTGAGAGTTAGGGTCATGGAGAGAAACAACATTGTATTCGTAAAGCATGAACAAGAAAAAGCAAGATGGAGTACCTAAAAAATTTCATGCGGAAAAACCAAATGAGCATTGGGCATGTATTTATAGCTTTTCCCTAGGTTCTCTCTCTCCTTTCTATTCTAAGAAAATCTTCTTTTTATTCTATTATAATTTCAAATATCTTCTATTTCTATTTTCAAAAAGTCAAGTCTTTCTTTTCTATTTTTTATTTTTCTTTTTATTTTATTTTTCTATTTTTATTTTTCTAATTTTCTATTTTATTTTTATTATTTCACTTATTTTTTTCCTGCGATTAAGGCTTTCTTTCTGTCTCACACCTATGTATAAAGGAATTAATTAAAACTAAGGGTAAGAATTAGGAAAAATCATGATTTCAAGCTCCCAACCTAAGGATTTTTATTCGAGATAAATTAGGGTTTCACTTTACAGGGGTTGATCCACCTCAGTCAATGGTTTTATATACATCATGGGCTTAAAATCCCAGAGTTTCCAAGGGTAAAAAACAAGTTTCCATGGGTTAGAAGTTAGTTTTCAAGGGTTAAGGGTTTGGTTTTCTAGGGCTTTTTGGGTTTCTAAGGGTGAAACTAACACAGTTTCTCAAGGGTTATATAATTACATGGGTTTTTGTACTTGATCTTAGTATGCACATTTTAGATTAAATGGGTTTTAGTCCAAATACAACAATGGTTTAAGGCTTAATAGACTTTTTACAAGGAATTATATAGGTTTTAAAGGTTCATGCTAGGTCAAAACACACATAATAGTACAAACGAAAGCCTTTGGTCACAAAGTCAATCAAATCAATCAGACACTTGAACTAGTTTTCAACTCCATCCATCTTCTAGCAATCAAAACATCAAATCTATGTCAGAAAAGTCAAAGAAAGAATTTTGGAGAAAAAATTCTTGACACAACCCCAAACGGATTTCATCCCGATAGCGTTACAAATATTATTGGAATTTGGGGACTACGAAAGCATGTAAACAGCACAAGGAAGAAGAAGAAGCTTGGAGAACAATATTGAGTGTAGGGAAAAAAAGTATCTCGACAATCCTAAGTGGGTTCACACACATCACTATCAAATATATCAAAAAAATCCCCCGGGAGTAATGAAATGAACAAGGAACTAGCACTCATGTATAAAGAAATGATAAACTATATGGAATGAGATCAATCAACAAAAGGAATTAAGCCCAAAGCTTTGTGAAAAGCTTTAGACTTCTTCCTAGGCAAAGCTTTTGTGAAAAGATATGCAGCACTATCATGTGTGGGCACATAACCCAAGATGAACTCTCTGATAGGGAGCCTCTTCTTGGGAGCATGATACTACACCTCATAGTTCTTTGTGTGAGCATGGAACACAGGCTTCCTCACAACTATGAATGCATTCTAACTATCAGTAAAGATGGTGGTGGTAGAAGACCGACCAACACCCAAATCATCCAAAAAGGTGTATAAACCACACACACTCAAAAGTAGTTGTTAAATCTACCCTATATTGAGTCTCACAACTAGGAGTGACTATGGTAGGCTCCGTCTTGCTCAACCAAGATATGCATGAGCTACGAATCATGAAGCAAAAAGCATTGATGAACATACGAGTGTCATAGGAACCAACCCAATCTGAGTTAGAAAATGTATGTGAATGTGGCGATAAGGATCCCCCCTATGGATAAAACAACTCAAGTAATCGGGTACCACTCAAGTAGCAAAAGATGCACTTAATCGTCTACCAATGATTGACTAGGCTATGCATATACCTTCTCATTTGAGATATAGAAAACTAAATATCAAGCCAGATTATGCATAACTAAATCAAGCATCCAATAGCCTATTGATAGAGAACAACATCAAATGCATCTCCGACATCATGAAGATGCAACTATGAACTTTTCTCCATGTGAGTGGCAATAAGTTTGCAACCTTCAAGGCCAAAATGTAGTGTGTCATGAATCTATTCTATTCTCTATTTCCCCATCAGCTTGCATAAACTAAGTTCCCAAATAATGATGAAAAGGCCTCAAATCTAACATCTCAAAAAGCATAACCTTTGGCAACAAGCTCAGCCTTATACCTATCAATTGTTCCATCAAGCTTACATTTTGAGCTTTTACACTTAGTGCCAATGGCATTTTCCAAGAACCAATTCACATAAAGGCCAAGTACCATTCTTAATAATGATATCAAATATGACAAAGATGTAACTAACTTGTTGTCTCTCAAGTCCCAACCATTTACGCATACTTTTTGTCTCTTTAGTGTCAACCTCTCTCATCAATAAGTGCATAAAGTAAATCCTTATAAAAAATAGAATGAACCGCATTATCATTTGAAACATCTAAAGGCTTTAAATTGCCCCATTAGGAGCAACATTTGACTATCCATCTATGAAAAGAGGAAATAAAGTATCACACACATCCCTTGAACTGGATGATATCTCCTTGGTTCATGAAATTAAGGATTGAATTGCATCTTCCATAAAATAATGTCATGCCTAACCAGAATGCAATTTAGCCTATGGATGATACAAACAATAGCCTTTGCTTTCAAAACTGTACCTAACGAAAATACATTTCACAACCTAATCATCCAATTTCCTATATTATTGCTCATGCACTAATGTATATCCCAGAGTTCCCAAAACATATAGATGAGTAACAAATGGCTTATGACCATGCCAAGTCTCAAAAAGACTACAATGCTTTGCTCGAACACTTGTTAAGTACATATATCACACACATAACAACGTCAAGACAGAAGTTAAATAGGCCACAAAAAATTTCCAAAGAAATGATTCAGGTAATGATGGTAAAGGATGCTAGAATTGTGGTAAACCTTAACACTTTGAACGTGATTATAGGTTGAAGAATCAAAATAATAGAAGGCAACAAAACAACTATGCATCCACAAGTTCATATGATTATGAGAAATTGTTCATGGTCAAATATCACATGATGGATATGTTGTCTTTTGATGTTTCAAAATCGAATGGTAATGTTTATTATGTTGATTCAGGTGCTTCAAATCACATGACGAGTCATGCAGAATGGTTTAGTAGTTTGCAAAAATTGTCAGTTCCTAGATGTGTTGAAATATGTGATGGCACATCACACCGTATTGAGCATACAGGAAACATAGCATTGTCTATTGGAGGATGGGAAGGTAAAACATCTTGTTGATGTGTTGCATGTTCCAAATATAACAATGAATTTGGTTTCTGTTGGACAAATAGTTGATCACAGATTACAAGTCAGGTTCAATGTTGATGGGTTATATGTAGAAGAAGGATAGAAGATTGATTGCTAAATGAAACAAAGTTGGTAGGATGTTCACCTTAAATGTCAAAATTCCTCAAATAAATGCAGCCATGTTTGTAAAAGGTGCATGAGTTATTGTTGATATAGAGATCAGGCACAAAGGAATTGAACATGCAAACTTGTAGAGGGTGATATTGATCCAGTCAAAGGAGACTTTCAATGGACTACTAAATTTCAAGGTTCTAAAGATGCAAAAGGTATGTGCAGCATGTCAATTTGGCTAGCAGTCAAGAGCATCATTTTCACATGACAAGCATGTTAGTGAGAATGTGCTAGAAATGGCACACACAGATGTTTGGGGTCTTGCAAAGACCACATATATGGGCAATTGTAGGTTTTATGTTACTTTCATTGATGACCATACATGAAAAGTATGGATATATTTCATTTCATGAAAGAGATGAGTGAGGTGTTCACTCACTTTCAAAATTTTAAACCTATGGTGGAAAAGCAGACATGGAAGTATATCTAGACATTAAGATCTAATGGAGGAGGTGAATACATGTCAAATGAGTTCAGCAACTTTCTTAAAAGTCATGGAATTTGATGTCAATTTTCATGCAGGTACACACCACAAAAAAATGGCATTCTTGGATACCAAAATAGACATGTTACAAAAATAGCAAGAGCTTTGATGGCTGAGAAGAATATGCCAAATTGTTATTGGGCAGAAGTTGTGCACACTGTTGTATACATCATGAATAGAACTCCGATTGTTGTTATACATCAAGTTACACTTGAAGAGAGGTTCACAGGTAAGAAGCCAAACTTATCACATATGAAAGTTTCTGATTGTATTGCATATGTATATATTCCAGATGAGTTGAGGACAAAGCTTGATCCAAAAGTAGAAAAATGTATCTTCATTGTGTACTCCCTTGAGCGCAAGGGATATAAATGTTATAGCCCACTCACACAATAGCTGAAGGTAAGCAAAGATGTGGTATTTGATGAAATGTCAAGCTTCTATGCAGATGCCAAAGAAGGACTTAATCTTAAACCAAATGGAAAAGAAAATGTTGAAAAATCAAGTATATAATCTCAAGTTTTGAGTGGACCAAATGCATGACCAACCAATAGTTCCAACTCAAATCCATGAAGTGGAAGATTCCATGGGAATTTTAGTCCAGAAAATTCATCAAATACATCAAAGAAAGGTAAAGAAAAGATTTTTGTTGGTAGTAAAACATCTACAAGTTTTGAAGACATTGATGGAGATTCAAGCACTTCAAAGAAGAGTCTTGATGAGGAACTTGGATTTCCATCTATGAAGACTCTAGCAGTAAGAAAGGCACATACATATGATACAAGGAAACGTGATCGAGGACCAAGAAGGCATGGGAGGATACCGAATTCAATGCAGCGGTTGACATATGATAGTTAAATGGCTCATCATTGTGCCTACATGACAAAGGTAATACAATATGTTGAACCCTCTTGTTTTGAAGATGAAATTGGAAATGTAGATTGGGAGAAAGCTATTGATGAGGAAATGCCTTCACTTTATAGAAACTAAACATGGAAGCTGGCTCCATTGCTGCAAGGAAAGAAACCCATAGGCTACAAGTGGGTTTACAAAGGTAAAGCACAATGTTGATGGTAGCATAAGCAGTTATAAAGGATGATTGGTAGCAAAAGGATATGCACAGACATATGGCATTGATTATGAGGAAACGTTGTCGGGGAGATCGTCTCTCCCAAAATAATTAATAGAAACAAGGACTAAGGCAAAGATTAGACGTATTTTAAATCTAATTAGCTGATCTTATATGAGAAGATAAGCTTGTGTCAAGAAAAAAGGCTTTGAGACCTTTCTAATGGTTCAAGAGAAGAATTGAAGATTTATGAATGCCAATTTTAGAAGAAGACGCTAGAGAAGGAAAAGATAGAATGGGAGATTTGGTAACATATGAATATATTTAAAGCTTTCCAAGGAGAATGAGCTCAAAAATTTGAAGAACTTGAAGATCAATATGAAAATGCGAAGGAAATGTTTTGGAAGCATGATCAAGGATATAATTCTTTTCTTCTTTCTCACCGTTCATCTATTGAGGACATTGAACTACTACTACAAAGTACAAAGAATTGGATGATATTTATGCTGCTTAGGTTTTGGGATTTTTTTGTACCACTTTATGCACATATTCCCTATTGGATTACCTCGGGTGATCATGTTCCCTTAGTGCCAGCTCACTATAGAGCAAGAAGATTTTGTTAAGAAAAATAACATAGAATGAATCGAAAGCACAATTGTTATTGGTAATCACAATTTATTTGCACTCTATTTTAAGCTGTGAATAAACTCCAAACATGGAATGCCCATGAGTAAAGTTTTCCCTTCCCTGATTAAGGGGAATTTTTGCATTGTTCTTCAATTCAGAGGCATGTTCGGTTTTAAACAACACTCAATGTAGATTGGATCCACTCTAAATATAGATTGGCTCCATCTTAGAAAGAGAGGTGACATCTTCTGAAGAAATCACCTAGTGCTCCATCCAAACATACTCATTCATGGCCACTTTTTCGGGTGATATTCTGTCTATAATTATGACTTTGTTCTATTCTGTCCATACTTTTTCGGCAAGCTTTGGATGTTCCATCCATCAAAACCACATAACATTATATTTATCTTTTTATGTACTATGTATGCATATTAAGACTGTAAGTTCAAATGAATTTCTTTCAAAGATTCATAAAAATAAAAATTTTTCTTCAAAATGTGTATTTGGTTTCTGCTTAGTGTAACGGTTAGAGTTGTGCTTTTTAAGGCAAGGCAAGATTTGAGTATTTGGTTTCTGCTTAGTGTAACGGTTTGAGTTGTGCTGTTTAAGGCAAGACAAGGTTTATTATGTTCAAAACGTCTTCCTAGTTGAAAACTAATTGTACTTGTTTCATCATAAAGACAAGGAGGTTATCCATTTGAATCATACACAAAACACATGCAAATTCAATTGATTTGTTGTATATCAAAGATTCAAGTTTGATTATGTGATCTTTTGTCATGTTCTTTACTATGTTTCAAACATTGGAGATTTAATATCAATTCTATGAGTTGAGAGAATATATTTTCCTATAATAAAGATGATGTTTGACCACACATGATGAATTGT
Organism: Ceratopteris richardii; assembly: GCA_020310875.1. Classification (NCBI taxonomy): domain Eukaryota; kingdom Viridiplantae; phylum Streptophyta; class Polypodiopsida; order Polypodiales; family Pteridaceae; genus Ceratopteris; species Ceratopteris richardii. The sequence continues at coordinate 28,896,945 of CM035428.1, forward strand.
TTTTCCTAATCTCTTGAAGATATAATAAATTTTCTTTGCAAAAATTACCTGATCAATTTTCTTAGAGTTATTTCCTATTAGCTATGTTGCCAAAGTCACCATGTGTGAGCCGTTGAACTTAGGAGTTGACCTAATCCACTAGTTGAGCGTTCCCATCCTCCTCACATTATGAACCCAACCTAAAGATACGACACGACAACTCAGGTGAGATATATTTACATATTTTGCATATGGATACACGTGAATCGAGAATTGTCGCAGTTGCTTCTTCCTCCTTGGGAGCGGTAGCTTTTCCTCAACCTTTGTGCAATCGTTTGGGTGTTGAGGGCTGATCATCTTGATTTGAGTGCCTCCATAGAGATTGGCAAATGGGTGATCCTTGTCATAGCACCCGTTCCATCAACTATTGAAGCAGCAATGATTTCACACACATCATATTCTTAGCCATTGTTGTATTTAGGATTTGGATAAATTGAAAACCAACGTATCAAAAATTAACATGTGCACATTTATTGAACCTCTTCTTCGAGCCCTGATCAGTAAGGTTTCCTCATATTCTCAAACTTTTCAGTTTAATTGCATATCTTTAGGATACTATAAATCAATGAAACTAGATACCAATGGGCCTATAGATTTAGTGGTAGAACATAAAGAGAAGATCAAGCAAGAAGTACAAGATACTAATAAAATTTTTCAATTTAAATCACACCAAGAAGAAAGAAAAATGGATGAATTATTCGTAAATATGATGAATTAAACCCAGGGACAAAAGGTTGTGGAAACCTTATTAAGAGATAAAGGCAAATTTATAGGGGTAAATGTTACAAACTATCTAGATACATTTGAAGATTTAGCTAAGCTACATGGATTACCAGAATCTAAGTGGATAATGTACCTAGGCAGGCTTGCAATAGGAACAATTATGGTCGTAATTGAAACACATAGTGAACTTGAATGGGAGGAATTTAGGAAGCAGCTGCATAAAGAGTTCTATTTAGAAGGCTTTAGTCAACATAGTAGAGAGGGTTTTATGAAGTGTATTAGCACCCCAAATCCTCAAGTTTCAATTACCCAACTATATGGCGAATTTATGAAACTTTTTCACAATTACTCGAGAATGATAGGATAGCCCTTACTCCAGATATAGTATTATACTTTCTTAAGATTTTGACTCTAGATGTAAGAATAGAGGTTGAGAGAAGACTTGAGGAGCTAGGTAAGTGATATGGGCTTACTAAAGATTGGGCTATTGTTAAGGGAGTGGTTGAGGCTATTGCACATATGAAGCAATATCAATCTCTTTTTTTATGAATCAGTGCCTAATCTATCTCCTAATTTCCCCTCTACTCATGAACCTAGAGAGACTCATATAGCTGTAAAGGTTGTTGATATATTTAGGTAGTGATGTGTGTGAACACACTAGGACTGCCGGGGCACTTTTTTCCCTCTTTAGGAGGTTTTTCTCCCTTGGTTTGTATATACGCATATTGCCCTAATGGGCTACTTATCTTTGTACATTCTCTAGTAATACATTCAGTATTGTGTGTTGTGCTCCAAGCTTCTTCTTCTTCCTTGTGCTGTTTGCATGCTTTCGCAGAAGTCTAACTCCAACAATTGGTATCGGAGCAGGTCGTCGCTTCTTCTAGGGCGTCGTCGACACTCCTCCGTTTGCAGTCTCAGAATCATATGAATTTTGATGAGCATACTCAGGGTGTTTCTGAGATCAAAACAACTTCGCTGTGTGGTGTCAAAATCGTGATCTGAGCTCATTTCGGCCTCCGAACGCACTATCATAGCGCTTGTGAAGGCTATTTCATCTTTTTGTGCCAAAGGTATATACCAATTTCTGTTCGCCAGCTTAAGCGTCTCGAAGTCTACTACAGGTCTAGCAGAACTCGTCTGGGTAGTTCTATTCAACTTTTTGAGATACAGTCAATTTTCTGCATCAAGGTATTTTAGTCACCAGCCATGGCTGAAAGCAGTGATGTATTCCGTATGTTGGTTGTTGAGGATAAGTTGGATGGCACCAACTACCCATCATGGGCTTATATGATGCGACATGTATTGGTTGCAAAAGGATTGTGGAACATTGTGCAGGTGTTGAAAGACGTCCTGTTACACTTTTAACAATAGGTACTACGAATATAGGTGCTGGAGCTGATGAAGATGATGTCGAAGATGATATTGTGCAGATTCCTGTTCGTGCTGTTGTTTTTGCTGCACCTACTGCAGAGCAGATTCGTTGGGATGGCAGAGATGCCCAGGCACATGCATTGATAGCTTTGTCTGTCAAACGTGCCATTATTCCTCACATTCGCTCTTGCAGAACAGCTAGGGATGCTTGGGATACACTTACCACATTGTACCAAGCTAGGAATGAGGCTCGTGTTGCTTACCTCCGAAAACAGTTGGAGAGTGAGCACATGAATGAAGGTGATTCTATGGACAGTTTCCTAACGAAGATCAAAGATTTGAAGGAACAGTTGATTTCTGTTGATGAGGTTATACCAGATAGCTCACTTGTGCAGACCGTTCTGAATGGTCTTCCTGATTCATATCAGAGTTTTGCTTCTACTCTTCGGTTGATGATGAAAGGCAATCCGAATGCCTTATCATTTGAGGAGTTAGTTTCTGTTCTGTTGCAGGAAGATCAGTCCAGACAGAACAGGTCCATTATGCGTGTTGCAGATCAAGCTTTCCTGGCTAGTCAGAAGGGCAAAGGAAAATGGAGCTCTTCTACTAGTAAGCAAAAATCTACAAATGCTGCACATTCGAAGAACCAGGATAAAGATGAGAAGAAATCAGAAAAGCAGAAATTTTTTTGCAAGTACTGTAAAGGGAATGATCATATCCTAAAGAACTGTCCAAAACTGGCTGCAAAAGAGGAAAAGAAAAAGGAGGCTGGAATGGTTGTTGCAGAAGCCTCTACACCAAAAACAGAGTCTGCTAATCTTGTGTAGGAAGAAGAATGGGCTTTTACTACTGTTTGCAGTTTTGACCCATCTTCTCATGAGCAGTGCATGTCTGCAGTGGACTCAGATGTTTGCAGTACTTTGACAGTGGGGCGACCAAACATATTACCTCGCAGCACAGTTTCTTCTCTTCACTTGAGCCTGCCCCTACAGGGAATACTGTCACATATGCCAACAACTCCTCTTATCCTGTTATGGGAGTTGGTAAGATCATTCTGACTACTGCTGATGGTAGTTCTTTCACCTTGTTAGATGCTTTATTTGTGTCAAGGATCAAGAAGAATCTGTTATCAGTTTCTGCATTAGCCAAGATTGGCTTGGTTGTGAAATTTGTTGATGACAGATGTACAGTTCATGATCTGTCAAATGGCGATGTTATTATTGCTTCTGGAATTTTATGTCGTGGGTTGTATAAGCTCATAGACTATGAAAGATCTGTGAATGATTCGGCATGTGCAGTTCATGATTCTCACGCTATGTCAGATGCAAAGCTTTGGCATGCACACTTTGGTTATCTGAATTTTGCTAGTTTGCTACGCCTGCAGAAATCTGATATGGTGTCTTCTTTGCCCAAGCTTGAGGCACCTGGAAAACATGTATGTGAAGGCTGTATTTTGGGCAAAATGCAGCGTTCCTCCTTTCCAAAAGATGGTTCAGTTCGGGCTACGCAAAAAATGCAGCTTGTACATAGTGATGTCTGTGGTCCTATGCAGACACATTCTTTTGGAAACTATCTTTACTTCGTGACCTTCATTGATGATTTTTCCGGGCATGCATGGGTATATCCATTGAAGGCAAAGTCCAAAGTGTTTTTGTGCTTCAAACAGTTTTTGGTTTTGGCTGAAAATCTGTCAGCATGTAAAATGGGCACCCTCCGTTCTGATCGAGGGGGAGAATATATATGTCTTCTGATTTTAATGCATTTTTGGCTGAACATGGGATAAAACACTAGTGTACAGTGCCGTATATACCTCAACAGAATGGAGTTGCTGAACGGAAGAACATGTCACTCATGGAGATGGCGAGGTGTATGGTCAAGAGTCAAGCTTTACCACATAGTTTCTGGCTTGAGGCTTTCATGTGTGCAGCATATGTACTTAACAGGTGTCCCACCAAAGCGCTGTAGTCTATCACTCCATATGAGGCTTGGCATGACCGCAAGCCATCTGTTCCTCATCTGCGTGTTTTTTGTTGTTTGGCATATGCATTAGTGCCTAAACAACATCGCAGAAAATTGGATGATAAGGTAGTAAAATGTATTTTTGTTGGGTACAATTCTGAAAGTAAAGGCTATCCTCTGTATCATCCACAGACTAAACGCATTCTGGTTAGCCGTGATGTTGTCTTTGTGGAAGATGCTATTCAGCCATTGCTTTCATGTACTAAGGAGACATCTATTAGCTCCAAAGACATGTATGATACTCTGATGCCTCTTTTTATAGGTGGACAGTCTAGTGCTGGTCCTAATGAGGCAAATTCTCAACCTTTGCAGGTTTCATATGATGATGTAGATCATTCCATTTGTGATGCAAATTTACATGATGCACTTGTTGATGAGAGAGCTGATATTGAGCAGGCAAAAACTATACCCAAATGGCTGGTGCAGACTTTGCGTGACAGCAAATTAGATGCACCTTTGTCATATTGTACTCGTTCAAGCTCTCATAGTGCCTCCTTTGCATCAGATTGCTATGCTATGGCTGCGTCTAGTCTCTGTGATGAGAATGAGCCTATTTCTTTTGATGAAGCACAAAATTCAGAAAATTGGATGGCTGCTATGCAATCTGAATATGATGCTATAATGAAGAATGGTACATGGTCTTTATGTGACTTGCCTCCTGGCAAGAAGGCCATTGGCACTAAGTGGGTATACAAGCTGAAGCGTAAACCTGATGGTACAGTTGATAGGTATAAGGCTAGGCTTGTTGCAAAGGGTTATGCACAGGAAAGAGGCATTGATTTTGATGAGACCTTTGCACCTACATGCCGTATGACTACTGTTCGGAGCATTTGTGCACTTCCAGCCCATCATGGTTGGAATGTACATCAATTGGACATTAAAAAAGCATTTCTGAATGGTGACTTGCATGAAGAAGTGTATGTTTTTCAGCCCCGTGGCTTTGTGCAAAAGGGCATGAAAACTAGGTGTGCAGGTTAAAGAAGGCATTATATGGTTTAAAGCAAGCACCACGTGCTTGGTATGAGAAGATACATGCCTATTTGATTGCACATGGTTTTGAGAACAGTCCAACTGAAAGCACCTTATATGTTAAGAGTGCTAATGATGTGCTTCTGATCATTGTTGTCTATGTTGACGACATGCTGCTCACTGGTCCTATTGAGAAGCATATCGCTGATTTCAAGGCTGATTTGCATGCCTCATTTGAGATGTCTGATTTGGGGCATTTGCATCACTATTTGGGCATTCAGTTTATGCAAGTTGATGGTGGGATGGCTTTGTGTCAAACGAAATATATTGACACATTATTGAAGCGTTTTGGCCTTGAAGATTGTAAGCCTATTGCTACTCCTATGGAGACAGGTTTACGATTGAGTCTTCATGATGTTGGAGATGCATTTGATGCTTTTCTCTATCAGCAGGCTGTTGGATGCTTGATTTATTTATGCATTACTCGGCCAGATATTTAGTTTGTTGTCTCACAGATGAGGAGGTTTATGCATTGCCCACGAGTCACGCATTGGAAGGCGGTTAAGCGCATCTTTTGCTACTTGAGTGGTACTCGTCTACTTGGGTTGTTTTATCCCAAGTTGGGATCACTACCGCCAGATTTGCATGCTTTTTCTGACTCAGATTGGGCTGGTTGCTATGACACTCATGTGTCCACCAGTGGTTTTTGCTTCATGCTTGATAGCTCATGTATATCTTGGTTGAGCAAGAAGCAGCTTACTATGGCCACTTCCAGTTGTGAGGCTGAGTATAGGGCAGCTTTCACAGCGACTATTGAGTGTGTGTGGCTCAGACGCCTTATGGCTGCTTTGGGTGTTGGCCAGTCTTCTGCCACCACCATCTTCACTGACAGTCAGAGCACATTAGCAGTTGCGAGGAACCCTGTATTCCATGCTCGCACTAAGCACATTGAGGTGCATTATCACTATGTCAGGGAGAGGTTCTCTGCTGGGGAGATCAGCTTGGCATATGTGCCTACGCAGGAGAACATAGCAGACCTTTTCACGAAGGCTAGATCTACCTAGGAAGAAGTTTGAAGCTTTCCGCAAAGCTTTGGGCTTACTTCCTTTTGTGGAGTGATTTCCACATAGCTTGGCACTTCCTTATACATGAGTGCCAGCTGGGTTCACCGCATCACTCCCAGGGGGGATTTGTTGATATATTTAGGTAGTGATGTGTGTGAACACACTAGGACTGCCGGGGCACTTTTTTCCCTCTTTAGGAGGTTTTTTTCCCTCGGCTTGTATATACGCCTATTTCCCTAATGGGCTACTTATCTTTGTACATTCTCTAGTAATACATTCAGTATTGTGTGTTGTGCTCCAAGCTTCTTCTTCTTCCTTGTGATGTTCGCATGCTTCCGCAGAAGTCTAACTCCAACAAAGGTTGAGCAATCGGCATCTACATCAAAGGTACCAACTGATTTACAATTTGAAATCTTATTTAATAAATTAGATAATATGATGTAGATGCATGCAAATATATCAAAGGAAGTGACTGCCTTACAAAATGTAGTCTATGCACTAAATTCTCATGATAAATCCTTTATGAAATCTCTGTTAGACATGGTCAATGCTCCACCCTCATAGAAGACTTGGCATCATGCCAAGAAGAAAGTTCACATTTAGGTGGACATTAAGGGGGGTGTTAGATATGTTCAATGCATCACCCTTATGTAGCACCACCATTGTTCCATGAAACTCTATTTGTAAGGCCCTCATTATGAGGAGAAGCCATGTGAGAGTCTTGGACATTGGTAGATTCCTGACTTTGAGGTCAGATGAGGTCTAGTGTAGACTGTAGATGGATAGTTAGGAAGGTTACTTCTAAGCCATTGGATTTGGGATTGATCTAATGTGAGAATCAACCTAAATCAAGGGCTAGAAACAAAAGTAGCTTTCTTAACTTGGGGAGGGGTCTATTTGATGTGGGACATTGGATCTAGACTTGATCCTAAGTGTGGATTAAGCAAGATCAAGGGCTGCAAATAAATGGTTGTTGATCCTAGATTTCTACCATTGGACTTACCCCATAAATCAATGGTGGAGATTATTTTGAGCATGGATCAAGCTACCACGACCCTAGAACATGGGTAGGCCGACTTAGGCTTGGAGGACCTTATAAGGATGGTCCCATTCTGATGTAGGATCATCGTTTGTGGTGTTTGGAACCATTAGGGTGTCCATCTTAAATACCCATTGTGTTGGCCTATAGCCCTTCACCTAGCTTATATCTAGACCACCATCTAAGCTCCATATAGGGAGTGCATGGGTGGATAGTGTTAGATATGCTCAATACTCCACCCTCATGTGACCACAAATGATCCATGGTGCTCTAAGATGTAAGGCCCCCATTATGAGGAGAAGCCATTATGAGAGCCCGGACATTTGAGGAACCCTAACTTCCAAGTTAGATGAGGTCTACGTGTGACCGTTGATGGTTGTAGATGATCTTTGTGGGCCTAGCCATTAGGTTAGGTAGGGCATAAACTTCCAGGCCATTGGGTTTCCATTTAAGGTGAAAATAAAGGCCTTGTGGCGTCGCATGGTTTCCCCATAGAACCTTAATGGGGGGAGTGCAAAGGGGGGCTTGCCGCCTTCTGCAGGGTCTGAGGGGCCTATCCCCCGGGCTCATAGGGCCGAGACGATAGGACTTCTGGTCGTGGAGATATTGTCAGATCATATATTTTACCGACAACTTTGTATCTCCCAACTACGTTTATCTGTATCAAACCACCTTGTAAAAGCTATATAAGCACGGCCCAAGTTGAGCTTTACATAGCATTGCGCACTAGTAAGCCCTCCATCTAGAGTCTTTCTAGATTGCCATCTAAGCTCCACAGTGGGAGCGCACGGGTGGACAGCGCCATCATTGTAACTACATTACGCTCAGCAATCTAAGAATTTGATTTCTCTATCTCTCAATCTGCGTCTATCTTTGTCTGCATTTTTCTCTCAACCCTGTCTACAGGTCTATTCCACTGTGTTGTTATTTTCTTACATGGTATCAGAGCTTAGGAGGCTTTGAGTGGTGCAAAAGCAGAAATGTAGAGGTTGTAGAGGTCTAAACAACAAAAGAGAGAAAATGTCAAGCAGTGCATCATCATCTACGATTGGGGGCCAAGGTGGTTCATCAACAAGAGTAGGTGGTGCACAAGGAGGAGCAGCAATGATGTCGATCATCCCAACGTTGCAGATACGGCCACTAGCCTTCACAGAAGGTAATCTTGATGGTACGAACTACACCCTGTGGAAGTTCAAAATCACTTCTATTCTTGATTCATATGAGCTTTTGGAGATTGTTCTTGGGACTGATCATGAGCCCCAAGAAAGACCTGATCCAAATAATCCTGGTCGAATGATTCCTCCTGATGTTGATCTTTCTACGTGCTTGGAAACATAGAAATGCATATGCACTCTGTGCTCTTGTTACAAATACTTCTGATAGTGTTCTGACTCTCATTCAGCATACTACGAAGGCATGTGAAGCATGGAACATATTGAGAAACCAATATGAAACTCGTAATCAGACACGGATTTAGAACTTGGAGAATCAGCTTGCAGCAGAACGGTTGCTGGGGAGACTGCAGAGGTGTTTATCACTCGCATAAAAAATCTACAAGATCAAATGGCAGGAGCAGGTGTTCAAAAGTCAAGTGAGGATCTAGCTCGACGTTGTCTTCAAATCTGTCCACCTAAGTTTGATGGTTTGGAAACTGCTCTTAACACTCAAATTAGACCTCAACCACTAACTTTTGAAGAATTCAGTGCCTTACTCATGGAGGAGGAGCTACGACTCAAGGCAAGGAATGGTGGTAGCAAAGGAGATGCTGCATTCATAGCAAATGCCAAAGGAGGCAAAATAGACTCTTCAAAAGATGGAGACAAAAAGAAGAACGACAAAAAGAAGTTCAAGGGAGAGTGTTTCCACTGCAAGAAGAAGGGACACAGAATCCAAGACTGTCGCATCAAGAAGGCAGAAGAGAAGAGTGGCTCTTCAAAAGGTGGCAAGGGCAAGGAGTCTGCCAACACAGCAGAAACAGAGCTTGAGTTATTTGTTACGATAGAGGAGGTGTGCTCCTCGGCTGAAGATTTAGGAACAGATGACTCATGGGTGTTGGATAGTGATGCATCTCGTCACATGATGAGTAGAAAAGACCTTTACAGTTCCTTACAGCCTCTAAAGGAACCCATCACAGTAAAGGTAGGAAGCAATGCAAGATGTCTTGCAGAGGGTGAAGGTATGGTTTCTTTCATTAACTCTAATGGCGATATCAGAAAGCTTTCAAATGTGTTGTATGTTCCACAAATAAAACAAAATCTACTTTCAGTAGCTTCTATAATTGATCAAGGTCATCAAGTATCTTTTAGTAAGACAGGATCTAGATTATGGACGGTAACAACAACATTGTTGGGACTGGCGTAAGGAGGAACAACCTGTATGAGTTGTTTGCTCTTACAGCCACTACAAACATGGGCACAAGTAAGCTATGGCATGAGAGATTTGGCCACATTGGATACCTTGTACTAAAGGAGATGCATCGGAGGGGTATGGTTGCACACCTACCATCCATTGCAGAAATGAAGGAATCATGTGAAGCTTGCATGATGGGCAAGCAACAGAGGAAGGCGTTTCCACAAGAATGCAAGAACAGGGCAAGCTATCCTCTAGAGTTGGTGCATGCTGACTTGTGCAGAAAAATGCCTACACAAGCCTTGGGCGGATCTTCCTACTTCATGTTACTTGTCGACGACTATAGCAGGAAAATGTGGGTGTACTTCCTTCATGATAAGGCTCAAGCTTTTGGTAAGTTTAAAGAATGACTTCAGCTTGTTGAAATTGAAACAGGGAAGAAGATGAAGAAATTCAGGACAGATGGTGGTGGTGAGTTCACATCAACAAAGTTTGAAGATTTCTGCAAGAGTAAGGGAATCAAGCATCAACTCACAGTGGCACATAGTCCTCAACAGAACAGTGTTGCAGAATGTCGGAATCGAACCATCATGGAGATGGCAAGGTGCATGTTGAAAGGAAAGGGTTTGCCTAATCAATTTTGGGTAGAGGCTGTCAACACTACTGTCTACATCTTGAATCAAAGCTACAGCAAGGCACTTGATGGAAAGACTCCACAAGAAGCAACACTGGTAAAAAAACCTTCTATTTCCCATTTCAAAGTATTTGGAAGTGAATGTTATGTACATGTTCTAGATAGGGAGAGAAACAAGCTTCGACCAAAAAGCATCAAATGTATCTTCTTAGGGTACAGCAAAGATAAAAAGGCTTATAAGCTTTATGACCCTGAGACTAAGAAGATCATGGCGAGTCGTGATGTGGTGTTTAAGGAGGAGCAACCACATACAGTGGAGGAGGAAAAAAGAGCTTCCAACTTTATCATCAGGCGAAGGGGCAATCCACTATGAACTTGGCCCAAGAGCTATCCCTTCTACACAAGAGAAGGAAGCATCATCTTCAGATGATGAGTCTGAAAGTCACCAACCTGCCGACACCCAAGTTGAAAAGCCATTGCCACGTTGGGTGAGGCAGCTCTATGATTCTGCAAACCCCATCCCACAGTCACTAGAACAGGTTGTAGATGGACCGAGGCAATCACAGAGAATAAAGGAATAGAGGTGGGCAAGCGCCCATATTGTAAACACAGCCTTGATGGCTGATCTCATTCAAGAAGAAGCAAAGGAACCAGCCAACGTGGAAGAGGCACTCCATGATCCAAATTGGAGGGCTGCCATGCAAGCAGAATACAACATTATCATGAAGAATGGAACTTGGGAGCTAGTGGATCGACCCCTAAGCGTAAAGTCATTGGCACCAAGTCGGTTTGGAAGCTAAAGTACAAGGCTGATGGTACTCTAGAAAAGTATAAAGCAAGATGTTGCATAGGGCTACTCACAAGTTGAAGGCATCGACTTTTGTGAATCATTTTCCCCAACTACAAGAATGACTACTATCCGAGTAGTACTAGCTGTGGCTGCACATAAGAGTTGACCAGTCTATCACATGGATGTCAAATCAGTGTTCCTGAATGGAGACCTCAAGGAGGAGGTATATGTGCCTCAGCCACTAGGGTTTGAGGCTCCCCATTCAGAGAACAAGGTATGTAAGCTGAAGAAAGCATTATATGGGCTAAAACAAGCCCCTAGAGCATGGTACCAACGGATAGATAAGTATCTCTTGGATCTAGGTTTCAAAAGATGTGCTTCTGATGCTAATTTGTATGTTCTAAAGAAAGGAGGGAAGACAATTGTGCTTGTACTCTATGTAGATGACCTTGTGATTATAGGAAATGATGATGCTCTTCTTCAACAAACAAAAGTTGCCCTGAGTTCAGAATTTGAAATGATTGACTTAGGCTTAATGCATTATTGCTTAGGTCTTGAAGTTTGGCAGGAACCAGGGAAGATTTTCATCTCTCAACAAAAGTATGCAAGGCAGATATTGAAGGCATTCGACATGGAGAATTGCAAGGAAATTTCTACACCTATGCAGGTCAACACAAAATTATCTATTGAAGATACTTCACCTCCACTGGATATTCAAAGATATAGGAAATTGGTTGGAAGTCTCATCTACTTGTGCAATAGCAGACCAGACATCTCTTATGTTGTTGGAGTAGTAAGCAGGTTCTCTAATAAGCCTTGCCAAACTCATTGGAAGGCAATCATGTGGATACTCACGTATGTGAAAGGAACTACTAATTATGGTATTCTTTATGAAGAAGGATCATCTCTGGTCGGATATTGTGACTCAAATTGGGTAGGAGATATTGATACCAAAAAATCAGTTTTTGGATATTGCTTTTCTTTAGGATCAAGGATTTTCTCTTGGATTAGTAAGAAGCAACCGATTGTAGCATTATCTTCTACTGAAGTTGAGTACAAAGCTGCATGTGTTGCAGCATGTGAAGTAGTATGGTTGAGTAGGATCCTATGGCACATAGGAATACAAGGACAAGAGGCTACAGAGTTGAAATGTGATAACCAAAGTTGCATGGCCATCGCCAAAAATTTTGTTTTCCATGCACATACAAAGCACAAAGAAATTCAGTATCACTATGTGTGTGAGTTGATTGAGGACGGCATCGTGGAGATAAGCTATTGTCCTACTGAAGAAAATGGAGCATACATCTTCACCAAGGCTCTTGGGAGAGAGCAACTTCTTCGACACTTTCCAAAGCTTGGGATTGGACCAAGGAGGTAGTTCACCGTAGGGTGGACATTGAGGGGGGGTGTTAGATATGCTCAATACTCCACCCTCATGTGACCACAAATGATCCATGGTGCTCTAAGTTGTAAGGCCCCCATTATGAGGAGAAGCCATTATGAGAGCCCGGACATTTGAGGAACCCTAACTTCCAAGCTAGATGAGGTCTACGTGTGACCGTTGATGGTTGTAGATGATCTTTGTGAGCCTAGCCATTAGGTTAGGTAGGGCATAAACTTCCACACCATTGGGTTGCCATTTAAGGGGAAAATAAAGGCCCTGTGGCATCGTGCGGTTTCCTCGTATAACCTTAATGGGGGGAGTGCAGAGGTGGGCTTGCCCCCTTCTACGGGGTCCGAGGGGCCTATCCCCGCGGCCCGTAGGGCCAAGATGGTAGGACTTCTAGTCATGGAGATATTGTCGGATTGTGTATTTTATCGACTACTTTGTATCTCCTGACTACGTTTATCTATATCAAACCGTCTTGTAAAAGTTGTATAAGCACGGCCCAGGTTGAGCTTTACATAGCATTGCGCACTAGTAAGCCCTTCATCTAGAGTCTATCTAGATCGCCATCTAAGCTCCACAGTGGGAGCGCACGGGTGGACAGCATCATCATTGTGACTGCATTACGCTCAGCAATCTGAGAATTTGACTTCTCTATCTCTCAGTCTACATCTATCTTTATCTGTGTTTTTCTCTCAACTCTGTCTACAGGTCTATTTCGATGTGCTATTATTTTCTTATAGATAGAACCATCTATATATTGTGTATTGTTTGACTTGCATTGTATTAGAGTTATGATTTTGAGTTGAATTGAGTTGAGTCCATCTTCTCCTCGTCTTGAGTCCACTTTCCATTATAACCAAATCCCTTGTGTTATTCCCAGGAGTAGCAATATCTCTCTTTCTCTCTAACCTTGATCTTATATGTGTGTTGTGGTAACCTCTTCATGGCATTAGAGTTACACCACTAGCCCACTAGTCAGTCATCATTTTTCATTTCTCTTTTTCTTACATGGTATCAGAGCTCAAGAAGGTACAGAAGATTGTAGAGGTCATGGAGGCCAAGGAATCAAATCTAGCATTTGTGGAAGGAATACTTCAACAATCAAGCTTGTGAGAGGTAAATGCTTCAACTCCAAAGTTTTTGGTAGGTAGAGGCTTCAACATTGGAGTTCTTGGGAGGCAAAGGCTTCAACGCTATAGCCTCTGGGAGGAAAAGGCTTCAATGCTAGAGTTCTTGGGAGCCAAAGGCTTCAAGGCTTCACATTGATGGGACACAAAGGCTTTAACACTATGGAGGTATTAGAATCTAGAAGTGGGAGTGGAAGTGGAGTCGGTGCAATGGATTTGGGAACGCAAACACTATGGGTTCATCCACCAACCTTCAGTGAAGGCAAGTTAGCAGATTTTCCATTTTATTATCAAGCAAAGGATTAATTGACTATGTACCTAGCCCAAGAGTCATCCCTACCTATGAAGAGGAGGAAGCATCATCATCAGATGGTGAGAAGAGAGCCTACCAATTGAAAGTCACCCAAACAGATTGGTTGTCACTACAATGGGTGAAGAAGAAGTTCTATGGTCACAATAATCCTATGCCAACAACTATTGAAGAGAAGGTAGAAGGACCAAGGAGATCAAAGAGAATAGAGGAGCACAAGTGGGCTTCTACTCGCATAGTCAGTATGGCCACAATGGTTGCAATTATGAAGGAAGCAACGAAGCCAATAATTGAAGATGAAGCACTTGTAGATCTGGCATGGAAGGAGGTTATGCAAGCCAATTATGACATCTTAATGAAAAATGAAGCATGGGAGGTTAGTAGCACCAATTGGGTGTGGCAAATGAAGGACATGATAGAAGGAATCATGGAATGCTATCAAGACACATTGGTAGCACAAGGACTTTCACTAGAAAAGGGTTTTGGTTTTGAAGACTCTTTTGCTCTAATAACCACTATTTGCATCATACTAATGCTCACATCTCATATGAGTTGGAAAGTTCCTGTGCTAGATATCAAATTAGAACTTTTGAATGTTGACCTCAAGGAGGAGGTACATGTGTCTCAACCACCAAGGTTTGAGGCTCCACATTCAAAGAGCAAATTATTCAAGGTCAAGAAGGCATTCTATGTGATGAAACAAGCCATACGATCATTGTACCAACCAATACACCTTGAGACCTACATAAAGGTCTTTGGTAGTGTTTTCTACATATGGAGCATTATACAAAGTATCACCTTTGCAGTCAAAGGTTGGAGAAGGATTGGTAATAGACCTCATGCAGGACATTCAAGATTTGGCAAGTAGGTACACTTGAGAAAGATGGTGGAAATAGTCTACTATCAAACCATGAAGAATGCAATGGGTACCCTCACCAAAGTGCTTACAAAGGATCTACTTTAGATACATCTTCGAAGACTTGGCATTGGGCCAAGAAGGTAGTTCACCTTTGGGTGAACATAGAGGGGGGGTGTTAGACATGGTCAATGCTCCACCCTCATAGAAGACTTGGCATCATGCCAAGAAGGAAGTTCACCTTCAGGTGGACATTGAGGGGGGTGTTAGATATGCTCAATGCCTCACCCTTATGTAGCACCACTATTGTTCCATGAAACTCTATTTGTAAGGCCCCCATTATGAGGAGTAGCCATGTGAGAGTGTTGGAAATTGGTAAGTTTGTGACTTTGAGGTCAGATGAGGTCTAGAGTAGACCGTACATGGATAATTAGGAAGGTTACTTCTAAGCCATTGGATTTGGGATTGATCCAATGATAGGATCAACCTAAATCAAGGGCTAGAAAAAAAAGTAGCTTTCTTAACTTGGGGAAGGGTCTATTCCATGTGGGCCATTGGATCTAGAATTAAAAGTGTGAATTAAGCAAGATCAAGGGCTGCAAACAAATGGTTGTTGATCCTATCTTTCTACGATTGGATTTACCCCATAAATCAATGGTGGATATTATTTTTAGCATGGATCAAGCTAGCACGACCCTAGAACATGGTTAGGCCGACTTAGGCTTGGAGGACCTTGTAAGGATGGTCCCATCCCCATGTAGGGTCATCATTTGTGGTGTTTGGAACCATTAGGGTATCCATCTTAAATCCAAATTGTGTTGGCCTATAGCCCTTCACCTAGCTTCTATCAAAATCACCATCTTAACTCCATATAGGGAGTGCATGGGTAGATAGAACCCTGTATATATTGTGTAGTGTTTGAGTTCCATTGTATTAGAGTTATGATTTTGAGTTGAATTGAGTTGAGTCCATCTTCTATGCATCTTGATTCCACTTTCCATTATAACCAAATCCCTTGTGTTATTCCCATGAGTATCAATATCTCTCTTTCTCTCTAACCTTGATCTTATATATGTGTTGTGGTAGCCTCTTCATGGCATTAGAGTTACACCACTAGGCCACCACTCAGTCATCATTTTTCATTTCCCTTTTTCTTACAAAACTCAACCTGGTGAATTTCTTCAATATATTTCATCATCTTATCCTCCAATAGTACCACCACCTATTCCTCAACCGACCAATCAAAGAAACTTTAATGAGTGTCGGACTCCAAACATTACGAGACGTGTTTGGTGTGATTCCACAAACCATCTCACCTATACTTGTGAGCTAAGGACCAAAAACTTGTCATTGATATTGACAAGAAGTTGTGTGATTATAGGACACATCTTCCTTTATCTCTTAATTGGGGAAAAGGAGGGATACAAAAATTTTATGAGAATCTTTTTGAATCAAATAAAGGGTCTTGTGAAGCAAAACTAGAGTGTGTAGATAGCGACCTTGAAAGTGATCAATCTAGAGAAATAAGAAATTATCATATTAAAGCTCTAATTAAATCTAGAGATGATATCATGCAAAAAAACTACTTGGAATTCACCTTTATTCACATATTGCAAATGTTGAAAAGAAGAGAAAATGGAATGATGAACAAGGCTTAAATGATTCAAGAAGAAGAATTACAAGGAGACATATGAGAGAAGAACCAAAGAAGGGTCAATTTGAATAGGGAGAAAGTTCAATAGCAAGTGAACAAAGAAGAAAGGAAATTAAAGCACGTAAGCAACCTATGATAAGTGATCCAAAACAAACTAATAAAAATGAAAATAAATCTTTAGAAAAACTGGAGGAAACTCCTATTGATGAAAAACAACCTGATGAAAAACAATTAAAGAAACCTAAAAGAACTCCAAAAGCTATTCTAATATCTGAGCTTGAGCAAAAAATCGATTCAAACAAGATATTATATGATATTTTGTTAAAAATCCAAGTGTTCATGACACTTGAGCAGATATTTTCAATTGCTAAGATTAAATTCAAAGAGAATTTCATCAAGTTAATCAAAAGGAAGAGATTCCCTCTTACACAAGAGGTGGAAATGCAAGATGTTGTTGAGGTGACTCAATGGATGAAAGATTCTCTTTCTTCTGATTCAGATGAAGAAGATTATATGAAATTTGACAATGTTTTACATCTTAATTGTTTGACTTTAATTAACAGATCTAATGATCAAAACACAGAGAATGAAAAAGATGATGCATGGGATGAATATTTAAATATTGGTATTGAGAACATTTTTGCTTGCTCAAATCAAGTTTTCAACTTAAATGATGATTTAAATGTAATGCAAGAAACCATTAACTTGATTTTCTCTCAATTGAATAATGTTGAAATAAGTGAAATTGATCAATTCCTTGTTCAAGATTGTTAGAAAGCATTGACTAATGAAATGAATAATAAATATTTTGATGAGGTTAATGAGTTTGCATTATTCGATTTATTTTCTCTTGTCCATACAAGCACAAATTATGATGAATTAGAGAAAATAAATGAAGAAATAAATGCTTTTGAAAGATGTCACAATGCACAACCATATGGAAATGAAAATTTTGATGTTTCACAAATAGGGGATGAAGAAAATGAAGAGATAAATGCTTTTAAGAGATATATCAATACACAACCATATGGAAGTTTTCATAATGAAAATGAAAATTTTGATAGGCATGAATATGGTCCACAAATCAGTGATGATGAGAATGAATATGTTGAAAATAATGAGGTTCCCAGAGATTTCGTTAATGTTGAAGGTTATTTTGACTATAAAGAAATATTATCATGGAGCCGTACAATTTATGATAATTCTTTGACTGCATGGTTTATATGGTTGGTGTTCATCTTTGCACTCTTTCTCTATCATATTTGAAGTTCAAGATGTTCATGAAGATGGATTGGAGGTATGTATAGTCCATTGCCTTCCCTAGTTTTTGAAAGTTTTTCCCAAGCTTATTTAAGTATTTTCTTTAAGTCTAGATTTTTTTTATGTAGAAGAAGGATTACAAGATGTCAAGGTCACTATTGACAAGAATCACGATGATTCAACATGCATGACATGATGTAAACATGTTCTGATTTGTGTTTCTAAACTTCATTGATGAATATGATTTGATATACATGAGGAAGCTAGCATCAAATTGAGAAAAAGATAAAACCCATTGCTCAGCCTTTACCCAAAGGAATTGATGAGAACAAAGATTGAAGCTCAAGCTAAATTTCAGGTGGTATTTTTCTATGATATCTATTTCTTGTTTTTTCTATTATGCATATCATTTGCATTTATGAAATACTAAAATTATAAAATTTGGATTATTGATTTGTCAAAGTATGAAGTAAGACTATTTGGCCAAAGTAGGAAAACAAATATTTGAATTTTGTGTTTCAAAAATTTATAAATTAAGTTGTGATATGGTTGAACAAATGGATTTTGAAATTCAATTCAAAAGAGGGAAAGTAAACTTGTATAAATATGAGCATATAAATGTATGACTCGTGTCTATGTGAAATCTTAATTCTTGCTTCTACATGCATCTAGATCCTTAGCTCGGATTAAGGGGTTAAGCCTTTCCTCTTTAAACAAAAAAGTTGCAAATGTAAAAACTTATTATGAACAAAAGTTTATACTTTCTTTCTCTCCAAAAAAGTAAATTATGAAGTACACCTACATGAAGCTAATGCTAATAAAGTTAATGATGGAAAAAAATTTATGAAGCTAATATGAAGACTGGTTGTGGAAAACACTTCTAGTATTGATAAATTGGACAAACAATGTGGATGTCTGTATGAGTAGAGTTAGTTGAATTTCTTTGATATGAATGAATGTATATATGTGAGTATTTATATAAGACGAAATCTAATTTTGAATTGATGGATGGAATTTGTTTTTCTACCATCTCTACTAGATTTATGAATGTTTTTTAACCTAAACTCATGTAGAATTGACCGAAATGGTTATTAGTAGAGCTTTAGATTTCATATTTTCATCAACTAGATTTTTATATGAAAGAAATCATTTCCACCTTGCATAAAAATTAACTTAAAATTTTAAAGTTATTTGATTCCATTACAAGAAATTTGATATTACTTAATGATTTATTTTTAGGTCCGTTCATCAAGATGTTGTGCAGGTTTAGTGGGGGTGGATGTCAGAGAGATCCTCTCTCCCAAAATAATTAATAGAAAGGAGGACTAAGGCAAAGATTAGACATATTTTGAATCTAATCGACTCATCTTATACGAGAAGATAAGCTTGTGTCGAGAACAAAGGCTTTGAGACCTTTCTATTGGTTGAGGAGAAGACTGAAGATTTATCAGTGCCAACTTTAGAAGATGAAGCTAGAGAAGGAAAAGATAGATGTTGATATATTTAGGTAGTGATGTGTGTGAACATTCTAGGACCGCCGGGGCACTTTTTTCCCTCTTTAGGAGGTCTTTTCCCCTGTCTTTTATATACACCTATTGACCTAACAAGCTAATTACATTCTAGTAGTAATACATTCAGGATTATGTGTTGTGCTCCAAGCTTCTTCTTCTTCCTTGTGTTGTTTGCATGTGTCCACATACATTCAGGATTATCTTTATACATTCTAGTAGTAATACATTCAGGATTATGTGTTGTGCTCCAAGCTTCTTCTTCTTCCTTGTGTTGTTTGCATGCATCCACAGACGTCTAACTCCATCAATTGGTATCAAAGCAGGTCGCCGCTTCATCTAGGGCATTGTCTACACCTCTCTGGTTGTAGTCTCAAAATCGCACAAAATCTGGTAAGCATACTCAAGGTGTTTCAGAGATCAAAACAGCTTCGTTCTGTGGTGCCAAAATCATGATATGAGCTCGTTTTGGCCTCTGAACGCATTATCACAGTGCTTGTGTAGGCTATTTTGTCTTTTTGTGCCAATGGCATATACCAATTTTGGTTCATCTATATAAGCGTCTCGAAGTCTGCTATAGGTTTAGAAGAATTTGTCTTGGCAATTCTGTTCAACTTTTTGAGATACAGTTGATTTTCTCCATCAAGGTATTTTAGTCATTGGCCATGGCTAAAAGCACTGATGTATTCCATATGTTGGTTGTTGAGGATAAGTTGGATGGTACCAACTACCCATTATGGGCTTATATGATGCGTCATGTATTGGTCGCAAAAGGACTCTCGAATATTATGCAGGGTGTTGAAAGACGTCATGTTACACCTATGAATACAGGTACTACAAATACAGGTGTTGGAGCTGATGGAGATGGTGTCGAAGATGATGATATTTTGCAGATTCCTATTCGTGTTGTTGTTTCTATTGCACCTATTGTAGAGCAAATTCGTTGGCATGGCAAAGATGCTCAAGCACATGCATTGATAGCTTTGTCTATCAAACGTGCCATTATTCCTCACATTTGCTCTTGCAAAACAGCTAAGGATGCTTGGGATAAACTTACCACATTATACCATGCTAGGAATGAGGCTCGGGTTGCTTACCTCCGAAAACAATTGGAGAGTGAGCACATGAATGAAGGTGATTCTATGGACAATTTTCTCACAAAGATCAAGGATTTGAAAGAACACTTGATTTCTGTTGATGAACTTATACCAGATAGCTCACTTGTGCAGACTGTTCTGAATGGTCTTCCTGACTCATATCAAAGTCTTGCTTCTACTCTTCATTTGATGATGAAAGGGAATCCAAATGCCTTGTCATTTGAGGAGGTAGTCTCTATTCTGTTGCAGGAAGACTAGTCTAGGTAGAACAGGTATATTATGCATGTTGTAGATCAAGCTTTCTTGGCTACTCAGAAGGGCAAAGATAAATGGAGCTCTTCTACTAGTAAGTAGAAATCTACAAATGCTGCACATTCAAAGAAGGAAGACAAAGATGAGAAGAAATCAGAAAAGCAGCAATTGTTTTGCAAATACTATAAAGCAAATGATCATGTCATCAAGAGTTGTCCAAAACTGGCTGCTAAAGAGGCAAAGAAGAAAGAGGCCATAATGATTGTTGTAAAGGCCTCTACATTGAAAACACAGTCTGCTAATCTTGTGTAGGAAGAAGAATGGGCATTTACTATTGTTTGCAGTTTTGACCCATCTTCTCATGAGCAGTGCATGTCTACAGTAGACTCAGATGTTTGGTACTTTGATCGTGGGGTGACCAAACATATTACCTTGCAGCGCAGTTTCTTCTCTTCACTCGAGTCTTCCCCTACAGGGAATACTATTACATGCACCAACAACTCCTATCCTATTATGGGAGTTGGTAAGATCATTTTGATTACTGCTGATCGTAGTCCTTTCACTTCGTCAGATGCTTTGTTTGTGCCAGGGATCAAGAAAAATCTGTTATCAGTTTTTGCATTAGCCAAGATTGGCTTGATTTGAATATGATGCTATCATGAAAAATGGTACCTGGTCTTTATGTGACTTGCCTCGTGGCAAGAAGGCTATTGGCACTAAGTGGGTATACAAGTTGAAACGTCAACTTGATGGAACAGTTGACAAGTATAAAGCTAGGCTTGTTGCAAAGGGTTATGTGCAGAAAAGAGGCATTGATTTTGATGAAACCTTTGCTCCTACTTGTTGAATGACTATTGTCCGTAGCATCTGTGCACTTAGAGCTCATCATGGTTGGAATGTACATCAGTTGGACATTAAAACATCATTTCTGAATGGTGACTTGCATGAAGAAGTGTATGTTTTTCAGCCCCGTGGCTTTGTGCAGAAGGGGCATGAAAACCAGGTGTGTATGTTAAAGAAGGCATTATATGGTTTAAAGCAAGCACCACGTGCTTGGTATGAAAAGATACATGCCTATCTCATTGCACATGGTTTTGAGAACAGTCCAACTGAAACCACCTTATATGTTAAGCATGCTAATGATGTGCTTCTGATCATTGTGATGTATGTTGATGACATGCTGCTCACTGGTCCTCATGACATGCATATTGCTGATTTTAAGGCTAATTGCATGCCTCATTTGAGATGTATCATTTGGGGCATTTGCATCACTATGTGGGCATTCAGTGTATGCAAGTTGATGGTGGAATGACTTTGTGTCAAACAAAATATATTGACACATTATTGCAGCATTTTGGCCTTGAAGACTCTAAGCCTATTGCCACTCCTATGGAGACACGTTTACGATTGAGTCTTCATGATGTTGGAGATGCATTTGATGTTGTTCTCTATCAGCAGGCTATTGGATGCTTGATTTACTTATGCATTACTCGGCTAGATATTCAGTTTGTTATCTCGCAGATGAGCAGGTTTATGCATTGCCCAGGTGTCAAGCATTGGCAAGTGGCTAAGCGCATCTTTCACTACTTGAGTGGCACCCGGCTACTTGGATTGTTTTATCCCAAGGGGGGATCACTACCGCCAGATTTGCATGCTTATTTTGACAATGATTGGGCTGGTTGCTATAACACTCATGTGTCCACCAGTGGCTTTTCCTTCATGCTTGGTAGCTCATGTATATCTTGGTTGAGCAAGAAGCAGCCTACTGTGGCCACTTCCAGTTGTGAGGCTTAGTGTAGGGAAGCTTTCACGGCGACTATTGAGTGTGTGTGGCTCATACGCCTTATGGCTGATTTGGGTGTTGGTCAGTCTTCTGCCACCACCATCTTCACTGACAGTCAGAGCGCATTGGCAATTGCGAGGAACCATGTGTTCGATGCTCGCACTAAGCGCATTGAGGTGCATTATCATTATGTCAGGGAGAGGTTCTCTGCTAGGGAGATCAGCTTGGGCTTACTTCCTTTTGTGGATTGATTCCACATAGCTTTGCACTTCCTTATACATGAGTGCCAGCTCCTTGTTCACCGCATCACTCCCAGGGGGGGATTTGTTGATACATTTAGGTAGTGATGTGTGTGAACACTCTAGGATTGTTGGGGCACTTTTTTCCCTCTTTAGGAGGTTTTTTCCCCCAGCTTGTATATACGCCTATTGCCCTAACAAGCTACTTATCTTTGTACATTCTAGTGGTAATACATTCAACATTGTGTGTTGTGCTCCAAGCTTCTTCTTCTTCTTCCTTGTGATCTTTGCGTGCTTCTGCAGACGTCTAACTCCAACAATAGAGCAAGATATTTGGTAACATATGAATATATTTAAAGCTTTCCAAGGAAAATCAACTCTAAAATATTGAGGAACTTGAAGATCAATATGAAATGAGAAGGAAATCTTTTGGAATCGTGATCAAGGATATCATTCTTTTCTTCTTTTTCACCATTCATCTAGTGAGGATGTCAAACTACTACTACAAGGTACAAAGAATTTGATGTTATTTATGCTGCTCAGGTTTTGAGATTTTTTGTACCACTTTATGCACATATTCCCTACTGGATTGCCTCGGGTGACCATGTTCCCCTTAGTGCCGGCTCAATATAGAGCAAGAAGAGTTTGTTAAGAAAAATAACATATAATGATTCGAAAGCGTAATTATTATTGGTAATCATAATTTATTTGCACTCTATTTTAAGATGTGAATAAACTCCAAACATAGAATGCGCATGAGGAAAGTTTTCCCTTCCTTGATTAAGGGGAATTTTTGTGTTGTTCTTCAATTCAGAGGCACGTTCGATTTTAAACAATGCTCAATTTAGATCGGCTCCACTCTAGATATAGATGGCATCAATGTTCTCTTATGACTGAATTTGTCTGACCATAACTATCTATGATGATGCGCTGATTACTTGATGACAATCGTTCTCAGATGATCCTCTATCGGCCCCCATTCTTTGACATTGACTTCAAGATCTTCCTGTGTTGTGCGAGTCCCACAAGCACATCTGGAGTTCAAGGGACATGTGCTCTATACTCTATGCTCTGTAATTCCGACACCCACGCCTTACACTTTGATCCTTCCATCCGTCAATGCCACTGATCCTACTACAACAGTTTTCTGACAACCGACCTCCAACAACTCTCTGACATGTCTATCCAGCAGATGTGGTTTAGTGGATGTGCCTTGTACTCCTAGGCAGATGGCCAGGGTTCAGGTCCCGCCTGAGGCTGGATGCCTCAGAGTTCCCCAAATGGGTGCCTCTACGTTATGAGGTCGGGTGTGTGTCTTTCCAAATTCATTGTACTCTCCCAAAAAAAAAAAACTCTCTGACATGTCTGACGCTCTATACTCTCTGTCATTTCGACTCCAACAATGCTGAAGAAATCATCTACTGCTCCATCCAAACATACTCATTCATTGCCGCTTTTTTGGGTGATATTCTGTCTATAATTATAACTTTGTTCTATTCTGTCCATATTTTTTAGGCAAGCTTTGGATGTTCCATCCATCAACACCGCATAACATTATATGATACATCAACGCCTCCCTTCTCAATCTTTCTTACAAACTTTGACACTACCTCGGACATCGATCGATCACCTCTTCCTTACAACGTTTGATATGACCTCCAAAGAACAATGGTGTTTAACTTCTCTACCGCCATATTCTCTTATGTTCTTCAAATCTAGAGACAGGGAAAAATGTTTTGTATTATGTATGCATATTAAGACTGTAACTTCAAATGAATTTCTTTCAAAAATCCATAAAAATAAAAATTTTGCTTCAAAATGTGTATTTGGCTTCTGCTTAGTGTAACGGTTAGAGTTGTACTCTTTAAGGCAAGGCAAGATTTCGTATGTTCAAAATTAGAGTTGTACTCTTTAAGGCAAGGCAAGATTTCGTATGTTCAAAATGTGTTTCTAGTTGAAAAAAAATTGCACTTGTTAAATCATAAAAACAAGGAGGTTATCCATTTAATTCATACACAAAACACATGCAAATTCATTTGATTTGTTGTATATCAAAGATTCAAATTTGATTATGTGATCTTTTGTCATGTTCTTTACTATGTTTCAAACAGTGAAGATTTAATATCAAATCTATGAGTTGAGAGAATATGTTTTTCTATGATAAAGATGATGTTTGACCAAGCATGATGAATTGTTTTCCCTAATCTCTTGACAATATGATAATATTTCTTTGCAAAATTATCTGATCAATTTTCTTGTAGTTATTTTCTATTACCTGTGTTGCTAAAGTCAGCATGTGTGAGTCGTTGAACTTGGCAGTTACCGTGATCCACCAACTGAGCGTTCCCATCCTCCTGACAATGTTCAAAACTGTAGCTAAAATGTCTATTGTCAGAGCACTTGTTGCATTAGCTATAGCAAAAGGATGAAATTTGCATCAGATGGATGTGAATAATGCTTTCCTACATGGTGAGTTATAGGAAGAAGTATACATGGACCAGCCACAAGGATATGAAGATTCAAAGAATCCAAAATATGTTTGGAGGTTGCAAAAGGCTTTGTATGGACTTAAACAAGCCCCTCGTGCTTGACATGCAAGGATTGCTAACTACTTAACCACCATTGGATTTTCTATGTGTGATGGAGATCATTCATTATATGCAAGGAAGGGTGATGATGATATCACAACTATGGCTATTTATGTTGATGACTTGATCGTAAGAGGTGAAAATGAAGCAAGCATTAAAGAGGTAAAGCAACTCCTTATGCAAGAATTTGACAAGAAAGATCTTGGTGTGTTGTGCTATCTTTTGAGCATTGAGTTTATACATACAAAAACAGGTATATGGATGTCACAAAGGCAATATGCCTTGGGTATGCTACAAAAGTATGGTATGGCTGATTGTAAGCCAATTTATATGCCATTAGATCTGAATCTGAAGTTGGGCACTACATCATGTGAAGCGTTGGTACTCACAAACCAAAAAGTATGCATATGTTTGGCACAAAAGGATGAAAGTGTATGCATAGTCTCTATGATAGTCCATTCAGAGGGTGAAATGAGCTCAAATCAAAATTTTGATGTCACATGCAACGCCATTATGAAATGCTAATGACCTTAAGTATGCTCTCATAACATTGTTGGAGTTTACAAACTAAGGAGCAAGGAAGAAGAAGAAGTTTGGCACACAATACTAAGTGTATAACTAAGTGAATAATACAAAGATAAGTAGCTCATTAGGGTTATAAGCATATATACAAGCCAAGGGAAGTAAACCTCCTAAAGGGGGAAAAAAGTGCCTCGGGAATCTTAAGTGTGTTCATGCACATCATTACCAAAATATATAATAAATGTACATAGACTATGGAGGCACTCATTATTGATACTTATGAGCCCTTTCACATGAAGATGTACGAGCAGAGAATGACAAATCTCTTAAGCTTTGAACTCTAATTACTAAAATCTATACTAATCCAATAGACTCAAATTATGACCACCCTAAACTTCAGACGAACTAACATTCACTACAAGGACAACGAAATGGAGATATCAGCTCGCAAGGGTACAAATCAACTGATATAATTAGTGTTAGATCAACACTGTTCTTCTTGACAGGAGCGTGTATGTGTGAATCAATAAACATGTACATCAATGGAGCAACGTGAATTCAGTATGAAAACCACAACCCTTTTGACTCTGGAAATGATATGTGGCATTTCCTTTGACTCTTCACTTGAATTTACTTCAAATGC
Source organism: Ceratopteris richardii (assembly GCA_020310875.1). NCBI lineage: Eukaryota > Viridiplantae > Streptophyta > Polypodiopsida > Polypodiales > Pteridaceae > Ceratopteris > Ceratopteris richardii. Next base: position 28,923,171 of record CM035428.1, read on the forward strand.
CCTGCAGTATGAAGTATCATTTGGCAGAGAGCAGGATTTGCTGAAGCTAACTTGCCTGCATTTCCACATAACTTTCAATGGAACTGATCGTGTCCATCTATGAGCAGCAATAAGATGATATAGACCTCTGTGAATATTACATGACTTATGCGGAGAGAGAATTTGTCTGCAGAAAAATGAATTCAAAGCCAAACTCAATAACAATGTCAACAAATATAATAGAGAATATTGAGACCCTTAAAATCAATGTCATCAACATTCAATTTGATTTTCTACCTTGCTTGCTTCGAGTTTCATCACAGGAAGCATGTGAGAATGTTGTCTAGATATGAGAACAGGATGCAGATCAGGAACCAAGGGCACTTGAGATCCACTTTGCCGGACTGGGAAAACAGGTACATACTGTGAGCAAACTGGCAAGCCAAGAGCTAGAGTTAAGTCTCTCGCAGAGGACGACTCGGCAGTGGAATCCATATCATCATTCTCATGTTCTGCATCTGGAGATGGTGCAACAGCCCTCTCAAAATCTGAGCTTAAAACCTGAACCTTCTGCTCAATGGGTGCTACCCTTAAAACATTCTCCTGTCTGTTCCTGAAAATATCAACATTACCTGGAAATGCTCCGGATGCAGACCTCGTTACCCCGTTTGCCATGGTTGGTACCATCTGATCATGTGGTGACTTCGCCCAAAAGGATACTTGGTTTCCTCTATGCACTGTTTCAGGCCCTATATCAACATCCATACTCAATGGGAAACCATTCTCTGCGCCTTGTACTTCAATTGTGTCACCCAATCCTTCCTCCAGTCCATTGGCTAAAGTAGCCTTATTAGCTGCTTCATTTGCCCACATATCTGAAAGTGCCCGCTGAAGACGCTCTCGTGCTGCTGTGATCTCTACGATTGGTCTTGGATAATTTGATCCAAGCTCAATTCCAGCAGCATGAAGCACACTAGGTGGTGCATCCCATGGATGATGTATCCACTCAGTAGGTAGTCGAGATAACTCAGGCAACCATCTTCGTACATACTCACCATAAGGATCAAATCTGTAACCCTCGATCTATAAAGATGAAACAGTGAATCAGGTCACTCATATGTGCAGACATTGGTAGCATTTTGATACAAAATGTCTTACCTGAGGGTTGTCAATTCTATCCAGTTCATGACCATCTGGTAAACTCCCAGAGATATACTGCCAACCCAGAACATCACTCTCTAAGTCAGCATCCAAAAGTGTGTCCCAGAAATACTTCATGCCCCAGCGCCATGGAAGTAGAAGAAACTTAACACAGAAGCTAGATGTAATCACTCGTATCTGGCTGTGCATCCAACCACTAGCCCACAATTCTCTCATACCAGCATCGACCAGGGGATAACCAGTTTTACCCAGTCTCCATGCCTTGAAGTACCCTTCATCAACTCTCCAAGGAAAGAACTTCAAACTAGACAACAAAGACCGCTCATGAGTGAAGGGAAAGTTGAAGCTGAGATATCTTGAATATTCCCTCAATCCGATGGCTCTGAGAAACAAGTTTACACTCTCTTCAGCATCCACTTTGCCTTCCTTGACCCACAATATCTGTTTCATCCGCACATTGTGAAATATCTTTCTCACACTTAACTCTCCATAGTGCAAATGCGGTGAGAGTAACGAAGTAGTTGCAGTATCTACTTTTCGACTATTGGCCCCATAAACCATCAATGGACCATTGATGAACGTTTCTAATGCTCTATCAGCATTCGCCCAACCAGGTGCCCATGCCCGGGCCAAAAGTGCATTGCTATCCTTCTCCAATTCATCCTCAAGGTCCAAATCCTCAACCGAGCAACTACGCAAGGGCCCTGAATGGAGAAGGCATAAGAGTTGTCGGAATAGTGTTTTAGCAAGACCGTACATGCACATCCATTTGTAAAAAGTTCTTGAAGCTTAACAGCTTGACGTCTCCAACCAGAATTTCTTACCTGAAAATTTCAGGATCCGTTTAGGAGGTAGAGTGGGAGCCCCTGGCTCTGCTGGCATGTCCATACACTTGACCCAAAACTCTCTGAAGGTTGTGAAAGGCTGGCCTTTCTCATCATTGACCTCCCAAGGCTCATAGAGCAAGTCAGCATTGAATGAATTCACAATTATTCCTGCTCGGGACAGGCACTGCTTCACTTGATGATCACGTACGAGGGAAATAGGATCTGAATAACAGACAGAGACAGAAGAACCTTTAGCAGTAAATGTATGTTTTCTGTTTATATAAAAGGAAGTTCAGCCCTAGCCTACTCTCCCATGCTTGAATTAACAAAAGAACAAATACACAGTGAATGGGTTGGGTTTAGTGCCCTTGGGATCCCCTATATCGCACAAAGCAGGGGTATCATGGCTCAAATGCTACGACTGACGAAAATCGGTAGGATCACTAGGATTCGACGGGAGAAAAATGTTCTAAAGAGGATTTCTGAGAAGTTTTATGATTTTTTCGGTGCCTTGAGCGACCCACTTGCTTATAATCTTGTTGTTTTCCAGGACAAACGTTCTATGGTGTCTTTTACTTGAGTAACAGACAAACATAAGATCTGAATAACAGAGTAACAGACAAACATAAGATCTGAATAACAGACAAACACAGAAGAACCTTAAGCAATAACGATGTGAATGTATGTTTTTTAACTAGATATTTGAACCTCGCAATAACTTCCGAAACTGCAGGTTCAGTAAGTACTCTTGACGTCAAGATTCGTAGCAAGTGTGATATATTAAGTCATTACAGGAACAACCAAATAAAAGTGTTTGAAGAACCCATCATTTGTTTCGATAAATGCTCTTGATGTCAAGATATGTAGTAAGTGCAACATATTAAGAGATTACAGACAATACCATAAAGATGATTGTAGAAAATTTGATTAGCTCCTGTGGCTTCTGCTATGTCCAGGAGGGCAGCTAAGACATGATCAGATTTGCGAAATACGAGGGGAGCGCCAAGGTTTGTCAGCGACTCGTTCAGATGAATGAGGCTCTGTTTCAACCACCATCTGGAGGCTCTGCCAGGCAAGAACTGACCCTCCTCTTTCGGACACCAGATAAATACCGGAATTACGGATCCTACTCGAGCTGCTGCAGCCAATGCAGGGTTGTCCTCTATCCTAAGATCCCTCCGAAACCACACAATTGTGCAAGTAGCCATAGTAGTCTCCGGCATTTATCTGAGTCAGTGAAATAGTGAATGAGGATCGGAAAGCACAAGAACCTTTGTTGACTTTCCGACCTCAGAAACGGGCTTCACAGGGTTAGCTAACTAGCGACTTCGATTATCCCAGCTTTTCAGACCTGTTGAATCCCAATACTGACAAGCATATAGCTCCCCAGAGACCATAAATCCAAGGTAACAACAGGTTATTATCTACAAGATCACCTGCAAACTATGCTGAATGTGGGAAATGATATGCGAAGCCGACAGAAATGAAACCGTTCCTTGGGCTTGGATATGAGAGCAAGGACGCGATGGAGAAGTTCGACTACCTTTACAAGGATCCTGTAAAATCTGTGCGCCTTGTTGGGAAGAGGAAAAGCACACGCATAATGTGCAAAATCAGAAGAGATAAGAATGTACAGAAACAGAAGATTAGAAGAGGGAGTTGCTGTTGAGATAAATGCGCTTCGCAACAATGAGTGGGTGATTGGGGTTGTCCAGTCTCTGTTATGTGATGCACAGTGTGGGTCATGGACCACGGTCATAACAAAATGACAGGTGGATGTTACAGCTTTGCTTAGTCTGCGTATTATTCTACTTCATCAGGTCCAAGCATGCTACAGCCAGGGAAAGGGGAATAAGAAGGCATGGCCGATGCTATAATCGGCAACCCTCTGAAGACATTGGGCAATATAAAGCCGGGATGAGGCTATAACGAGCTATGCGAGGGCAGCGTCAATGTGAGGCACAGGGTGACTCTAGCAAAAAGATTGCGGGCCCAGATGCCGCTCCATCGCTATCTCTAAAGAGGTTCGCTCACACTTTTTCCCTTCAGCTTATAACTGGGCATCCACAAAAGCTACAAAACTACATCCGGCAGGCCTCCTCGGAGCCCCATCATGTGGTACGACATGGACGAAAGCTCTCTCGGCATCATCCAAGACAGAGAAATCTGCCACACACATCCCTACTGTATGGGGGCCATACCTTTGGTATTATGGACTGTTCCGGGAAGCTTGAGGATCAGCATTCCGAACAGTTCATGATCTTAGAAGAGAACTTCCATTTGGCGACGTCAGTACACATCAGATGATTCTGATATTTCCACAGCTGAGTTCTTCTGTCCCATCTGCGGTGGCAGTATGCCAACACTCTTGGCAATCTCACATTTCCTGAGCGTGGTCTCACATGAAGGTGGTGGAATCATCCCATCTTAAGCGAGAATTCGGGCTGGAACATGGATGTTCATTGCTGCGCCGCCTATGAACAAGCACAATATGGAGATCTCTCTGCATCTAGATTCTATATTTAATGCACCATACCCAGATGAAAGAATGATCATTCATGTCAATGTAGCATTTGCCCTAGAAGGAGGTTTTCCCATATATATTCATCACTGGTATGGTTAATTTGACCTACCAAAAAGGCTCTCATGAGGGTTTCTCTAACTAGGAGCCCATCACCCGTGTGGTGGTTCAACTGATTCATAGATGACATTCTTACAATTTTCTTTAAGTATGTTGTGGAATGGAGATGTTGTGGACTTTGACAAAGCCTTTAGCAGAACTTGAGATAACTTTGGCATGTATGGGGAACGTTCCCTCCTCCCCATGCTTTGGATATACAAAGAACTCATAGTCTGAGGTATCAAGACCTCATAATTTCACAAAGTGGAAACATAGAATGGTAATGTCTTACTCAAGAACCAAACTATGTTGCTCTGTTTGGGTGGCAATCTCTCCACATGTGAGGCCTTGTAGCCTTGTATTTTTCACCGTTCCTCTGATTTACATTTTATGTCCGCTCAAAACAAAAAAAAAAAGATGAGAGAGAAATAAATATCTAAAAAATAAATTTAAAGAGCAAAAATCATAAAATTTTTGACATTTTGTGTTTGCTTCATGACATGGGAATCGTAAAAAATATCATAAAAAGATTCCCATGAGAGATGGAACTCTTTTGTTGGCACTCCATGTGTGAGGGAAGACAAGTTTTTCCTTGTGGCGTCTCTACTTTATGATGTCAATTTATCTTTTCATAGCAACTTGTACCTAAGAGTTCCTAAAAGTCACTACACGGAAACAATCCATGTGAAGCATTCTCAAGTTGGTACTACTTTTTCTTCGTAGAAGTATAAAGTTAATGATTTTTATAACATCACAAAACATATGAGCTTTAGGGTTTTTCGCTTCTACCACATGCCTTTCATAAGGGATAACCATAGACTACCTAAGGGATAACCATAAACTACCTAGTACATGGTATTATCTTGAAAAAATATCACATCTTAAAGCTAAAGAAAATCCCAATGGAAGGCACATGCCTTTCATGTTGGAGTTCGAGGACAACGGAAGCATGCAAACAACATGAAGAAGAAGAAGAATCTTGGGGGAAAACAGTGAATGTATTACTAAATGAATGTACAAAAGATAAGTAATCCATTAGAGTCATAGGTGTATATACGAGCAAGGGGAAGAAACCTCCAAAAGAGAGGAAAAAGTGCCCTAGCAGCTCTAAATGTGTTCTTGCTAAGGAATCCCCTACGAGTAATGTGATGAACAAGGGGCTAACATTCATGTATAAGGAGGTGTCAACCAATATGGAATAAGGTCAATTCACAAAGGGGAGTAGGCCCAAAGCTTTTCAGATAGTCACATGAAGACCAAGTACTAGTCTTGATAATCACATCATATTTCGATTGCATATCAGGTGTTGAATTTTTTAATTATGTGCTAGAACAACCATTGCATGACAATATGATGCAAAAGAAGCACTATGAGAGCCTGAACATGTACGATATGAAAAAGTTACATCTAATTTGATATCTTTCAAAGTCTGTACCAAACATTTAGGCATGCATAATGTTAGCCTCTTTAATGTCAACTCTCTCATCAAAAAGTGCATCATGTATATCAGGATAAAAAATAGAAGGATGTGCATGCTAATTGGAAACTTGTATAAGCGAAAAAATCGTCTCAATGAAAATTGGCTTCCCACGAATGAACAAAGGCAACAAAGTGTCATACATATCTTTTGAGCTAACTAATGTCTCCTTTGTACATGAAAGTAGGGATTGAACTATTAGATATGCTAAATACTCCACCCTCAAGTGACCACAAATGATCCATGGTGCTCTAAGTTGTAAGGGCCCCATTATGAGGAGAAGCCATTGTGAGAGCTTGGACATTTGTGGAACCCTAACTTCCAAGTTAGATGAGGTCTATGTGTGACCATTGATGGTAATAAATGATCTTTGTGAGCCTAGCAATTAGGTTAGGTAGGGCATAAAATTCCGTGCCATTGGGTTTCCATTCAAGGTGAAAATAGAGGCCTTATGGCACCTCATGATTTCCCATAGAATCTTAATGGGAGGATTCCATAGGGGGGCTTGCCCCCTTCTGGACTTCTAGTCTTGTATATTCTTCCGAATATTTTGTATCTCTTGACTACATTTATCTATATCGACTTCCCTTGTAAAAGCTATATAAGCATGGCCCAGGTTGAGCTTTGCATAGCATTGCACACTAGTAAGCCCTTCATCTAGATTCTGTCTAGATCACCATCTAAGCTCCACATTGGGAGCACACAGGCGGACAACACCATTGTTGTAACTGCATTACCCTTGGCAATCTAAGAATTTGGGTTCTCGATCTCTCAGTCTACATCTATCTTTGTCTATGTTTTTCTCTCAACTCTGTCTATTGGTCTATTTCATTATGCTGTTATTTTCTTACATGGTATCAGAGCTCAAGAGGCTTTGAGTGGTGTAGAAGCAAAAACACAAAGGTTGTAGAGGTGTCAACAATAAAAGAGAGAAGATGTCAAGCGGTGCATCATCATCTACAACTGGGAATCAAGGTGTTTTGTCAACAGGAGTAGGTGTAACAGAGAAAAGAGCAACAATGATGCCGATCATCCCGACGTTGTGGATATGACCACCAACCTTCATGGAAGGTAAAATTGATGGTACGAACTACACCCTATGGAAGTTTAAAATCACTTATATCCTTGATTCATATGAGCTTCTAGATATTATTCTTGGGACTGATCATGAGCCCCAAGAAACGCTTGATCCAAATAATCCTAGTGGAATGATTCCTCCTAATGCTAATCTTCTATGTGCTTGGAAATGTAGAAACAAACATGCACTCTGTGCTCTAGTTACAAGTACTACTAATAGTGTTTTGACTCTCATTCAACATATTACCAAGGTTGCTAAAGCATGGAACATGTTGAGAAAGAAATACAAAACTCGTAATTGGACACGGATTCAGAACTTGGAGAATTGGCTAGTAGTAGAAAGGTTTGCTTATGGGGAGATTCCAGAGGTGTTTATCACTCACTAAAAGAATTTATGAGATCAAATGGGGGAAGTAAGTGTACAAAAGTGTTGAGCCCATAAAATTCACATTGGTCAAACTCAAGCACAGTCAAAGTCAAAGATTCAAAGTCAAAGGATGAAAGTCAAAGTGGTCAAAGCCAACATGTTCAAGGTCAAAGTCAACATGGGTGAAGTCAAAGTGTTCAAAGTTTGGGTGTGAAGGTGTACAGGTAGTACACAATTAATTGTCACAAAGGGTATAATTACAGAAAGTTGGTTTCAAGTTGCAGAGGTATTTCTGTAATTTCTCTAAGGTTCAAAGTTTTTTTTAAGTGTTTCGGAAGGTTCAGGTGAACTCTCTCTTAGGTGCACATTTGAAGAATTAAAAGGCAAAATGTGAAGGTATGTGAAGCGGCAGCGTACGCAGAAGTGAAAGTATGGTCCCCCAATTAAAATTTTTGTTTTATCTAAAGTCACTACAAGACAAAATAGGGATTCGTTGGCTGCCCACTTTTGGAGACAATCTTGGGACATCAAAGTGAGCACCAAGATACTCTTGTTGTCAGGATCTTGCTCACGTGCATACAGAGATTACAGGCACGGAAAACACACAGAGAATAGACGCAACAAGAGACGAGACAGAACGCAATATTGGGTGCAATCTCCCCCCATGCACTCTGTTTCGACAGTCCACAGAGTGCATGTATTTATAGGACTTTTGATTACGTCGAAAAGAGTGGTTACAAGAGGGCGGCTTCGAAAAGCAGGCGTGACACTAAAAGTTGATAACTTTTACAGAAAGCCATTGCTTTCAATAACAGAAATTGTGGTCTACAACGACCCTTATTCTAACCATTACTTTTCTAACAATAGAACCTTCTACGCAAGTTTATTTACAAAATAAATAATAATTATTCGGATTATTGATGTCCGCCCTTTCACGCCTTGCACGCTCCTCACGAACCTTCGGCTGCTATATCAGAAACATCAAAAACATATTAATACATTAATAATATAACACTTTAGCAATGTATTGTTCAATAATATACAACATGCCTCCCAGTTGACAAGCAACTGACCTCAGTTGATATAATCATTCAACACTCTAACAATTATAATGCCGTGTTCAACATAGTCCATATTACTGTTACAATCCAACAATGCATTGGCCAACATATTTCATGTTACAATCCAACAATGCATTGGCATTCGATATTTCAATCCAACAATCCAACAATGCATTGGCTAACATATTCCATGTTACAATCCAACAATGCATTGGCTATTTCATATTTCAATCCAACAATGCATTGGCTAACATATTCCATGTTACAATCCAACAATGCATTGTTCAACATATTCCATAAGGTATAACAACTCTAGCAGTTAGGAGCGTACGTGAACCAACACTCAAATCAAGGCAAGGCATTATTCTTGAGGACTAAGCAAGGTGAGCATAGTCTAGACTAAGAGAGTGCAAGAGACATAGAAGTGTGTGCAACACAGAGAAGTGAAGTGCAAGGTGTGCAAGAAGAGTGATTTTGAAGTATGCCGAGAAAGTGAAGCAAGGAATATCAAGAGTTCCAGAGTCCCATTGAAGGTGTGCATCGATAGAAGGTGTCCATCCCTCCCCTTATTGGAAGCTTGGTGCAAGGTGTGCACAAGGGAAAGCTTGGAGAAGGTGGAGGTCTGGTGCAGAGGTCGGCGGCAAATTCTATGTACTTTTTAATCTTGTTTCATGGGCATTATTTAGTCTTTGGCATACCACACAGAGCATTTGGCTTATGTACAAGCTTGTATTCTTCTCTTCCTAATTGATCAGAAGCTTTCAGTGTCATTAATTCTCTTGTTCTCACTCTCCATTCTCCTACAAACACTCAAATCCCTTTCTGCACAAGAATCCCCCAACAAAATTTGGCATGCACGGTGGGACCACAAGGAGATTTGAGTATAGGAGAAGAAATATTGCAGTGTGGAGAAGCATTATTCAAGTGCCAACAGTACTACTTTATTGGGTTAAGAGATAAACCTTCTTATTAATTATCTTAGCCTAAGAGTATTATGAACAGCTCATGACCGCAACCCGGTCTCAAACATTGAGGGTCACTTGCAAAGCAAGAAGAAGGAAGACTGTTAGAAGATCCTCCAGTCCACTGTTGTCAACATCATCAATAAAGAACATGGCAAGTCAAGTAGATTTGGAAACTCTACTTTCTAGATTAAATATAAAATTTCCATCTTTCAAAGGCTTAGCTCAAGAATATATGGACGATCACATTAGGAGATTCTTAGCATTATGCAAAACAAGAGGTTTGATGGGAAGAGAGGATGCCTTTTTTATCCTTTTTCCTGCCACATTAGAAGGGCTAGTAGATAAATGGTTCAACCAGTTTACTGAAAACCATTTCACCACATGGGATTTAATGAAAGAGGCATTCAAAACTCAATTCCAGCATGGGAACACTGTAGAGATAATCATTGAGGAGTTAGAAAACTTGAGACTAGGTCTTGGTGAAACATTTCCAGAGTTTGTAACTAGGGCCAAGGCACTAATGTCTAAGTTGTCAGATTCTCCACATGATTTCTTTATTAAGAAATGGTTAGCTAAACCACGTCCAGTGACTACACAATGTAAAATCAAGGAATTAGTGTTGCCAACAGCCTCCATAGAAGAATTTATCAATACAGCTACAAGATTGGAACAAATCAGACAGTAGTATGGGGCAAGCTCTTCCAATTTTTCATTTCTTGCAGAACCTAAACACCCAGTAATTCAGCTAAGGAAAGAGCTTAAGAGTTTAAAAAGGAATAAGCCCAATAAAGAAGAGGAGAGTGTTGTGACTTAGTTGAGGAGGGAAATTGAAGCATTGAAGCTACAAAAGGAAGAGGAAGCCCAAGCAGAAGAACTGGCTCAGCTTCGACAGGAGTTGCAACAACTCAAAGGGGGGTGATATCAAAAGTGGGGTATGGTGTACCATGTGCAGTAAGCAGGGTCATGTGGTAAGTGAATGTCCATTGTTAAGTGTAACTTGCCAGCAATGCAAGAAAGCTGGTCATGAGGCCCGTGAATGTGAGTCAAGAGGAATGCTTGCAACAACATATTGGACACAAGGAGAAGCCCTACCACCAGCACCTAATCAAGGTGACAATTACAACCCTAGAAATAGGGATAACCTTAGAAATGGGCCAAGGAGGCCAATTATTTGTTTCAAATGTGGAGAATGTGGCCATTACCAAAGTAGATGCACTCTACCAGAAAATGCCCCTCCTTGCAGGAACTGCCCAAAGGCCAGAGACCACTATACTAATTGTTGTCCTAAGAACCAAGCATCCTCATCCGAGCCCCACATTCAATTGATTTATGTGCGCAAAGAAGAAATGGTAGATCAAGTCAATGTGCCATCACCATCTACCAGGGTGGTGTAGTTAGAAGAAATTGAATCTTTTATAGTGTAGACAAGAAGCAAGGGGAAGGCTCAAGTAGAAATAGGTCAAGAATCAAGGATTAATGGATTGAACAAAGACAAAGAGACATATGAAGAAAAATCCACCACATGTGTAGATACAAGGCAAAAAGAAAATCTCATAGGTACCAGTGATGCCATTGGACATGCATTCAACAGGACTATGCCTTTCTGTTGGAATTCCACATTTCTCAGTGTCTTTCAATGCCAATGCATGCCACGTCCCTCGTTGGGACCATCTACAAGTTTTTGACCCGCAGAGTAGGCAATCATTTTTGGTTGGAGTCCGGACCCCGGTACCTATCTCAGAATTGTGTCACCTGTGCCTACTGCCCGATTTGCGCACGTTAGGCCATCCTCTACTCAGATTCGGGTTGCTAATACGACCTCATACATTTTTGTATGGTTTCGATCTCTCTCAAGTCACCCTACATGCATTGTAATTTGTTCGCTTCCCCCGGTGTCCATTCTAGTTGGGCACAGTAGTTTTCCAGTGCTTCCCTGGCGGGGTGCAAGCCAGTGACACTTGTCATGTTGATCGTCTGGTACTCGGGTGATCCCACACTGAACATGTTCCGGCTAATGACTATGAATGATTAGAAGGCATGTGCATGCCTATCCCTCGTTCGCCCTCATTGATAGGTTATATCAGTGACTATCTTACGAGATTTGCGCTCACGTCTCCCACCGTAAATATGCTCCATCCGGTCCAATTCCGGTATTCCTACTCAGTCCGATGGATCATGGTCAGTCCGTTGCTTTGATCAAGCTCCGTTAGTTCCTCATATCAACTCTGATACATCCTCATCAAATCCCGTAGCTCCCTCGTGTCAAATCCAGTCCATTCCACCGCGTTTGACCTTTCAATACATCTCCATGCTGTCCTGCATTTTTTGATACTCTCCGGTCATTACGGTGTTACCTGGCCATGTACGATGCATTTGCAATCTTTATGGTGTTCTTTCGATAATTTTGAATTGTTTTTTTATAACCATGAGTGATTCTGACTAATAAATGATTTCTTTTGCAAGCATGTACGATTGATTCCCCGATGCTATTGGAAATTGACATCCAACATGGTATGCAATGAGCACGAGACAAGAGCATCCGGTTTGGTTCGGTTCGGTGGAGATTTTGTATCTGTCCGGAGGATGTTTGCTATCAATTTGGTGGGAGCCCAGTTTGTATTGCATTCTCGTGCACATTTCATGATTGTTCAACTCTCTTGTGCAACCTGGGAGGTAGTCTATTTGTGATTCCCTCTGGCACGGTTCCTATGATGATGTTTTAATTTGTAATAGTGAGCATAAATACACGTTCAACGTCACAACATGTGTGGTCGAATGAATTTGTTTGATATGGTTCTTTAAATGTTTTCATTATGCATGGCACAGAGTTCCGATTATGATCGGACATAACCAGAATATACAGGCTTCTCAAGCATACCTATTTTGGCACAATCCACTCCTTGATCTTGATATGTGATTGTCTCTCATCATTGTGATGCGCTTGTATAAGAATCAAATTTTATTAAGTTACCACTTGGAGTATATTTGGAGCATTCTAAGGACCCTCCATAACCAATAAAGGTAAGATCAATTGTAGCTATCGATGAAAACTTTTGGAGCCATTAGAAACTATTAAAACTTATAACATTGTATGTGAATTTTCTTGTAATCATTATAATGATATGGTCATCATCATTTATCTTCCTTTTGCATGCACATAGGTGGGCAAGCTAAGTGACATGTTGGATGTATTTGCATACCTTGGATTAAGTTCCAGGCACTTTGCTTTGCATCTTACATGGCTCTTAGTCTTGGAATTATTATGGGCATTGTTTGCACTCCATATCATGGTCTAACCATGCACTTTGGTTTGCAAACATTGTTCGTAAGGGTAGATCATGATTATGTGTGCACATATTCTTTTTGTTTGACACGTTTGCCACTAGAATTGGCTATGTACTTTGGGGTTGGACCACTCTATCCCAAGGGAGGTGCTATCACTTTAGTACTATGCAGATTCACATGGAAATTGTCTATGGGTTGAGCTGTTATTTTTTGGAGACTTTGTTTTGATGTGTTCGCCTTGATGTGAGGGCCTTGCTTGATGCATTTTGTTTTGATGAGTGTGATGGAATCGGTGCCCTCGAGCATGAGTGATGTGGAGGCTCGTGGATTGAAACACTCTTAGAGATAAGGTGTGTCGATTATGGTTGTATGACATGTTGTATAAAGGTTCCTAGCCTATAAATGGTTTCCATATAATTTTCATTTTGTTGGGGGGTAGTACTAATCAAGGGATAGTGGCAGTTCGAGTCCACCGTGCATGCCAGTGTTAGAGTGGCATGTACATGTTGGCATTTTATAGTTTAATTAAGGCTCAAATTGAAGGTTCTACGAAGGGTTGCAATGAAAAGTCATGAAACCCCATGCGAATGGGTATGAGAAGTTGTATAAATATATCACTTAGCTTAATAAAATACAACGCGCATTCAAGTATGGCTCTATCATGGATTCATGTCGGTATTCTCTTTCTACCTCATCTCCTTTGTTAATTCTGTACATTGTCTGTTGTAAGCATGCATTTTTGTCCTTCCTCCTGTTATGAGTGAGCATCATATTCTCCCATTAACAACATATTAAGTCAAACAGTAGCTGAAACAAAGAAACAAAAGATGAAATATGGAGGAGATAGTATTCTAATGAAGGACTTAGGGTGGCCCTATCAGATGGTCAGTATGCCCAAAAAAGAAGAAGAAACAAATGAAGTGCAGCACAATTGGAGATTATGGAGGCAGAGGGTTTCTCTTTGTCATCATATCATGGCTCAAGTCCTATCATCAGCACAAATGAAGATTTATGGATCACCTGGAACTCACAAATTTGTCTAGGTTGTACATAGCCTTCTTTTCATTTATTGCTCATGTTTTAGTAGTTTTTATCCAATTTCATGCTTGTTCCTTGATTTTTTATGCAACTTAGAAGCCATTTCCCAACCTTTGCATAAGAAAAAAATTTAGGAAATTTTTGGGAATTTTTAAGGCATTTTTAGATTTTTTTTTCTAGTGATTTTTCATCTTTTTCATGGTCATTTTCTTGATATAATGAAGGAATAAAGGAAGCTCTTTGTGGTTTTGAGAGAAAAAGTGGCCTAAAAATTTTGAGAATTTTTTTGAGAATTTTTCATGTTTTTTTTTTGGATTTTATTAGTATTTTTTTAATATATTTTCAGGTTTTTTTCACAAAAAAAAGCCCCCTAGAAGCTACTTTTATTTTTTCCAAAAAAACAATCTCTCTCTCTCTCTCTCTCTCTCTCTCTCTCTCCCCCCCCCCTCGCCCCCACCCCCCCACCCCTATCATGCCCCTTTTGCCTACCTCCCTGGTTTTCTATCCAGCCCCCCTTGGTGCTTGGGTGGTTTGTAGTGTTGCGCCTAATTGTGCGCAACTATAAGGGGAGTGGTAACCATGCATGCCTTTGGATGGTGGACCGGCTAGGAATGCCCCCAACGTCCGGGCTAAGACGCACCATGTAAGGAATTGAACTCACAACCTTGTGGTTAGGAATGTGATGGGCTAACCACTTGCCCCAAAAGCCATTGAGGATTACTTCCTAATCCTCCCCCTTAGGGTGTAGTTCAACCATCTCCTATCTTTTCAATGGTGTGGTTCAATCATCTTCTTCCTATCACTTTATTACATTCTTCCCCCCTTAGTTGATCATTGTCCTCAATGATCTACATGAGACTCATGTATCCCTCTAGCCTCGGTGATCAGCCCCTTGAACTCCCTAGGTACCCTTGAATTGATGCCCTCAACCTTGCATAGTTTCTTGAACCTTGTTCGCAACCTTGGTCTCTTGCACCCTTGCTCTCAACCTTGGTGTCTTGAACCTTCTTGTTCGCAACCTTGGTGTCTTGAGCCCTTGTTCTCAACCTTAGTCTTGAACCTTGTTCTCACCCATGTTTGGTATCTTGAACCCTCAATCAAGTGTGACCCATGGTTTCCCAAGGGATTTACTCTTTCTAGCTAGCTCAGTAGATTTGAAAGTTCATTCCGAGAGCTTTCCAATGATATCTTACATGTCTCAATCCCACCTACGGATTGAGAGATACACCTCAATCTTTGTTAGGCTAACTTGTGAAAGCGACTTGCGCTACTTTGTACCCTTTCATATAGAGGATGCCCAAGTGCCTTTTTTAGAGGCCATTAGCTCAATCCACTTTTCTGAAGCCTACTTCCTAGGCTCTGATACCAATGTAAGGAATTGAACTCACAACCTCTTGGTTAGAAATGTGATGGGCTAACCACTTTCCTCAAAAGCCATGGTTGAGGATTACTTCCTAATCCTCCCTCTTAGGGTGTAGTTCAACCATCTCCTACCAATCAAGGGTGTGGTTCAACCATCTCCAACCTATCACTTTATTACACACCATAGGCGTGAGTGTTGAGCCTTCCCTTCCTCACCTTTCTTGGGGACATCGGTTGCCCCTTGGAACGTGGGTAGATGCCTGGTAACGGGAACGCCCTCCGTCCATCCTTGACGGGGCTCGCACGTAAACGGCGGGATGTCCGGCCCGACCATCCATCCCTCATCTTGCTCGCTCATGTAAAGGGGCTCTTGGACATGTGTGGCAAAGGAGAGCCCCTATGCCTCTTGGCAATTGGCAACCTTGGACTTGCCAGCTTCGCACCGCCGGGCCGGCCGGCCTTCGGCAGTCATCCGTCATCTTCTCGGTTAAGTCCCCATCTTCCGCTGCAACCGGCCTCCGGGCCATCGCACCTCATGTCCCGCTTCGTCTTCTGAGTTACTTAAGGGGATAGCCCCTTTAACTCGTGTCTGTCCTTCTCCTTGTGGGGACAAGCTAAAACCCCCCCTTGGACTTGGACCATCACAATTGGTATCAGAGCTTTGGCTCTCGGTCGGTTGGTGAATCCGCCATCGATGGTATCAACCGTTGATCCGTCGACAAAAAGGGCATTTTTTTAAAATTTATTTTTTAACATGGATACGTTTGCCATTGGTTCCCGCTTGGACCTCGGCTCATCTTCAACATATTCTCTTGTACATTGCAACGTCGCCGTCGGCCTCCACATCGGCCGTCGGCAAACGGCACCGGATCTGCGCTTCAGGTTTGGGTGGCAACGGGTGTCGAGGTCGGTGTGGTAGACCACCCCAATCTTTTATGATCCTTTGGAAAGGCACGATGATTCACCCGTCAATGTGTTTATGGGTTCGACCCGCTCGTGGGCCCACTCCCGTTTGCTTATTCCCTTTCGGTGGAGCCGTGATGGATAATTCCATGGCAACCATCGGGGGGAGCGAGGAACCCTCCATATGCGGGCAAGGCCGCCTTGTTCTCCGGGCCGGGGTAGCACTGTAAGTCGCATCCGTGCCGCCGTAAGTCGTGTCCCTTGGGGGAGGGGCCCTCGTCCATGAGACTCAAAATCGGGGAGCAACACAAGGTAGTCCCTCCGTGCTCCACCACGGGTGGGGCCGGCTGGGTATAGTGCTACATCAAACGGTGAATTTGCTAGTGCCCAAACGAAAAAATGTGCATAACCCACTTGATGACCCTTAAAGACCATGTCCCTTTCGTAAATATTGCTAGAACTTTCGCCAAGTGCTCAAAGCTAAGCTACATTTTTGGAAGATAAAGGCCAACAAACTGTGTTCTCCCACGAGGGTATCACATCAGCTGGGATAGTGAGCATCTTGAGGCCAAAATTTTAATCGGATGGAATATAGACCCTATCTTTTACTCTTTGGTTGGCATGCCTAGAGTTCAACAAAAGGATGTGTCGTGCCTCGCATTGGGCGGTACGGGGCCGTGGAGCGCACTATGAAAGCAAACAGCTGGTGTGATTGTAAGCCGCTACTTGCACTGCACATCCGTGCCTATGTGCAAAATGACAAAGGGCCGCCAATAGGCCCATTTTCATGCGGCCGGTGGGTATGTGGCCTTGCCCTCTCGTCTATGCCTTGGGAAATGTTGCCCACGGGTCCCTTCGTGGTCAGGGCAAAGTTGGAAGTAAGTGGCTGGTGGTGTGTGAACTTGTCCTCTTCTTCGCATGGGGGTGCCGTCCACGGGTCCCCTTGAGGCTGGGGCAAAGTTATTAGTGAAGTCGGCCGGCACATGTGTGGCCTTGCCCTCCCGTCCATGCCTCGGATGGACGTTGCCCGCAGTTCCCCTCGTGGCTGGGGCAAAGTATCAAAATGGAACAGTTGGCGTGACTCTAAGATGCTCTATGCGCTGCACGTCCGTGCCTTTGAGCAAAACATCGAAGGGCCGCCGATAGGTCCATTTTTCCAAATGGAAACGGCCAATGTGACTGTAAGCCGCGCTAGGCGCTGCACATTCGTGCCTATGAACTGAAACGTTGAAGTTCTGCCAATAGGTCCATTTTCTTGATAAAACGGCCGATGTGAATGTAAGCCGCTCTATGTGCCACATGTTTGGGCCTATGTACCGCAACATCGCAGTGCCGCCGATAGGCCCAATTTCAATTATGAATGGGCGGCATGAATGTAAGTCACTCTATGTGTCACACGTCCGTGCCTATGTGCCGAAACGATGAAGGGCCACCGATAGGCCCATTTTATTGGTTGGAATTACCTTGGCTGGCACTTGCAGTTCGGGCTTTGTTGCACCTTGATAATTAAGGAACGTCGGAATGGACACAACAGGTGTGCGTGGAGTGGCAATGAGGCCCTCCCATCACAAAATTGGGCTTGAACCTTATGGATCATATCCGCCTAGGATGGGGCAAAATTATAACTTAGAACCAGCTCGGGGCCTTGGTGTATCACTTTGGCTCCAACCTTGAGCGGAATGGCCCACTTAGCCATTTTGACGACAAAGGGCAAACCGGATGAGCAGTGGTGAATTGACTTAGAGGGACTAGCCATCCTTTTGACGATAGGATCTTCTTGGAAGTCCTTGATCGGAACCGGCACATTTAGCCTAATAAGAGGCAAGCATGTCTTGACCCAAATTGTGAGGTCCTGTCCTTATGCAAGATTTGGCTCATGTGGAGCATTGGCTTGTCCCGATGTAGTCGGAGTGGGGTAAGCCATCCCTTCGCTTAGTCCCTTTGCTTCGAGCCAAACCTACGGAGGTTCGCACCTCTTTTGCGTTTAGGCAAATTTTCCCTTAGATATGCATTCGCACGACAACCCGTGGTACTAAGGACACTGCCCCAAATTTGAGGGTAAGAACACCATGCAGAGTCACACAAAGCCATCACAAAAGTCACCCTTTCGACTTCACCGCAAATGGGAATCATTCTAGCACCCGTAGGTGGACTTCTCGAGGACGAGAAGTCTGTCGGAGAGGGGGTGGATCTAATGCCCCTTTTCTTGCCTCCTGGTTTTCTATCCAGCCCCCATTGGTGCTTGGGTGGTTTGCCATGCTGTACCTAATTGTGCGCAACCATAAGGGGAGTGGTAACTGTGCATGCCTCTAGACGGTGGACCGGCTAAGAATGCCCCCAACATCCGGGCTAAGATGCACCATGGGTGTGAGTGTTGAGCCTTCCCTTCCTCACCTTTCTTGGGGACGTCGGTTTACCCTTGGAACGTGGGTAGATGCCCGGTAACGGGAACACCCCCCGTCCATCCTTGATGGGGCTCACACGTAAACGGTTGGACGGCTAGCCTGGCCATCCGTCCCTCATCTTGCCCGCTCATGTAAAGGGGCTCTTGGACGTGTGTGGCAAAGGAGAGCCACTATGCCTCTTGGCAATCGACAACCTTGGACTTGATGGCTTCTCACCGCGGGGCTGGTCCGCCTTTGGCGACCGTCTCTCATCTTCCGGGTTAAGTCCCCATCTTCCGCTGCAACCGACCTCCGGGCCATCGCACCTCATGTCCTGCTTTGGCTTCTGGGTTACTTAAGGGGATAGCCCCTTTAACTCATGGCCATCCTTCTCCTTGTGGGAACAAGCTAAAACCCCCCCTTAGACTTGGACCATCACAATCCGCCCTTAGAATTGGACCATCACAACCCCCCCACCCCCACTCCTCACCCAGCCCCCCACGTTTTTTTAATTTTTTTTAAATTAATTATTAATTAATTTATTTTTATTTTTATTTTACTTTTATTTTATTTTATTTTTACTTTATTTTTTTATTTTATTTTTAGTTCCCCCATGTGCTATTTTTCATTTTTTCTTTTATTTCCATTTTTTTATTATTTTAATTATTTATTTTTATTTTATTTTATCTTTTTTCTTTATCATTTATGCTCAACCCCACGTGTGTTTAACCACACAAAAATATATAAATGCTTACAATATATATATATATATATATATATATATATATTATATTTTTTTTTTCATGGTCCAATACTTTTGGTTTTATATTGCGCTTCAGATGGCCTTTTTTTCAAACTTGGGATCATTTTCATGTATTTTGGCACCTCTGCACTCATTTTCTACCTTAGTTTTTCCAAAATCCCACTTTTCTCAGACTTTTGGTCAAAACCCACATGTTTTGAGCACATTTACCCCGTGTTTTTCATTTCAAACATGGTCCACATGGTCTATTCTCACCTCATTTTACCATATGTTCCACATTTTTTCATTTGCACCCTCTGTAGCTTTACTGTTTTCTCATTTTGCCCCTCTCCAAAGCCAAAACCCTACTCCTTACCCTCACTTTGGTCTTCTAACCAACCCCATCCTTACCCCTCCATAATCGATCACACTCAGCCCCCTCAGCCCTCCCTTCCCCCTCCTCCCTACCCTCCATTTGCCATCCTTCACTTTTCTGTGCAAAATTTTCACTTTTGGTTCTTCTCTGGTGTTTGTTTTCTATTGTTCCTAGTGGATTTGGTAGTTGTTCAGGTGTCCTTTTGAAGATTTTTTAGCATAGGAATCATGGTTTCATCTCTGCTTAGAGGGTGCTATAGCTCTCCAGGACAGAGAGCCCATTAGGTGGTGGGCAACTGTTGAGCCCATAAAAGTCACATTGGTCAAAGTCAAATATAGTCAACGTCAAAGGATCAAAGTCAAAATGGTCAAAGCCAACATGTTCAAGGTCAAAGTCAACATGGGTGAAGTCAAAATGTTTAAAGTTTGGGTGTCAAGGTGCACAAGTAGTGCACAATTAATTGTCACAAAGGGTATAATTGCAGAAAGTTGGTTGTAGGTTGCAGAGGTATTTCTGCAATTTCTCTAAGGTTCAAAGTGTTTTTAAAGTGTTTTGGAAGGTTCAAGTGAACCCTCTCTTAGGTGCACATTTGAAGAATTAAAAGGCAAAATGTGAAGGTATGTGAAGCGGCAGCGTACGCAGAAGTAAAAGTATGGCCCCCCAATTAAAATTTTTGTTTTATCTAAAGTCACTACAAGACAAAACAGAGATGCCCCACTTTTGGAGACAATCTTGGGACATCAAAGTGAGCACCAAGATACTCTAGCAGTTAGGAGTGTACGTGAACTGACACTCAAATCAAGGCAAGGCATTATTCTTGGGGACTAAGCAAGGTGAGCATAGTCTAGACTAAGAGAGTGCAAGAGACTTCTATGCACGACACAGAGAAGTGAAGTGCAAGGTGTGCAAGAAGAGTGACTTTGAAGTATGTAGAGAAAGTGTAGCAAGGAATATCAAGAGTTCCAAAGTCCCATTGAAGGTGCGCGTCGACAGAAGGTGTCCATCCCTCCCCTTATTGGAAGCTTGGTGCAAGGTGTGCACAAGGGAAAGCTTGGAGAAGGTGGAGGTCTGGTGTAGAGGTCCGCAGTAGATTCTATGTACTTTGTAATCTTGTTTCATGGGCATTATTTAGTCTTTGGCATACCGCACAGAGCATTTGGATTATGTACAAGCTTGTATTCTTCTCTTCCTAATTGATCAGAAGCTTTCAGTGTCATTAATTCTCTTGTTCTCACTCTCCATTCTCCTATAAACACTCAAATCCCTTTCTGCACAAGAATCCCCCAATAAAAATTCAAGTGAGGAGTTAGTTTAGTGTTGTCTTTGAATTTTTCCAACAAATTTTGATGGTTTGCTACCTGCTCTTAATACTCAAATTAGACCTCAACCACTAATGTTTGAAGAATTCAATGCCTTACTCATGGAGGAGGAGCTATGGTTAAAGGCAAGGAGTGGTGTTAGCACAGGAGATGTTGTGTTCATAACAAATGCCAAAGGAGGCAAAGCAGAATCTTCCAAAGATGAAGACAAAAAGAAGAATGACAAAAAGAATTTCAAGGGAGAGTCTTTCCACTACAAGAAGAAAGTCCACAGAATCTAAGACTATTGCATCAAGAAGGCAGAAGAGAAGAATGGCTTTTCAAAAGGTGGCAAGGGCAAGGAGTTTGCCAACACTATTGAAACAAAGCTTCAATTTTTTGTTATGATAGAGCATGTATGCTCCTTGGCTAAAGATTCAAGAATAGATGACTCATGGGTGTTAAACAGTGGTGCCTCTCATCACATGACTATTAGAAAAGATCTTTATAGTTCCTTAGAGTGTCTAAAGGAACCCATCACAATAAACGTAGGCAACAATGCAAGATATCCTATAGAGGGTGACGGTACAATTTCTTTCATCAACTCTAATTGGGATGTTAAAAAACTTTCAAATGTGTTATATGTTCCACAAATCAAACAAAAATCTACTTTCTATAGCTTCTATAACTCATCAAGGTCATCAAGTATCTTTTCGTAAGACAAGAGCTAAGATTATGGCCAGTAACAACAACGTTGTTGGGACCGGCATAAGGAGGAACAACCTATATGAATTGTCTTCTCTTGCAGACACTATAAGTGTGGGCACAAATAAGCTATGGAATGAGAGATTCGGCCACATTACATACCCTCTACTAAAGGAGATGCATCACAAGGATATGGCTCACACCTTCCATTGATTGCGAAAATGAATGAACCATGTGAAGCTTGCATGATAAGCAAGAAAAAGAGGAAGACGTTTCCACGAGAAAGCAAGAACGGAGCAAGCTATCCTCTAGAGTTGGTGCATGCTGACTTGTGCAGAAAAATGCCTATCCTTGGGTGGATCTTCCTACTTCATGTTACTTTTCGATGACTATAGCAAGAAGATGTGGGTGTACTTCCTTTGTGATAAGGCTCAAGCTTTTGGTAAATTTAAAGAATGGCTTCAGCTTGTTGAAACTAAAACAAGGAAGAAGATGAAGAAATTAAGGAAACACAATGGTGGTGAGTTCACATCAACAGAGTTTGAAGATTTCTACAAGAGTAAAGGAATCAAGTATCAACTCATAGTGGCACATAAGCCTCAACAGTATGGTGTTGCAAAACATCGGAATCGAACCATCATGGATATGGTAAGGTGCATGTTGAATGGAAAGGGTTTTCCTAATCAATTCTGGGCTAAGGCTGCCAAAACTATTGTCTACATCTTGAATCAAAGCTACACCAAGGCACTTGATGGAAATACTCCACAAGAGGTTTTCATTGCAAGTAAAAATCCATCTATTTCTGATCTCAAAGTATTTGGAAGTTAATTTTATGTACATGTTCTAGATAAGGAGAGAAACAAGCTTCAACCAAAAAGCACCAAATGTATCTTCCTAGGGTACAAAAAAGATAAGAAGTTTTGTAAGCTTTATGACCCTAAGGCTAAGAAAATCATGGCAAGTCGCGATGTGGTGTTTAAGGAGGAGCAACCACATGCACTGGAGGAGGAAAATGGAGCTTCAACTTTATCACAAGGTGAAGTGGCAATCCACTATGAACCTGGCCCAAGAGCTATCCTTTCTACACAAGAGAAGGAAGCATCATTTTCAAATGATGAGTATAAAAGTCCCCAAACTCTCATCACCCAAGCAAAAAAGCCATTGCCACATTGGGTGAGGCAGCTCTATGATTCTACAAGCCCCATCCCATAGTCACTAGAATAGGTTGTAGATGGACCGAGGAGATCACAGAGAATAGAGGAATAGGGATGGGGAAGCACCCATATTGTAAACACAACCCTGATGGTTGAGCTCATTCAAGAACAAGTAAGGGAACTAACCAACGTGCATGAGACACTCCATGCTCCGAATTGGACGATTGGCATGCAAACAAAATACAACAATATCATGAAGAATGGAACTTGGGAGCTAGTGGATCGAACCCCCAAGCATAAAGTCATTGGCACCAAGTGGTTCTGGAAGCTAAAGTACAAGGCTTATGGTACTCTACAAAAGTACAAAGCAAGACTTGTTGCACATGGCTACTCACAAGTTGAAGGCATTGAATTTTGTGAATCATTTGCCCCGACTACAAGGATGACTACTATTTGAGTCTATCACATGGATGTCAAATCAGCATTCCTGAATGGATACCTCAAGGAGGAGGTATATGTGTCCCAGCCACCAAGATTTGAGGCTCCCCATTCAGAAAACAAGGTATGTAAGTTGGAAGGCACCCATTATGAGGAGAAGCCATTGTTGAAAGAAGTTGGAGAAGCTTGGAGTGGCTTGGAAAGTGGAGTTGTCAAGTGGTGAAGTTGGTCCAACAAACCAGAACAGCACCATCCCTAGCTCTTTGGATATGTAAATTAGACCTTGTACGCTTGTGGTTAGTGCAATAAAACCCAATAGATACTTTGGAACATCAACAAGAACAAGTTGATGCAAAACAGATAACTTGTAGCTTGTCTAGCTCACAAAAACCTTCTAAAAATGGATGGAAGTTATGACTTCAAACACTGAGATCAGCTAGCACAGTTACAATTGGAAAATTTCCTCTTGAGGGACTTTTGTACATAGGTTTTTCTTGCTAAAATGCATAAAATCCCTAATTTATATTTACCAATGAAGGAGCAATGACCTTAACACTGATTGGATGTCATCTCGATTTTTTAGGGATATGCAGACAATGAACCTGAGACTGTAAAACTTAGATTGCTATGAAATAAATGAATCAAATGACTTGAGAATGTGCCTACACATAAACTAGAAAATTATATCTTTCCAATCAATTCTTAAACACTGGATTACAAGCTTTGTATAGAGAATAGCAACCTCTACAAGTTGACTAAATCTAAGGAAGAAGCAGTAGAGAATAGAAGTGGCACCAAGCAATGATTAAAGAGATATTTTTGCACACCACACAATGGATATTTTTAAATTTCCAAGAAGGAATTGATTTTTGAAGATACAAAATATTTTTGGGTTCACGAAATTCCATGGTCATTCATCGATATGGTTTATGTTGATATATTTAGGTAGTGATGTGTGTGAACACTCTAGGACCGCCGGGGCACTTTTTTCCCTCTTTAGGAGGTTTTTTTCCCCCGGCTTGTATATACGCCTATTGCCCTAATGGGCTTCTTATCTTTGTACATTCTCTAGTAATACATTCAGTCTTGTGTGTTGTGCTCCAAGCTTCTTCTTCTTCCTTGTGCTGTTCGCGTGCTTCCGCAGACGTCTAACTCCAACAATTGGTATCAGAGCAGGTCGTCGCTTCTTCTAGGGCGCCGTCGACACTCCTCCGTTTGCAGTCTCAGATTCGCACGAAATTTGGTGAGCATACTCAGGGTGTTTCCGAGATCAAAACGCACTATCGCAGCGCTTGTGCAGGCTATTTCGTCCTTTTGTGCCAAAGGTATATACCAGTTTTTGTTCGCCAGTTTAAGCGTCTCGAAGTCTGCTACAGGTCTAGCAGAACTCGTTTGGGCAGTTCCGTTCAACTTTTTTAGATACAGTCAATTTTCTGCATCAAGGTATTTTAGTCACCGGCCATGGCTGAAAGCAGTGATGTATTCCGTATGTTGGTTGTTGAGGATAAGTTGGATGGTACCAACTACCCATTATGGGCTTATATGATGCGACATGTATTGGTTGCAAAAGGATTGTGGAACATTGTGCAGGGTGTTGAAAGACGTCCTGCTACACCTGTAACGACAGGTACTGCAAATACAGGTGTTGGAGCTGATGAAGATGGTGTCGAAGATGATATTCCGCAGATTCCTGTTCGTGCTGCTGTTTCTGTTGCACCTACTGCAGAGCAGATTCGTTGGGATGGAAGAGATGCCCAGGCACATGCATTGATAGCTTTGTCTGTCAAACGTGCCATTATTCCTCACATTCACTCTTGCAGAACAGCAAAGGATGCTTGGGATACACTTACCACTTTGTACCAGGCTAGGAATGAGGCTCGTGTTGCTTACCTCCGAAAACAGTTGGAGAGTGAGCACATGAATGAAGGTGATTCGATGGACAGTTTTCTTACAAAGATCAAAGACCTGAAGGAACAATTGATTTCTGCTGATGAGGTTATACCAGATAGCTCACTTGTGCAGACCGTTCTGAATGGCCTTCCTGATTCATATCAGAGTTTTGCCTCTACTCTTCGATTGATGATGAAAGGCAATCCGAATCCCTTGTCATTTGAGGAATTAGTCTCTGTTCTGTTGCAGGAAGATCAGTCCAGGCAGAACAGGTCCATTATGCGTGTTGCAGATCAAGCTTTCCTGGCTAGTCAGAAGGGCAAAGGAAAATGGAGCTCTTCTACTAGTAAGCAGAAATCTGCAAATGCTGCACAATCGAAGAACCAGGATAAAGATGAGAAGAAATCAGAAAAGCAGAAATTGTTCTGCAAGTACTGTAAAGGAAATGATCATATTATAAAGAACTGTCCAAAACTGGCTGCTAAAGAGGCAAAGAAGAAAGAGGTTGGAATGGTTGTTGCAGAGGCCTCAACACCAAAAACAGAGTCTGCAAATCTTGTGCAGGAAGAAGAATGGGCGTTTACTACTATCTGCAGTTTTGACCCATCTTCTCATGATCAGTGCATGTCTGCAGTAGACTCAGATGTTTGGTACTTTGACAGTGGGGCGACCAAACATATTACCTCGCAGCGCAGTTTCTTCTCTTCACTTGAGCCTGCCCCTACAGGGAATACTGTCACATGCGCCAATAACTCCTCTTATCCTGTTATGGGAGTTGGTAAGATCATTCTGACTACTGCTGATGGTAGTTCTTTCACTTTGTCAGATGCTTTATTTGTGCCAGGGATCAAAAAGAACCTGTTATCAGTTTCTGCATTAGCCAAGATTGGCTTGGTTGTGAAATTCGTTGATGACAGGTGTACAGTCCATGATCTCTCAAATGGCGATGTGATTATTGCTTCTGGCATTTTATGTCGTGGGCTGTATAAGCTCATAGACTATGAAAGATCTGTGAATGATTCGGCATGTGAAGTTCATGATTCTCAGGCTATGTCAGATGCAAAGCTTTGGCATGCACGCTTTGGTCATCTGAATTTTGCTAGTTTGTTACGCCTGCAGAAATCTGAAATGGTGTCCTCTTTGCCCAAACTTGAGGCACCTGGAAAACATGTTTGTGAAGGCTGTATTTTGGGCAAAATGCAGCATTCTTCCTTTCCAAAAGATGGTTCAGTTCGGGCTATGCAGAAATTGCAGCTTGTACATAGTGATGTCTGTGGTCCTATGCAGACACCCTCTTTTGGAAATTACCTTTACTTCGTGACTTTCATTGATGATTTTTCCAGGCATGCATGGGTATATCCACTCAAAGCAAAGTCCGAAGTTTTCATGTGCTTCAAACAGTTTTTGGTTTTGGCTGAAAATCTGTCAGCATGTAAAATGGGCACCCTCCGTTCTGATCGAGGGGGGGAATATATGTCTTCAGATTTTAAAGCATTTCTGGCTGAACGTGGGATAAAACACCAGTGTACAGTGCCGTATACACCTCAACAGAATGGAGTTGCTGAACGAAAGAACAGGTCACTCATGGAGATGGCGAGGTGCATGGTCAAAAGTCAGGCTTTACCACATAGTTTCTGGCTTGAGGCTGTCATGTGTGCAGCATATGTACTGAACAGGTGTCCCACCAAAGCGTTGCAGTCTATCACTCCATATGAGGCTTGGCATGACCGCAAGCCATCTGTTGCTCATCTGCGTGTTTTTGGTTGTTTGGCATATGCATTAGTGCCTGAACAACATCGCAGAAAATTGGATGATAAGGCAGTAAAATGTATTTTTGTTGGGTACAGTACTGAAAGTAAAGGCTATCGTCTGTATCATCCACAGACTAAACGCATTCTGGTTAGCCGTGATGTTGTCTTTGTGGAAGATGCTATTCAGCCATTGCTTTCATGTACTAAGGAGACATCTGTTAGCTCCAAAGACATGTATGATACTTTGATGCCTCTTTTTACAGGTGGACAGGCTAACGCTGATCCTAATGAGGCAACTTCTCAGCCTTTGCAGGTTTCATATGATGATGCAGATCATTCCATTTCTGATGCAGATTTACATGATGCACTTGTTGATGAGAGAGCTGATATTGAACAGGCAAAAACTATGCCAAAATGGCTGGTGCAGACTTTGCGTGACAGCAAATTAGATGCACCTTTGTCATATCGTACTCGTTCAGGCTCTCATAGTACCTCCTTTGCATCACATTGCTATGCTATGGCTGCATCTAGTCTCTGTGATGAGAATGAGCCTGTTTCTTTTGATGAAGCACAAAATTCAGAAAATTGGATGGCTGCTATGCAATCTGAATATGATGCTATAATGAAGAATGGTACATGGTCTTTATGTGACTTGCCTCCTGGCAAGAAGGCCATTGGCACTAAGTGGGTATACAAGCTGAAGCGTAAACCTGATGGTACAGTTGACAGGTATAAGGCTAGGCTTGTTGCAAAGGGTTATGCGCAGGAAAAAGGCATTGATTTTGATGAGACCTTTGCACCTACATGCCGTATGACTACTGTTCGGAGCATTTGTGCACTTGCAGCCCATCATGGTTGGAATGTACATCAGTTGGACATTAAAACAGCATTTCTGAATGGTGACTTGCATCAAGAAGTGTATGTTTTTCAGCCCCGTGGCTTTGTGCAGAAAGGGCATGAAAACCAGGTGTGTAGGTTAAAGAAGGCGTTATATGGTTTAAAGCAAGCACCACGTGCTTGGTATGAGAAAATACATGCCTATCTAATTGCACATGGTTTTGAGAACAGTCCAACTGAAAGCACCTTATATGTTAAGCGTGCTAATGATGTGCTTCTGATCATTGTTGTCTATGTAGACGACATGCTGCTCACTGGTCCTCTTGAGAAGCATATTGCTGATTTCAAGGCTGATTTGCATGCCTCATTTGAGATGTCTGATTTGGGGCATTTGCATCACTATTTGGGCATTCAGTTTATGCAAGTTGATGGTGGAATGGCTTTGTGTCAAACGAAATATATTGACATATTATTGCAGCGTTTTGGCCTTGAAGACTGTAAGCCTATTGCCACTCCTATGGAGACAGGTTTACGATTGAGTCTTCATGATGCTGGAGATGCATTTGATGCTGTTCTCTATCAGCAGGCTGTTGGATGCTTGATTTACTTATGCATTACTCGGCCAGATATTCAGTTTGCTGTCTCACAGATGAGCAGGTTTATGCATTGCCCAAGAGTCACGCATTGGAAAGCGGTTAAGCGCATCTTTCGCTACTTGAGTGGTACTCGGCTACTTGGGTTGTTTTATCCCAAGGGGGGATCACTACCGCCAGATTTGCATGCTTTTTCTGACTCAGATTGGGCTGGTTGCTATGACACTCGTGTGTCCACCAGTGGTTTTTGCTTCATGCTTGGTAGCTCATGTATATCTTGGTTGAGCAAGAAGCAGCCTACTGTGGCCACTTCCAGTTGTGAGGCTGAGTATAGGGCAGCTTTCACAGCGACTGTTGAGTGTGTGTGGCTCAGACGCCTTATGGCTGATTTGGGTGTTGGCCAGTCTTCTGCCACCACCATCTTCACTGACAGTCAGAGCGCATTGGCAGTTGCGAGGAACCCTGTGTTCCATGCTCGCACTAAGCACATTGAGGTGCATTATCACTATGTCAGGGAGAGATTCTCTGTTGGGGAGATCAGCTTGGCATATGTGCCCACGCAGGAGAACATTGCAGACCTTTTCACGAAGGCTCTGCCTAGGGATAAGTTTGAAGCTTTCCGCAAAGCTTTGGGCTTACTTCCTTTTGTGGAGTGATTTCCACATAGCTCGGCACTTCCTTATACATGAGTGCCAGCTCCTTGTTCACCGCATCACTCCCAGGGGGGATTTGTTGATATATTTAGGTAGTGATGTGTGTGAACACTCTAGGACCGCCGGGGCACTTTTTTCCCTCTTTAGGAGGTTTTTTTCCCCCGGCTTGTATATACGCCTATTGCCCTAATGGGCTTCTTATCTTTGTACATTCTCTAGTAATACATTCAATCTTGTGTGTTGTGCTCCAAGCTTCTTCTTCTTCCTTGTGCTGTTCGCGTGCTTCCGCAGACGTCTAACTCCAACAGTTTACATCAAATCAGAAGTTTCCACGTGTACAAAGCCTTTTTATCTATAAATACTGGAAAAGTTTGTGAATGTCGATTTCTCGCTTTGAGCATTCTTCTTCTTCTCAATTCGAATGGCTTCTTCTTCTTGTCGTCCTTCCAATCGTGTAACCTCATGTGAGGTTTACAACAGAAGAGAGGATTCTTTGTGGAAACCTCTTTCTATGAAGTAAATGAATGGGTGACTATGCTTCCTAGCTATAGAGGTGTGCATAAAGTCAAGCATGCTAAAAGAGATGACACAAAAAACCATTGGAGGGGATGTATTCTCGTTTTCAAATTGAAGAAATGTGGTTGGTTTGCAAGAGTACAACATGTGTACAATGCTAAAGATCTTGTTCTAGAAAATCATCTGCAATTCCCTTCGTACTGTAAGTGAAGTTTTACAATGCTCTTCTATCATTTCAGTTATTTTTGTATAACAACATATATGTTTTTGTATTGTAGATATTTTTCCTTCCAATATTGTGGAGTGGCAACTTGTTGAATGTTTAGCAGGAACATTCAGAGTTCTTCATAAGGAATATGCAAAACTTATGTATGCAGACAAATCTGTTCAATTTTTTAATAGCATAGAGTCATTTGTCCATTTTGTAGATTATCAGGTGCCATCAAGGAGGAGCTCTTATGGAAATCTTGTACATCTGCCTGCTCCTTTCATCTCTTCATTAGATTGGGATCCTCCTGATCATTCAACAGTTTCAAGTTTTCTATGCAAAATGAAATTTGACATCCAAAAGGCAATGTCAGCAAGACAAATTTTGAGAAGGATAAAGATTCAATGGTTTTTGCCTATTCATGTTTTTTGTAGCATGCTTTAAAAACATGTTATTACAGAAAACAAAAACAATGTGGTTGAATAGGAGAGTCTCTATTTCAGAGATTGATTATATTTTAGGTAGGGAATGGGATAGCAAAGAAGTTCGAAAGCTAGGTGACATCATTTTATGTAAAGTTAGTCCAAATTCTCTTTCAATCTCATATCAGATATCTCAATAATCTCTGGTTTTAGGATATGACTATAGAAGGTGGAAAAGAGAGCTTGGACTCTGGATAGCCTTGGACTCAGAGGAGAGCTGTCCAGAATTTGAGTTAGAAGTACTGATTCATCCAGATTTTCAATCTAGGAAAATAATTGTAACTGCAAATTGGAAATTCAAAAATGTAAGGGAGCTCCTAGAATACTTTGATGAGGTATCATCACAGTTTAGATTCTCAATTGATGATGCAATAGTTAACATTAGATCAGAGAAAACATTATCTTGCATAACTTGCCTACCACCCAAGGTGATCAAGTTCCAACCCTTAAGATTGTAATAAGTCTAAAAAAAGTTGATTGAATAGAAACCAAGACATTCTTACATAATATATCTCCTTCTTTTATAAGCTTTTTTTTTTATTCCATTGATTTTTCTTTGCAGGATGGTGACTAAGAATGTGATTGATTACATCACTTCAATTATGTCTTTTTATGGAATATATTCATATTGGCATTTTTTGTTTAATTTCAAGATTCTGATGAGGTTCCTATTGTGCAATGATTATATAGGAACTTGCATGAGTAAATTCTAGGTGACTCAAGAATATAAACCAAGAAATCCTTACATAATATATCTCTCATTTTCAGAACCTTTTTCCATACTTCCATTGATTTTTCTTTGCAAGATGGTAACTAAGAATGTGACTCATTACATCACTTCAATTATGGCTTTTTATGGACTATATTCATATTGGCATTTTTTTGTTTAATTTCAACATTCTGATGAGGTTTCAATGGTGTAATGATTATACAAGAACTTGCATATGAGTAAATTCTAGATGAACAATACTTTTACTTTTCAATAACTAGTTTCAATTTAAGTATTTGAGTCTATCCCATGTGCACATTAGAAATTCTCCATGCTTGTCTGGCCTCAAGGTAAGAGGGTGGAGAACCTAGTGCAAATTCCAACTCAAGTGATATTCAAAATATGTAGAGCATGAAGTTTAGTCATATTATAGTGTATACGCAATTAGAGAAGGTGACTGATCTAAGCGACTAGGGCAATCTGAGCTTATCAGATCGTCCTAATCGCTTGAATCGATCGTGCATTACAAACTACCCAAACATGCTTCAAAGCGTGAATTTTGCATTAAGATTTGACGGATGAGCAATAACACTTTCCATCTCAACTCATCTTATGCATAGTTGCCTTAAGATGATGGTATGACAAAATGGAAAAGATTGGATGACACAACCAATACAAGCGATATGGGCCATCCAAAATTCTCCAATTGCTCGTATCGCTTGTATCGGTCATCTTCTCTATCCTCTTCACATTTAACTTTTCAACAAGAATAAAGCAAAAAACACACAAAATACAAACATTTTGATGACACGACCAATTCAATTTTTCTTGAACCATGCAATGAAGTCACTTTTGCTTAGTACTCAAGAGGATCAATTCAAGATTATATTACTAAAGGCATATAAATATAGTTACAATGACCATCTTCCAGATGAAGATTGACAAAATTACATACAATTTGTACATATATAAATCTTCCAACATATGTTGGTTACACATTAGATTACATTCTTACATTCAAAAAAGATATTTTTTCACCCTTGTTTTCTGTCCTTTTTGGAGCCCTCACCTCTGTGCTGCTTGTGGCCCTTTTTGGAGCCCTCATCTCTACTCTTATTTTTTGGCCCATGCTTCAATGGGGAGTGAAGAAGAAACCCTTTCTTCTTTTCGTCAAACTTCTTTTTATCTAGTGATGGTGGTGGAGGTGAGTCTGGATCATAAGGGCAGACGACATGTTTCATAATGGCATTTATTGCCCTCTCCCTGATCAAGATGACCCATGCATCTGGATAGTCTGACAAGTTTAACTCAGGACTGTAAAACCTACTTTCCGAGAACCTTACTGCATTTGCAATCACCCTCAAGCCACATGAGGTGTTGTCTTTTTGTAATGGCACATGTATTTGAATGTATCCAAACCTTTTTTCTTCATTCAATTTAGGAATTCCTGGAAGGTTCTGATCAATATGCATTTTGAGAAGCTTAGCAGCACTGCAAGGTAAACTTAAATTCAAAATGGATGGCAAGGCTTTAAAATAGAACACAACAAAATGTATGGCAAGGCTTACACTTTGCAGTTTCCATGTTGTGATTGGAGAGAATTCATGAAAAGTGTTTGATATTCATTGAAGTCAATGATAATAAGACTCCAGTGACCGTTGTCAATGTGTGGCATGTAAAAATAACTTCTCTATTGAAAAAAATGTGACTTATTTCAAAATGAAGATGAATACTTACTTTTCAATATAGGGGTAGATAATTTATTCTACCCCTTCTGTAAAATTCTTTAGAAAGAATTTCACATCTCCATGCTTGTACAAAAAGCATTGAGTCACAAGAGGATCTATGATGAAAAATTTTCTTGAAACTACTTCCTCACATTGTTGCAAAAGGACCCTAGAATTCAAGAAGTATAAATTCATTACAGGAAATACCAAATTAAGGAAAAAATGAGCATTTTATGGCCTATAGATAATACCTGAGTGCAATATTGACTACACACCATCAAATGTTTCAACATTGAACTTGTTGGGGTTCGAAAAGATGCCTCTTGATTCTTTTTGTTCTCTCATGCTCTCCTTCTTGGAGATGTTTCTGTTCCTCTCTAACTTCCTCTTCTTGTGAACGAAATACAACTACTTATCTGTATTGCAACCTTAGCGCCTTACAAAAGTAACTGTCTATTAAAATCCGAACAAGAAAAATACACATCCGATTTAGTAATATCTGAATTAGCAAACTTTCATAATTCAAATTAACTATTTATCTTCAAGGTTCTTCTATCCTCAACACCTAGCACAGCCCGGTGGGAGATTTTTTCAAAAAAATCAGACTCAAATTTACAATCCCTTGATTGTACAATATTATTTCCTTCGACTGTTTAGGACTGGTAGCTTCCTCTGTTCCAACTTCTTGACTATTCATCACTTTCACATCCTCCTCAGTACCTTCTTGTGCTTCCTGCAGTTCCATTGAATCAAGTAATTATTGCTGCTCAACGATTGCATCCACTTTGTGCTCCAAATCTCTTTGCAACAATTGCTCTTGCAGTTCTTTGATTGTTTGCACATGCTCATCAATCTGCTTTTGTGCCTCTTGTAACACCGCTGGTTGCTCAAATTCTGGTACACACCTCCTAATAACCTGATCCACCCCTTTTTTATATAAACGATTAGTAATTGTTGCCGCATTTAACTTTCTATAATCCACACAAATTCTGAGTTTCCCATTCTTTTTGGGGACTACAATAATAGGAGAAAGCCAAGTCACCTGATTAACAGGTTTAATAAATCCAACAGCCAATAGTTTATCAATTTCTTCTTTCACTTGTTTAGCAAACTTTGGATTCATCCTATACCGCTGTTGCACAACCGGCCCTGCATCCGTCTTCAAGTTAATCCGATGTTGATGCAAATTTGGATCTATGCCCTTTACTTGAGAATAATCCCATGAAAATACGTCTACATACTCTTTCAACAAACAAATAAGATCCTCCTTAAACTGACCATCAACTGCTTTACTGATTCTCACCATCTTATGTTCAATTTCGGTCCCTAAATTGACTTCCTGAAGCTCTTCCTCCTTTACCCTTGTCGAACCTACATACTTCTGGGCATATATCCGTTCTGCCAAACTTATTACTTCTTTTTGTTGTTGGTCTAACTTCTGATGCACTGGAGTTGCCATACTTTTCTCAAACATCCTTTGTATTTGTACTCCTTCCACCTGTTCACCCGCAACTGGCCCATCTACTTTCTGCACAATTGGATCATCCTTACTCAATACTCCTGCGACATCAACCTCCAATACCGGTACTATCGTTGGATTTGCTTGCAAAAAACTTCCACTTCTTTTCCTTTTCCACACTGCTTACAATCACAACACCACAGAGAGTCATGCTTTGCATTTACCATTTCCGATGTACTAGAAGCTGTCTCATTTCGACACTCCGGTTCTGGTAACTCAATAACTATAGCATTGGCTTGAGCAGCCTGTTGTCCCTGTTGATTAGATTGATTATACCGAATTACTGGTATGCCCCTTTCTTCTCTATGTTTTACCCATAATGGACAATTGGGTCCTATCCAATGATCAGGTGCCAAACAATATCCACAAGGCATCACTCTTTGTGGTTGCCCCTACTGATGACCTTGCTGGTTATGTCCTTGCTGATTCCCCTGATCTCCCCATAGAGGTCTTGCTTGCTGCTGCCTCTGAAAATTGCCTCTCCCTTGCACCGGCATAGCTTGATTGGCTGCCACATTAGTATTATTCCTATTCTCTTGCCGTGAACTTTGCCCTCTATTCTTGGGGTTGTACCAACATTGATTTGTTGTATGTTCGTCCTTATCACAAATATCACAAAATCTCCTTTCTTTTGGAGCTACAATGGAATATCCATGTCTATATTAACTTACTAATCCATGCTTCCTCTTTACTTTGCTTAACCTTATGCTTGCGCTACTTGCTCCCTACTACTTCTTCATCTTGGGTATCAGAGTCAGAATCAGTTGGACCTCCGTCTGACTCCAATTCTGAATCAGAGTCAGCCTCTGAATTAGAATCAGAATGTCTCTTTTTAGCCCTTCCAAATCTTCTTTCCATGCGTGCAGCTGCTAACACTAATACATCAAAGCCATTCGCAATATCCACACTTGCAACTGCATGTCTAATGGTACTTCGTAACCCCTTTAGAAAATAACCTGCCAACATCTCGTCAGTAGGTCTTTCATTACCTTGCAATCGTTCCATTAAGGTTCTGAATTTCTGAGCATAATCTTCCATTAACATGGCTTTTTGTCTAATAGCTCTCAATTTCCGTAACACATCGGAAGGAGTCTTCTCTTTTCTAAATCGTTGCAAAAATGCTATTTTTAATGCATCATATGTAGCAAAATGAGCAATACCATATTGACTAAACCAGCTCATTGCTCGTCCTTCCAACGTGGCAGTAAATTGCTGAAGTTTAATGTCATCACCATATATAGCTGGGTATCCATTAGCTGTCCATTTTATCTCAAATTGAGCCACATGGCAATCAGCATCTTCTTTAGAGCCTCCTCTAAAATGGGCTGCTTTGACTTTGGGATTGGGAGGTGGTTGCGCCATTGTCTGTGGTTGAGGTGTACGCCTAGTTGTTTGACTTGTCACCCTTGTAAGTGGGTCGAACTGGAGTCGTCTTCCTACTCCTACAGTTGCTTCTGTTAGGAATAGCGCTCCAAGTATACTGCCCACTAATCTTACCTCTGCTACACTTGTTTCTCCCTGTTCCTCTTCTGTATCTAGTTTAGCTTCCTCCTTGGCTTCATACCAATCGTAGAATTCTGAGGATGACTCCACGTTCGCTACCTTTGCCTGTGCTCTTGTAAAATACACTTTACCTAATTGTTTCCTTCTTTCCTTCATGCATTTCTGCTTCATTAGCAGCACAGTAGGATCGCCAAATGTGTTGGGGTTCGAATTCAACACAACACTACTTATTTTTTATCAATCGAACTTTAGCGCTGAACCACTTCACACCAAGAATACACTTCCAACAAATTTCAGGTTTAGTACAGTTACACCACGACAAAATTCATCATCAACGAACAGAATATGAATAGACAAGATTCATTCTTGCGCTGAACTATACTTAAGTAAATTTCTTCATTGGAGTTCCTCTACATCAGGTATACATGATAGAAAAATGGAATAGACCTTCTTAACATCAAAAATACATTACGAAAATAAATAAATCTATCTCTACGCCGTACTCTCTGAAGATGCATCTTGATTCTTTTTGTTCTCTCGTGCTCTCCTTCTTGGAGATGTTTCTGCTCCTCTCTAACTTCCTCTTCTTGTGAACGAAATACAACTACTTATCTTTATTGCAACCTCAGCGCCTTACAAAAGCAACTGTCTATTAAAATCCGAACAAGAAAAATACACATCCGATTGAGTAATATCTGAATTAGCAAACTTTCAGAATTCAAATTGACTATTTATCCTCAAGATTCTTCTATCCTCAACAGAACTCTCTTAGCATTTTGTTGTCTTATGGTCTTATATCAACCAAGAATTCCTCCTGCCATGGCATTGTAGCATTTACTATCACCTGCCCATCTCCCCTTTTAAGAAGTTCTTTATTTGCCTTTTGTAGCTTCTGAATCTAGTTCAGGATAACATTTTCCTCTAACAACAAACTGTACTTTTTCCTCTCCTCCTCACAATTTACTACATTTCTTGTTTCATGATCATGAGGGACCTGAGGGTGGACCCCTTCAATTACAACTGATGACTTAGGTGCTCGTGCTGGAGGTATATTGAGAATATCAAAGAAATTTTGATCATGGTTCTCAATAGGCACAATAGATTTGTCAAACTTATATCTGAGCCTTGATACAATCACATAATCTTTTGCCATCAATGTCACCCTGTGGCAATGAGCTGCACACAAGTAAGCATCATTCATGAAGTCGATTGCAAAGTTTTCAACAGCTACTTGCAAACATAGAAGAGCTTGAGTTTGCCACTTCACATTTATGAAGGATGTGGTCTTCATCATGGAACAGAGATTGGCTGAAATTTGCTTGACAACTCTCATGAAAGGAAGTCTGGGGATCAGGAGTCCCACAGACTTTTGAGCCCTTCTTATCTCCCTCAAAGACTTAACATGGTAACATACCCTTTTTTGAAGACTTCTTTGATGCATTAAGGCCTTGATTAGTTGTTTAGGGAGAAGGTCCCTTTTCATCTTGATTTGCTCTTGATCCCGAGGGTACAAATTCCTTGCTGTCTTCTTTGTCCTAGCCATAACCTGCATAAAAAAAAGTTTAAAAGCTTGGAAGAAATTTAAAAAGCAAAAAAACTAATGTAAAAAAGCTTTCACAAAGCCCTCTACATTCAGGAAACACGATCGATGCAAGCGATAAGGGTCATCCGGAAATCCTCGGATGTCCCTAATTGCTTGTATCGATCGTGCTGTAAAATGATTGATCATGACGATCAATCCAAGCGATTAGGGGCACCCGAAACTTCCCGATGCTTATAATCGTTTGGATCAGCCATGTACAATCTTTTGTGATCCATCATACCTCACACAAAATGTGGTCTGTGGAAAGTTTTGAAAATCATGTAAAAAACTTGAAAGCAATGACAAGTCGGCACTAGCAAAAAGTTCACAAAAAAAATGAAAAAAAGTGAATAGAGGAGCTTAAATAGGTCTCTAGAATGAGTTGACCATTGGTGACATGTGGCAGCCTGTGATTGGTCCACATCATCTAGTCATTATGAATCCCAACGTATAATGCCATGTGGCATTATTTTTGAGTGGGCCACTTCATCTAGTTGTTGCAATTCCCAACGTGCATTTGTCACATGGTGCTTGCTTATTGATCCACGTCATGTGACCATTACCCGGTCCTCCTCAAGGATAAATACCAATCCCCTTCACCATTTCACATTTTCAACCTTCATAGAATCTCTCTCTCTTCATCACCATGCATACTTGTGCTTCATACTCGATACGATCGATACAAGCAATTACACGCATTTGACTGGCCTTTGACTAGCTTATTTCGCTCTTTGAATTTGAATTCAAACTTGGCTCTCTCTAAAAAAGTGATCCCTTAATCTAGGAGATATTCCCTCAAGGAAACTCATACCAAGTGATTCTCCTAACTCCATGAGTTAAGTAGCATTTACAAAGATTCTTTTAAGTCAAATGACTTTTACAAGAGTTAACGGTAAAACCATAAGCAATGGTTCTCAAGGGTCTTCAAGCTTTTGCTCATTAAAAAAAAAAACTTCCAATGCCTAGCCAAGTGTGAAGGCTTGGGAATTTGCACCAACAGATCCCCCTCAAGCCAAACATCTTGGCTTGATCTTCTTTATCAATCCTCTTGAATGTCTTGCAATCCAATCATAGTTGTAAACCTGCAAAGTTTAGTACCATCAAGTGATTTGGTCAATAAGTCTGCACATTGCATATTAGTTGATACATATGCCAACTGAATTTCCTTGCTCAATAGTTTCTCTCTCACATAATGATAGTGGCTTTCTATATGCTTGGTCCTAGCATGATAGATAGGATTTGCTTCAAGATGTAAAGAAGTTGTATTGTCACAAAAAATCATTGGAGAATTAGCATGTAAACCCAAATCTGCATATAGCGATCTGATCCATATGGCCTCTTGAGTAGCATTGGCCAATCCTCTAATTCTGCCTCTGTTGAAGATAAAGCAATAGTGAGTTCCTTCTTGTAAGACCATGAAATGGGCTTATCACCTGCAAAAGATAGATAACCTAAGGTACTCCTCCTGTCATCCTTTCAACCTACCCAATCTGCATCTGAGTATATTTTGATGTCCAAATCTGAAGTATAAGGGAAGTATAAACCTTGATTTTGAGTACCCTTAAGGTATTTCAAAATCCTCTTGGTAGCTTCCAAATGAGGTGCTCTAGGTTTGTGCATAAATTGACTTAAGACACTTACTCCATAAGCAATATCAATCCTTGTCAATGTAGCATAGTTTAGGCTTCCAAACTATGCTTTCGTATCCTGCAACATTTTCAAGCACATCACCTTCATGAGCACTTAATTTTTGATTTACCTCCATAGGAGTGCTTGTTATCTTGGCATTCTCCAAGTGAAACTTCTTCAACATATCCTGCACATACTTTCTTTGAGTGATATAAATTCCAGAATTTATATAGATTAATTCAAGTCCAAGAAAATACTTTGCTGACCCTAGATCACTGATTTCGAACTCCTGCATCATTTGATTCTTGATTTGCTTGATGCCATTGGCATCATTACCTGTAAGTATGATATCATCAACATACACACATAAGTATATCACCTCTGAATTATTTCTCTTGACAAACAGAGAAGTATTTGCTTTGCTCATGATGAATTCTTGATCTTGAAGGTATGTAATAAACCTATGGTTCCATGCCCTAGGTGCCTGCTTCAATCCATAAAGAGCTTTGTTTAGTTTACACACATAATTTACCTTGTTTGGGTCCTCATAACTAGGAGCTTGAGACATGTACACCTCCTCTAAAATCCAGCCATTAAGAAAAGCATTTTTCACATCCAATTGGTACATATCCAATTCCTTGATGCAGCCACACTTACCAGTACCCTGATGGTTGGCATTTTGGCCACATGTGAGAAAGTTTCTTCATAATCAACTCCTTTGGTTTTTGCAAAGACCTTAGCCACAAGTCTAGCTTTATACATGTTTATTGATCCATATGAATTTATCTTGATTTTATAGATCCATCTAGAACCAATTACCTTCATAGACTCCTTCTTTGGCATTAGCTTCCAAGTATCATTCTCCTTGAGTGCTTCAATTTCTTCATCCATAGCTTCCTTCCATTCTGCCTTAGTCTTTTCCTCTTCATATGATGATGGCTCTTCAACTGATAAATCTTTAGCAAGATAAATAGAATGCTTGGTAACTAAATAAGTGTCATACCCATATCTGATTGGCTTCTTGCTCTCCCTTTGTGATCTTCTAATTGCTTGGTTAAATGATTTAGGTATGTCCTCCAACTTCTTCATCTTGACCTTGCTCTTTGATTTCCATGCCTTGAATTCTTCTAGGATGATAATGTCCTCATCATCTGATTTGATGTCTTCAATCTGGTTTGGTTCCTCCTTGGTGAGGCTTGGAAATTCCTCTTCCAAGTCATATGGCAACTTAACTTTCCTGCATTCACTTTCAAACCAAGAATCATTCTCATCAAACACAACATCTCTACTGACCATAGAACCTTTGTTGGATGGATTATAAAACCTGTATCCTTTCTGCTTTAAATCATACCCTATGAAGATGCACTTCCTTGCCTTAGGGTCTAGCTTACCTCTGATTTGAGATGGGATGTGTACATAAGCAACACACCCAAAGATCCTGCAATGATCAAGTGATGGCCTTCTACCATAACATGCTTCATATGAGGTCATCCCATCAAGTGATTTGGATGCTAACCTATTTACAAGATAAGTGGCAGTAGATACACTCTTTGCCCACAACTAATTAGGTAATTTTTTCTCATTTAGCATTGACCTAGCTGTTTCAACAATTAACCTATTTCTCCTCTCTACCACCCATTTTGCTCAGGGGTATACCTTGTAATCTCCCTTTTGATTCCTCTATCTTGCAAGAATGCATCAAACTCATTTGAGAAGTACTCATCTCCTCCATCTCACCTTAGTCTTTTTAGGCTTCTTCCTGTTTGGTTTTCCACAAGTGCAAGATACTTATTAAAGCAACTGAACACTTCATCTTTGTGCTTCATTAATATAAGATACTCCACCTACTGAAATCATTCAATGAAAGATATATAATACCTTGATCCAGAAATTGAGGGATCCTTACTTGGTCCCCATACATCTGTATGGACAAGCTCCAAGTAGTCCTCATGCATGTAGCCTTTCTTTGAGAAGGGTAACCTGTGAGATTTTCCAAACTGACAAGCACCACATTTATAGATCATGTGTTGCTTGGATACATTAGGTATCCCAAGCACACATTGATCTCTAGATATTTTTTTTAAGGTTCTCTCACCAATATGCCCTAATATCTTATGCCAAATTTCAAGCTCTGACAATGTTTGATCTTTGTAGTTATAAAGTGCAATATTATTTGTATCTTCAAGTTCAAATGTAAATAACCTACCTGTCTTTTCTCCTTTGGCAATTCTTTTGAACCCATGTTGGGGATCCTCCACAATGCTCCATATTTCTTGAACCTAACCTGCAAACCCTTTTCCACAATCTGTCCAACACTCATCAAATTCTTGGTGATTGTAGGTACATATAGAACCCTGCTCAACAGATTTCTATTTCCGTCAGAGCTATAACATTTCCTACCTTGACCACTGAATGCTTGGTGTCATCACCTGTTTGCACTTGGTGCTTTCCCTTAGGTATCTCAAGGTCAAAGACAAGATCTACATTGCTTGCCACATGGTTTGAACATCCTAAGTCAATGTAGAAGAGATGGTCATCCTTCATACCTTGCTTTGAAGTCCTATTCATAATCAGGGGGAATCCTCTTGTTCCTCTATGTAGTTGTTCTAGTCTTTCCTTGATTGTAGCCTCCTTGGTATTTGTTATTGTAATTGTTGTTGTAGTTGTTATTGTGGCCTTGATGATGGTTGAATCTTCCTCTTGATTGTGTGTAGCCACCTCTTTGGAAACCTCTACCTCTCTGGTTCTTGAAGTTCCTGTAACACTCATATGTAGTGTGATTTGATAGACCACAAATATTACATGGGGAAGAGTTGAAGGGTCTTCCCCCTACCTTGCTTACCTCCTTTGCCCCTACCTCTTGAGTTCCTACCTCTCCCTACATAGTTAGCTTGAGAAGTAGAACCTTCATCCTCAATTTTTTTGCTTTTCCCTTTCTCTTTAGACTTGCCTTTATATGTGTATAGGGCAGAAGAGCTATTATCTCTTGATGAATCTCCATTTTTTGTGAGCTTGGCTTCATGGGTAAAGAGTTGCCTCATGAGTGTGGTAAGATTTGGAATCTGCATGTCCATGTACAAGTCCATAGCAGTTGTGAAGCTTTCCCATTTGTCATCTGCCTTGATGCCATTGATTACTTGCCTTACTATCTGCTCCTCTTCAATCTCCTCTCCTATGCTTGCCAATTGGTCAGCCACATCCTTGACTTTGATCACATAATCTGAGATGCTTTGCTTGGGTTGATTTCTTTGAGTGGTAAACTCAATCCACAATTGGTTCTTCCTAGCCCTTGTGTTGGAAGAAAAATATGAAGACAATGTATCCCAA
Organism: Ceratopteris richardii; assembly: GCA_020310875.1. Classification (NCBI taxonomy): domain Eukaryota; kingdom Viridiplantae; phylum Streptophyta; class Polypodiopsida; order Polypodiales; family Pteridaceae; genus Ceratopteris; species Ceratopteris richardii. Next base: position 28,965,316 of record CM035428.1, read on the forward strand.
GTTTCTTGGGATGTCTTACAGGTCCTAATGTGTGGTAGAAGAGAGTCAGAGATAGAGTTAACTAAGTATGACCTTGCTAATGGATCTTTGGCACACCATCAATTGAGTCTTTCATGCTCCTCTCTTGTAGGTTGTCCTTTGCTTCTGAAAATGGGCATCTCCTCATCTCCTGAGATGTATCTATAGAGATTCCTTCCTTGCAAGTATGTCCTCATCCTCAAGGACCATGTTTGGTAGTTGTTCCTGTCCAATTTATCAATGAAAGAAGGAAAACCATCTCCCATTTTACCTTAATTTGCTCTGATACCACTGTTGGGAAAGATGGATGGACACTCCAAGAAATGAGTTGGTACTGCTAATCCTTGCTCTGTACCTGCCCTTTTTTGCTTTAGATTTGAGTTGTAGGCCCTTTTGGCTTTCTAATGACACTAAATAAGTGCCTATGTACTTTGGAGATGATGCATGTAATGATTAATGCAAAACAGATAACTTCACAAGTCACAAGTCACCAAAAAACTTTCTATTTTGGTTCACACACTTGTTGCTTGTTAAGCTCAATGCTCCCAACATAGTAGCAATTAGGAAAATTCCTTCTGGGGATATCTAATTATCTTAAAGCGCTAATGATTCCAAGTGCAATCACTTAAAATGAATGACTATACATAGATCAATAAATATAGCAAGTGAAACATTACCCCCGACTTTTTAGGACCTCTGTAAAGAATGACCAGTGACCACTTCGAGATGCTTTTCTCCCAAATGGTTGAATGAAATCTCTTCAACATTTGTCAGCTTGTAGTAGACTTAGAGATGATTCCAATGAGCTATAGAACATTGAAAATGATTGAGTAATAACAGAGATATGAGTAAGACAAGAACACTATTCTGAGTGACAATGATAGAGAGACCAATAGAGATGATCAATGAACTATTGTATTATATGAAAATGTTGTAGATGATCATTGGTATGATGAACTATGCCCAATGATATTGAGAATTGTAGGCTATAGAGTGAGCCACACACTCTCTGTAATGTGATCAAATAAGGCACTATAATGGAGAGGATATTCCGCAAGATTTTACAAGAGCTTTTATAGATGCTTTGTTCAAATTTGAATTCGAATTCAAACTTGGCTCTCTCTAAAAACATGATCCCTTAATCTAGGAGATATTACCTCAAGGAAACTCGTACCAAGAGATTCTCCTAACTCCATGAGTTTAGTAGCATTTACAAAGATTCTTTTAAGTCAAATGACTTTTACAAGAGTTAATGGTAAAACCATAAGCAATGGTTCTCAAGGGTCTTCAAGCTTTTGCTCATTAAAAAAAAAAACTTCCAATGCTTAGCCAAGTGTGAAGGCTTGGCATTTGCACCGACAGCATACTCCATCAAGGATGGACACGGGGCATTCTCGTTGTTGGGCATCTACCCACGATGCAAGGCACAACCGACGTTCCTAAGAAACATGAGGAAGGGAGGGCTCATCACTCATGCCCATGGTGCTTTGTAGCCCACACATTGGGGGCATTTCTAGCTAGTCTGTAGTCCAAAGGCATGCACAGTTACCAAACCCCTTATAGTTGTGCACAATCTGGCACAGCAAGGCAAACCATCGAAGCACCAAGAGGGGTTGGATAGTGTTGATATATTTAGGTAGTGATGTGTGTGAACACTCTAGGACCACCAAGGCACTTCTTTCCCTTTTTAGGAGGTTTTCCCCCCCTTGGCTTGTATATACACCTATAGCCCTAATGGGTTACTTATCTTTGTACATTCTAGTGGTAATACATTCAGTATTGTGTGTTGTGCTTCAAGTCAGCTTAAACCTAAGAAGTCAACTTCTTCAAGTTTGGGTACATGAACAATGCATTACATTAGAATTAGAGGACTGCATGCTCACAAATCCAGGTGTCATACATTCTTTTAGTTCTTCTAAGATTAATCCCTGAGAAGAATTTGTTGAGTGTGTCGACAACTCTATGATGCAAAAGGTCACAATCCTGGAAGAACAGGCTTGAAGGCACCTGGATCACTCTTCTTCTTCAATGACTAATGCAGCCACAGTAGCTCCACCACAAAGGCAAACACAACAATTCAAGACAATTGCTATATCAAATAGAAAGACACCATTCAACAAGAAAGCAGTTCCAAGCATGAAGTAGATCTTGAAGTATTTTGATGGCGATGCACCACAATGTGCTCTCCTTCTCGAGAGCTCCATGCCGATATCCTCGGAGTAGAAAATCGAGCTCCTAAGACGTCACATAGTACTTCCCACAGAGGCTGTAGAATATGCAGAAAAACACAATACACAGGGAGCACGAAGACAAACTTCTTAGGTCTTAGAAATGCAGCCGAACTTACAGTATGTGACTGGCCAAGCCATTATATGTTTTATTAAATAACATATACAAAGAAGTGTCTGGTGGCCATTTGTCCTTTCACATGGACACTAACAGTAACAATCTCCCACTAAAGACCAATATGGCCAAAGTAACTATGGGAGAAAAATAAAGAATGATAAAAATACCTGAATGTAAGTATACAAATTATACCTCCCACCTGATGGGCATGTTACACAGTATACAAGTGATTGTTCGAGTGTGAACCTTCTCAAGAATAATGCGATCAGTGGCTAAGCAATCTCTAATGAAGTGATACCTCACCTCAATGTGCTTGGTCTTTGCATGATAGACCGGATTCTTAGCCAAAGCAATGGTACATGCTGAGGTAAACCCATATCACAATCAAGATGAGAAAGCCACAACGCTTCCTTACATGCCTCACTTGCTGCAACATACTCTGCTTCTATGGTGGAAACAATTGTACATTCTTGAAGACGAGATCTCCAAGAGATAGCACCTCCAGCAAAATGAAAAATGTACCCTGATGTAGACTTACGATTATCTAGACAACCAACATAGTCAGAATTTGTGTAACCAATAATGGATGCTTTCCCTCGACCTAACCATAGACACTTGTCCTTAGTGCCACTCAGATATCTTAAAATCATCTTGATTGCTTCCCAATGTTTCTTGCCAGGATTAGACATATATTTGCTCACAACTCCCACTGCAAATGCAATGTCTGGTCTCGTAGCTACCATAGCATACATGAGACTACCAACAGTAGACTAATATGGAATTTTGGTCATGAATTTCACATATGTGGGTAGAGGTGTACTCAATGGCTTTTCACCTTGCATATTGAACCGGTGAAGTACTTTAGATATATATTCACTTTGAGACAAGTATATGCATCTTTTACTCCTATCATGAGTAATGCGCATGCCGAGAATACGTTTGGCATCCCCCAAATCCTTCATTTCAAATGTCTGACTCAACTTCTTTTTGAGAATTGACAAATCATAAGAGAACTTCCCAGCTATCAACATATCATCGACATAAAGTATCAAGCATATCAAGCTGCCATCTGAGCATCTCTTTGTGTAGAGACAATTATCCTCATTGCTTCAAGAATAGCTTTGAGACTTCATAAAAGCATCAAATTTTTGGTACCATTGTCTAGGGGACTGTTTAAGTCCATACAAGCCTTCTTAAGCTTACAAACTAGACTTTCCTTGCCAGGAACTACATAACCCTCTGGTTGTTCCATATAGATCTTATTTGTAAGATCTCCATGCAAGAAAGCAGTTTTCACATCCATTTGGACTAGCTATAAGTCCTCCATTGCAACGAATCCAAGCAACATGCACAAGGTAGTCATCTTGACCATTGAAGAGAAGATTTTCTTGAAAGCAACACCATGTTGATGCTTAAAGCCCTTTGCAATGAGTCGTACTTTATACTTTGGAGAAGCACTATCTGATGTGAATTTCACTTTATATACCCATTTACATGGTAAAGCTTTCCTGCCCTTTGGCAAAGGTACTAAATCCCAAATACCATTCTTGTGAATATAATCCAGCTCACTCTTCATGGCACACTCCCACTTGACATGATCCTCTGTCTGCATAGCCTCTTTGTAGCAAGAAGGGTCATCGGCATCTGTTAGCATAATAAAATCTAAACCTGGAACATATCTATCATGTGGATGTGAGACACATGCAGAACGTCTCAATGGATGCTGAATAGGAACATGTGCAGACTGATGTGAATGGACATTCTCTTGAACATCCTTATGTGCAACACTATTATGCATGCTAACCGAAGGACTAGTATCCTCAAACACCACTCTTCTCACTTCAACGTCCTTAATGGGTTGTTTATGCATCTTAGACTCATTGAAAATGACATCACTACTTCTGATCACTAACCGTGCTTCAGGATCCCCATAAGCGATATCCAAATTGTCCTTCTCGACCATATCCAAGAAAAATGCATTTCTTTGACTTATGGTCCAACTTTTGTCTAAGATTCTTAGGTATATGAACATATGCTTCACACCCAAAAACTTGAAGATGATCATAATATGATGGCTTCCCTGTCCACAACTCTTGTGCCACTTTCAAACCTATCACATGAACTGCAATCAATACTGCTTCTACCCAAAAGCATTGTGAGAGGTTTGCATGATGCAACATAGATACTACTCTATCTTGAATATTTCTATTCATCCTCTCAGTTACACCATTCTGTACTAGGGTATAAGGAGTTGTAAACTCTCCACAAATCCCTCTAGACTGATAGAAAAGGCTGAATTCATGTGAGGTATACTCACCCCCATTATCTGAACGTAAATCCTTAAGCTTAGTTCCTTTTTTAGTCTCAACTAAAGCAAGCTATTTTTTGGAAGTAGGGAATACCTCATCCTTCGATTTGATAGGATATACCCAAACTTTTCTAGTAGCATCATCTATGAAAGTGACAAAGTAAAGAGAACCACCTAAGGACCTAATGGGCATAGGACCACACACATCTGTATGAACGAGATCTAAAGGCTGAATTGAAGAGTCAATGTGCGTTCTATGCACATTTTTGGTTTGCTTTCCATATTGACAATGCTCACAAAAAAAAAAATCGAAGAAAGATAACATAGGAAAATAGCCAGAATGAGAAAGATTTTCCATTCCACTACGAGATATATGGCCCAAACGACCATGCCAACTACAAGCCATAGGTTGTTCAGTAACAGCTAACATGTTCTTTCTGTGATACATATAAAGGATAAAGTGAGCCAACTTTGCTTCCTTTTGCAATAACCATATTGCCCTTTGATATGCGAAAGGACTGAGCATAGAAGACCACTTTGTAACCAAGGTCATCGAGTTGACCAACTGACATCAAACTGCGTGATAACTGAGGTACATGGTGTACATTATGCATAGTAAATTTTGAACCATCAATGAACTGCACAACCACATCTCCAATCCCCACAACATCACACTGGTACGAGTCACCAAGTCTCACGGTACCAAGAGACTTTGCTGCATAATTAGAGAACCATTCTCTGTGTGGTGTCACATGGAAAGAAGCACCAGAATCTAGCAGCCACATGTGGGAAAGAGAATCAGCCATAAGAGCCTCAGTTCACACAATACTATCAAGTGTCAACACATCAACATCATCAGGAATAACATTAATTTCTTGAATCTTCATAGTCGAAGTAGATGGTGCAGGTAACTGTTTAACATGCCCATCAACATTTTGTCCTTTACCTTTAGCATTCTTTAATGCATAACACTCTTTCTTCATGCGTCCTTTCTTATGACAATAATGGCATTCGATGTCCCTCTTCCTTGATTTACTTCTACTCTTATTCTGTTGACCATTCTTTTCCTTGTTCTTGCTCTTGCCAGGTTATTGATTCTTTCCTTGGTAAGAATCACGAACATAATATGCATCTCCACTCTAAGTGCCAACCATAGATTTTCTACAAATCCCTCACTCAAGAGTGCTCCACATATGTCATCATAGACGAGTTTACCACCAGGTGCACTATTGTTAATAGTTGTGCAAAACGTATCCCATGATTATGGCAAGGTGCATAATAGAAATATTGCTTTCATTTCATTATCCATATTCATTTTTTGAGCCTATAACTGGGAGAATATAGCATCAAACTCATTTAGATGAGCAGCAAGACTATCTGTGTCCTTCATATGAAGGTCATATAATTTTCTCATTAGATACACTTTATTTGATGTCGTCTCTTTTTCATATGTATTGCATAATTTCTAACAAAGCTCCTCTGCACCTTCACAGTCTAATACTGTAAAGTAAACATTATCAGCCAGGTGCAAGCGAATGGTAGACCTGGCCATTTCATCTAATTCATCCCAATCATCTTCATCCATGTCAGCAAGCTTCTTTGAAATTCCATTTACTGGCTTCCATTGCCTCCTTTGAATTAGCACATCTTTAATCAAATTCTTCCATGGAGCAAAGTTTGTTCCATCAAATTTTCGGATCTCAAAATGGTCTTTGCCCTATAAGTTATAGCTCCTCCTCGAAACACTGGCACTAGACCTTGATCCACCAGAAGTGCCTGAGACCTCTGATGCCATGATGGTGGACAACTAAATGTAATGATAATGGAGCTAGAAGAGTCCAAACACCAATGAATAAGTGTGTCAAGGAGTAAATAGACCACTATATAGCTCACTAAACCAGAAATCTATAATTTTTTGCTAGAGTATCCTCTACAAAATGAGCATATGACCAATGTCACAATATCATAAAACTGCAAGTACTGACATGTTTACCTCCATAGTGAATCACTGACTCCACTGCAGATAATCAGTTACTCAATAGAAGCCAACTAGGCTTATCGAGCACCTATGAACAACTAAAATACATCTCCTATGGTGAGGTTGGGTAAGTCTTCCACCTGCATCACCAAAGAGACCCCAACATCTGGGTGTCTCCCAGTTAAGAAAACCTCACCACGACCCTCTTTATCAAATGTAAAAGGCTTTATGCAAAAAACGTAACCGCTATATCAATGACCACATGGACGTACATAAGCGGTATCCACATAAGCATACATGGTGTGTATGTGCTCAATATATGCAGTACAATGACACTAAAAGGCTGAATGCAAAGCCCAAAAACTAGTAACAACACCTACAAAGTGTCTATCAACTATGATGTTTTATGCTCAAAAAACTTGCATAAATTTGCAGCAATTGCTCCCATCAAAATTAAAAACCTTTCCAGAAACCTATAGTTTTACGAGAGTGGCTGAAAACACAGCCCCAAAGGTTGATATTTATTGTCAAAGAAGTACAAAGAGCACTCTTCTTGATGTTCTTGGACTTGTGTGAATAGAACTATGTGCAAAAATACTCCAAAAGGGCTCCAAAAACACCGCAAAAAATGCTTCAAATCTAGGCTTTGAAAGCAAAGAATGAAGCTTTGAGGGAACAAAACATCTTCAAGGTAATGTTAACCTTAGTCTTTCCCCTTCTTTAGACACCACAAGAGTGTAGCTTAGTGGCAAGAGATTGCCATGGTTAAGTGAGCTCCGAGGGGAACAGTATTGGGATGGGTGACCTGTCTGGAAGTATCGGGAACCTCTATCTTCCTTGATCATTCAGATCCTTCCTCGCGCCCAGATAACGGCACCAACGATGACTTTGGTGACTCGAATGACAAGGTCTATGCCTTGGTTGCCACCTTAGTCGTAAGCCTTGGAGAAAGTCAGACACAGTACATAGGGAACACAGAGGCAGACTTCTTAGGTCTTACAAATGTGGTTGAACTTAGAGTCTGTGATTGATGAGGCCACTATATGGCTAGACATAGTACATAGGGAGCATGAAGATAGACTTCTTAGGTCTTACAGTGGTCGAACTTATAGTCTGTGACTGACGAGGCCACTATATGTTTTATTAAAGAACATATACAAAGAAGTGTCCGATGGCCATTTGGCCTTTCACATGGATACTAATGGTAACAGATCTAGGTACAAAAAGGAGGACAAACACCAGCCTTGCCCCCACAATTCCCATCCAGGCAAGCCAACCAAGCCAGAAGATGAATGAAGAAACTAGGACAAGCTCAACTACAAGGTATCCGACAAGTTTGGGTGCTTAAGAAATTAGCTGTAGTTTAGCAAGGACAATTACAAATATGGGTACCCAAGAAGCTCTTACATAGAAAACAACCTATGCTCTCCCACATGAGAAAAGTCTCAACAAAGAAGCCAAGGTAAGGCCAGGGTCAAAACCAAACACCAAGACCAAACACAAACCAATTCACCTCTTCAACAAGAGTCAAAAGACCAGCAACAATGGTATGGGTATGGAAGCCATAAGCACTAGTAGTCCCCCGCACAACCAAAGAACCAACCACGTGGGATATAGAATTTAAGAAACCATCTGAAGATGAAGCTCAAGGTGATCTCTACACAGCAAAACATGGTTCTCAAATGGATCCCTATAAGGAGGAATGATCAGTTGTGATCTCAAGGTCCAATGGACACCTCTAAGTATAGCTTGCATCAACGTCCCCAAGTAACATCAGACGCCTCGATGTGCAACAATCATGTGCCTTTGGCATAGCCTTATCTTTTGCACCATTCAAATCATGCACTTCGAGATTATGCATTAATATAGGGCCACATTACATGGCCGTGCATAGACACATTTGAGAATCCCAGGCACATGAGACACATTTGACATATGTACATTATTTTATTGATACTAACATCTTTCTTCTTGTTTGGTGACATCCTTTCAAAGAGAGAGAGAGAGAGAGAGCTTGTTCGTAGGTTTGGCTCATGGAACATGAATGAGTCATGCTTAGTTGAAGGTGGAATCGTTGATGAATGGGCATTTATGAGTTTGGATAGAAGTGTGTCTCGACTAGCAGATGATATTATTGCTTCCTTATCTAGTAGATGTCCAGAACTTGGCATGAACATGGAATCCACAACTATTGTTCCCCCTTACCATGGTAGGAGGGAAGAACTTGAAGGTCTGCAACTTGAGTGATGCTTAACTGCTGTATGTACGAGAGCATCCAAGGAGATATCTGCAAGGGGTAGTTCTCGTACCGTGCAAATCCTTGTATGTATACTGGGTGAGAAGACTCTTGCTTATGGTGAGCTAGAGAGAATATGTGAAACTAAGCTTGGTGTAGTTACCGAATGTTGTTTGTCAAGGAATATAAAGAAATTCAATTCTCTGTATTTGGCAAATGTTGCTTTGAAGAGAGGGGACAAGACCAGGTGCTCGAAGAATCTCATCAGTGGACCATCAACAAGGGCATTCCTCGACAACGATAGATCAGCCCATGGTCCATCACAATGACGGGTGTAAAACACAAAGAGATAAACATCGATTGACCATTCACCATGGTAAGAATCTTGATAGATTAGGAAACCTCTTCGTCAACATACCCTTGAGCACTTAGCTCAAGACCTCCAATTTTTGCACCATACTTCTTCCAATGCATTTTCAAGTAAGCATGCATAGGGTCACATTAAAAGGCCGTGCACAAGGCACATTTTTTCTTCAACCCATGCACTAAAACACTTACCCATCATTCACTATGGGTTATGAGTACTTGGCATGACTACTATGAACATCATCTTTGAAAGATTGAGAGGACATTAGGTTACAACTACAATAGCAAGGAAGCAATCCACTGCCGACAGTGTTGTAACTCAACCTTGACAACCTCTTTTGAGCAACTAGTAGTCTTTGGAAGCTCACAATGACACATTCACCGTGGAATCCAAGGAAGAAGCACCTACAAGGGGACTAAGACTTACAACAGCTAGCAGTGACAAAATGAAAAAAAGGACAATCAACCTTGCTACATGTGGAGGAGAGACCGCTCTTGTGATACATGATGGACATAACCTTTCAAGGTACTACAGGGAACACCCACTCCAACAAGGGTCTATCAGGGACAATAGACTTGAGGGGGGGGAGTGTTGGCACTCAAGGTCAAGCGCAAGGCAAAGGAATACTTCAAAGAAGTGGACACACAAGGTCAATCACAAGCACTCAAGGTCAAGCTTAAGGCAAAGGAATACTTCAAAGAAGTTGACACACAAGATCAAGCACAAGGCAAAGGAATACTTCAAAGAATTGGACACACAAGAAGAGGAGCAAGTAGGGAGCTCCAAGAAGCACACATCAAATTTTTGGAGGAAATCCCTATAAAAATAGTGATTTTTATCACTAAAGACCATTGTAAATATCATTTCTCATTTTTGCAACTCCATTTTTTTCAAACCGAGGATTTCTCAAGCTTAAGGAGTATTAGAAGTAGCCACCTACCAATTTTTATAATTTTTAGAGTCTGTTTGAGCCCTCAAATTAGCCCTAGAACCTAATCTTTAACTAGGTCGGACACTAGGTCTGGACAGGGCCAAAACTACTCAAAAAACTATAAAAAGAGCTAGAGAGCTCATTGTTCAGCCCATAAAAGTCATATTGGTCAAAGTCAACTATAGTCAAAGTCAAAGGATCAAAGTCAAACCAATCAAAGTCAACATGTTCAAAGTCAAAGTCAACATCGATGAAGCCAAAGCATTCAAAGTCGGGTGTCAAGGTGCACAGGTAGTGCACAAGTAATTATTTACAAAGGGTATAATTGCAAAAAGTTGGTTGCAGGTTGTAGAGGTCTTTCTGTAATTTCTCTAAGGTTCAAAGTGTTTTTAAAGTGTTTGGAAGGTTCACGTGAACCCTCTCTTAGGGACACATTTGAAGAATTAAAAGGCAAAATGTGAAGGTATGTGAAGTAGCAGCGTACGTAGAAGTGAAAGTATGGTCCCCCAATTAGAATTTTTATTTTAGTCTAAAGTCACTACATGACAAAACAAGGATTCATTGGTTGCCCACTTTTGGAGACAATCTTGGGACATCAAAGTGAGCACCAAGATACTCTAGTAGTTAGGAGTGTACGTGAACCGACACTCAAATCAAGGCAAGGCATTATTCTTTGAAGACTAAGCAAAGTGAGCATAGTCAAGACTAAGCGAGAGAGAGAGAGAGAGTAAGAGACATACAGAGTGTGTGCGACGCAAAGAAGATAAGTGCAAGGTGTGCATGAAGAGTGACTTAGAAGTGTGCTGAGAAGTGCTAAGCCATACAACCAAAGGTCCCAGTCCCATTGAACTTGTGCGCTGACATAAGGTTCCATCCCTCCCCCCTATTGGAAGCTTGAGTGCAAGGTGTTCACAAGTGCAAGCTTGGAGAAGGTGGAGGTCTGGTGTAGAGGAGGTCCACAACAACAAGAAACTTGGGTATTTTGTACTTTGTGATTGTGCACTCTTTGGTATTCTTGCACAGAAAGCATTGGATTGTATTGTACATCACCATTGTACTTTTCCCCTTATAATCTATCTACAGAAGCTTTCAGTGTTTGTATCTTTCTTCTTATCTTTCTCTCTTTCTCCTACAAACACTCAAATCCCTTTCTGCACAAGAATCCCCCAACCAAAATTTGGCATGCCCAGTGGGACCACAAGGAGATTTGAGCATAGGAGAAGAAATATTGCAGTGTGGAGAAGCATTATTCAAGTGCCAACAGTACTACTTCATGTGAAGAGAGATGATGGATGCAATCCAAAGATGAGTTGGTGCTGCTACAACCAGCTTCACACCAGCCAACTGAGACTTCAGAGTTGATTAGTAGACCCTTTGAGCTTCCTAAATCCACCAAAATATCAGCCAAGTACTTTGGAACATGTATCCCAAAAGTTTAAGTCAAAACAGACTAGTGGCAAGATGACTAGCTCCCAAAACTTGCTATTTTTGGACATACACCTGATGGAAAAAATGAACAGTGCTCTCAACTTGGTAGGAATTAGATAAATTCCTTTTGGGAATAGCAAATAAACTTAGCAAGCTTCCCAATCCAAGTTAAAACACTTCAAATGATGGACTGAGCACTGAGAAGAAGATTTATCAATTTCTGGAACATGCCCACCATTATCGGGGCTCTGCAGAGATAGACCAGTGAGGAGTAAAATGCAGATATCTCCAAAACTGTAAATTCACTGACTTTGAAAATTTATATGAAAAAAGAAGACAGTAAGAGCTATCCAACGCACATTAAAACACTGAAAAAGGTTGCGTAGAACTCGAGATATGACCTTCTGAAGTCACTGCTCTGAGTGAGTATAGTAGAGAATGAAACAGAGAAGTAGATAATGACAAATGTATAGATTCACATATGATTACAACCACATTGGCAATGAATCTTTGCACAATGGGAGTAGAATGATAGAGCTATGGAGTAAGCTCTTCAATCTCTACAAAATGACATGAAGTGGTCACGTAGAAGGCTTGCTAATCGCCTCTTCCTTCTTGCTCTTTTTATAGCTATTCTTGGAGGGAGTTTTGAATTCGAATTCGAATGGCTCCACCTAAAAGTGATTCCCAAAGTTAGGAGATATTCCCTCAGCTCAAAAATTCATGGTTTTAGGTAGTTAGAGCCACGAATTTGCTTTTACATCATGGATGAGGTAAGCCATCCTTTTCCTTTTTTCTTTTTTCAATTACAAGAGATAAAATGTACTCTTTTACAAGAGGTGTTCACATGACTACACATGTAACTTACAAATGACCATAGTATCAAGCATATCAAGCATGTAGGCTTGGGTAAAATGCACCAACAGCTCCCCCTCAAGCCTAACATGCTTGGCTTCTAAATAAGTCTTCAATTGTCCTTGATTTCCTGCAAGCCAATCATCAACTTGAATCTACTTAACTTTGTACCATCAAGAGCTTTAGTCAACATGTCGGCACATTGCATATCTGTAGAGACATAGGATAGTTGAATATCCTTGCTCATTAGCTTCTCCCTTACATAATGGTAGTGGACTTCAATATGCTTGGTTCTAGCATGGTATACCGGATTAGCTGCTAGATGTAGTGAGCTTGTGTTGTCACCAAAAATGTGAGGTGTTGAAGAATGAAGTCCAAGATCTGTGTACAAAGACTTTAACCACATGATTTCTTGAGTTGCATTAGCCAAACCTCTATATTCGGCTTTGGTAGAAGATAATGCCATGGTTGGTTGCTTCTTCGATGACCAAGAAATGATTTTTGAACCTGCAAATGATATATACCCGGATGTGCTTCTTCTATCATCTCTAGATCCGGCCCAATCTGTATCTGAGTAGACCTTTAGCTCAATATCTGAAGTATATGAATAAAACAAACCTTCATTCATGGTCCCCTTTAGGTACTTGAGGACTCTCTTGGCCGCTTCCATATGTGGTCTTCTCGGCTTATGCGTAAACTGACTCAATATGCTAACACTATAGCATATATCCACCCTTGTGAGTGTTGCATAGTTCAAACTTCCAACCAAGCTTTGATAGTTTGTGATGTCTTCAATTGGCTCTCCTTCATAAGCACTAAGCTTATGATTTTGCTCCATAGGTGTACCTGCACACTTGGTATTTTCCATCTTGAACTTGACGAGCATGTCATGGACATACTTCCTTTGTGTGATGTATATACCTGAATCTGTGTAGATTAACTCCAATCCAAGAAAATAAGTGAGTGGTCCGAGGTCACTTATTTTGAACTCCTCCTTCATTTGACTCTTTACCAGTTTGATTCCTTCAAGATGATTGCCTGTGATAATAATATCATCAACATACACACATAAATAGATCACTTCAGATCCATTCCTCTTTATGAACAAAGAGGTATCCACCTTGCTAGCTTTGAATCCTTGGTCCTGCAAATAAGTCACCAATCTGAAATTCCAAGCTCTTGGAGCTTGCTTCAATCCATACAAAGCTTTCTTTAATTTGCATACATAGTTAGGATGATGTGCATCCTCATATCCAGGAGGTTGTGCCATATACACTTCCTCAGAAATCCATCCATTTAAGAAAGCATTCTTTACATCAAGTTGATAGAGATTCCAATTTCTAGATGCAGCAAGACTAATGAGAACCCTAATTGTAGGCATTTTTGCAACAGGAGAGAAAGTCTCCTCATAATCAATACCATGGGTTTGAGCAAACCCTTTAGCAAATAACCTTGCTTTGTGTCTATTTATACTTCCATCTAGATTCCTCTTGATTTTGTATATCCATCGAGATCCAATTACCTTCATAGATGGCTTGTTAGGTACAAGCTCCCAAGTGTCATTCTCCTTCAAGGCTTCCATTTCTTCATCCATTGTATCTCTCCAAGCTTTCTTGCTTTGTGCTTCTTCGAATGTGGTAGGTTCTTCATTGGTTGAATCCTTTGCAATGTAGATTGAGTGCTTGGTGACCAAAGAAGTATCATAACCAAACCTCTCAGGTTTCTTCTTCTCCCTTGAAGACCTTCTAAGTGGTTGATGTGAGCTCTCCGGTCCATATGTAGCATCCTGCATCTTTGCTTTACCTTTGTTCTTCCATAGCTTTAGTCTTTCCAAGTCTTCTAGGTCAATCTCCGAATCACTTTCTTCAATCTGCTTTGGTGCCTTTGGTTGAAGTGATGGAAAATCTTCATCCAAGTCATAAGGCAGCTTCACTTTCGTGTCATCATCAAACCATGATTTGTTTTCATCAAAAATTACATCTCTACTCACAGAAAATCCTTTATTGGTTGGATTGTACAATCTATATCCTTTTTGGTTTTGATCATAACCAATGAATACACACTTCTCTACCTTGGTATCCAATTTCCCTCTTACTTGAGAAGGAATGTGAGCATAGGCTAAGCATCCAAAGATTTTACAATGCTCTAGACTAGGTCTTCTTCCATTCCACACCTCATATGGAGTGGTTCCATTTAGTGACTTAGATGCAAGTCTATTTATGAGATATGTGGCTATAGACACAGCCTCTGCCCATAGGTAGTTTGGCAATCCATTTTCATTGATCATGGACCTTGCAGCTTCGACAATAGCTCTGTTCCTCCTCTCTGCTACACCATTGAGTTTGGGTGTATACCTTGTAGTGACTTCCCTTTTAATGCCTCTTTCATGCAAGAAGGCATCAAATTTAGAAGAGAAGTATTCTCCTCCACCATCTGATCTGAGTCTTTTCAAAGTCCTACCTGTTTGGTTTTCAACAAGAGCAATATACTTCTTAAAGCAATTAAACACTTCATCCTTGTGCTTCATGAAAAACAGAATGGTCCACCTGCTACAATCATCTATGAAAGACACATAATATCTTGAGCCTGATATAGATGGCTCCTTACTTGGACCCCACACATCTGTGTGCACTAGATCCAAAGGATTTTGATACATATATCTTTTCTTACTGAAAGGTTGTCTATGAGCCTTGCCGAGTTGACAAGCTTCACACTTATAAATCATGTGTTGCCTTGTGATATTAGGCAAACCAAGTACACTTTGGTCCCTGCAAATTTGTTTGAGTGTCCTCTCACCAATGTGAGCAAGCCTTTTGTGCCATATCTCCAACTCTGTTAGAGTTTGAGATCCATAGCTAAAAAAAGCTATGTTCTTTGTATCTTCCACTTCAAAAGTGAAAAGCCTTCCTGTCTTTTCTCCTTTGGCAATCCTTCGAAAGCCTTGCCTTGGGTCTTCAACATATGCTCCAAATCGATTGAATCTAACCTGCAATCCTTTTTCAACAATCTGTCCAACACTTATTAAATTTTTGGCAATTGTAGGGACATACAAGACTTTGCTTAAGAGGTTCATATTCCCATCTGATGTCTTCACATTACCTATCTTCTCCACTGAGTGCTTTGTGTCATCTCTTGTCTGCACTTCATGCTTGTTATGAGGATCTTCCAAATCAGAAAGTAAAGCCACATTTCTTGCTACATGGTTTGAGCATCCCGAATCAATGTAAAATATGTGATCATCATCCTTACCCTCCTTCACTGATAGATTCATAATCAATAATGAATCTTCTTGACTTTGGTCCTCTGCATAGTTATTGTAATCTCTTCTTCCTCTATGGCCACTTTGATAGTTGTTGTTGTTGTAATTGTTGTTGTAGTAGTTGTTGTTGTAGCCTCCATTGTACCTGCCTCTATTTGATCCATAGCCACCTCTATTGAATCCTCTTCCTCTTGAGTTCCTCGGGTTCCTGAAACATTCTTCAGTAGTATGATTAGATAAGCCACATATATTGCAAGGTTGAGATGATTGGAATCTCCCCCTGCCTTGCTTTCCACCTCTGCCTCTTCCTCTAGCTCTTCCTCTACCTGCAAAGTTTGCTTGGAAAGAGCTTCCTTCATCTTTATTCTTCCTATTCTTTGACTTGTCCTTGACCTTAGCTTTATCAAAATATAAGGAAAAAGTTTGATTACCTCTTGAGGACTCACCACCTTTGCTAATCTTTGCTTCATGAGTGAAGAGTTGGCCCATGAGTGTGTTGAGGTCGGGTACATGCATATCCATGTATAAATCCATGCTGTTGTGAATGACTCCCACTTGTCGTCTGCTTTGATTCCATTTATGATTTGTCTAATGATTTGCTCCTCTTCAATTACCTCTCCAATGTTTCCAAGTTGGTCGGAAATCTCCTTCATCTTTGTGACATAATCAGTCACATTTTGCTTCGGGCTTTTCTTCATTATTGTGAACTCCATCCACAATTGGTTCTTCCTTGCTCGAGTGTTGGAAGAGAAGAAAGAAGCAAGTGCATTCTAGGTCTCTCTTGATGTCTTGCATCCCTTGACATGAGGTAAAAGAAAATCAGAGATGGAGTTTAGAATATAGGACCTTGCAAGTGCATCCTTCGAACACCAATTCGAAAGTCCTTCCACTTCTTCATGTGATGGTTGCCCTTTGTTCCTCATGGTTCACATTGCTTCATCTCCGGATATGAATCCATATAGATTCCTCCCTTGAAGGTAAGCCTCCATCCTTAGAGACCATGCCGGGCAGTTGTTTCGATCCAATTTGTCAATTGTTGATGGAAATCCATCTCCCATGTTGCTTGACTATGCTCTGATACCACTGTGAAGAGAGATGATGGATGCAATCCAAAGATGAGTTGGTGCTGCTACAACCAGCTTCACACCAGCCAACTGAGACTTCAGAGTTGATTAGTAGACCCTTCGAGCTTCCTAAATCCACCAAAATATCAGCCAAGTACTTTGGAACATGTATCCCAAAATTTTAAGTCAAGACAGACTAGTGGCAAGATGACTAGCTCCCAAAACTTGCTATGTTTGGACATACACCTGCTGGAAAAAATGAACAGTGCTCTCAACTTGGTAGGAATTAGATAAATTCCTTTTGGGTATAGCAAATAGACTTAGCAAGCTTCCCAATCCAAGTTAAAAAACTTCAAATGATGGACTGAGCACTGAGAAGAAGATTTATCAATTTTTGGAACATGCCCACCATTCTCGAGGCTCTGCAAAGATAGACCAGTGAGCAGTAAAATGCAGATATCTCCAAAACTGTAAATCCACTGACCTTGAAAATTTATATGAAAAAAGAAGATAGTAAGAGCTATCCAACGCATGTTAAAACACGGAAGAAGATTGCATAGAACTCGAGATATGACCTTTTGAAGTCACTGCTCTGAGTGAGTATAACAGAGAATAAAGCAGAGAAGTAGATAATGACAAATGTATAGATTCACATATGATTACAACCACATTGGCAATGAATCTTTGCACAATGGGAGTAGAATGATAGAGCTATGGAGTAAGCTCTTCAATCTCTACAAAATGACATGAAGTGGTCATGTACAAGGCTTGCTATTCGCCTCTTCCTTCTTGCTCTTTTTATAGCTATTCTTGGAGGGAGTTTTGAATTCGAATTCAAATGGCTCCACCTAAAAGTGATCCCCAAAGTTAGGAGATATTCCCTCAGCTCAAAAATTCGTGGTTTTAGGTAGTTAGAGCCATGAATTTGCTTTTACATCATGGATGAGGTAAGCCATCCTTTTCCTTTTTTCTTTTTTCAATTACAAGAGATAAAATGTACTCTTTTACAAGAGGTGTTCACATGACTACACATGTGACTTACAAATGATCATAGTATCAAGCATATCAAGCATGTAGGCTTGGGTAAAATGCACCAACACTTCATTGGGTTAAGAGGTAAACCTTCTTATTAATTATCATAGCCCAAGAGGATTATGAACTGCTCATGACCGCAACCTAGTCTCAAACATTGAGGATCACTTGCAAAGCAACAAGAAGGAAGGTTGTTAGAAGATCCTCCAGTCCACTGTTGTCGACATCATCAGTAAAGAATATGGCAGCCCAGGTAGATTTGGAAACTTTACTTTATAGATTGAATATAAAATTTCCACCTTTCAAAGGTTTAGCTCAAGAAGATCCGGACAAGCACATTAGGAGATTCTTAGCATTATGCAAAACAAGAGGTTTGATGGGAAGAGAGGATGTCTTTTTTATCCTTTTTCTTGCCACATTAGAAGGGCTAGCAAATAAATGGTTCAGCCAATTTGCTGAAAACCATTTCACCACGTGGGATCTAATGAAAGAGGCATTCAAAACTCAATTCCAGCATGGGAACACTACAGAGATAATCATAGCGGAATTAGAAACCTTGAGACTAGGTCCTAGTGAAACATTTCCAGAGTTTGTAACTAGGGCCAAGGCACTAATGCCTAAGTTGCCAGATCCTCCACATGATTTCTTTATTAAGAAATGGTTAGCTAAACCACTTCTAGTGACTACACAATGTAAAATCAAGGAATTAGTGTTGCCAACAGCCTCCATATAAGAATTTATCAATATAGCTACAAGATTGGAACAAATCAGACAGTAGTATGGGGCAAGCTCTTCCAATTTGTCATATCCTGCATAACCTGAAGATCCAGTAATTCAACTAAGGAAAGAGGTTGAGGGCTTAAAAAGGAATAAGCCCCATAAAGAGGAGGAGAATGTTGTGACTCAGTTGAGGAGGAAAATTGAAGCATTGAAGCTACAAAAGGAAGAGGAAGCCCAAGCAGAAGATCTAGCTCAGCTTCGACAGGAGTTACAAGAACTCAAAGGGGGTGGCATAAAAAATGGGCTATGGTGTACCATGTGCAGCAAGCAAGGTCATGTAGTAAGTGAATGTCCTTTTTCAAGTGTAACTTGCCAGCTATGCAGGAAAGCTGGTCATGAGGCCCATGAATGTCAGTCAAGAGGAATGCTTACAACAACATATTGGACACAAGGAGGAGCCCTACCACCAGCCAATGTGATGGTGGTTGCACCTAATCAAGGTAACAATTACAACCCTAGACATAGGGATAACTTTGGAAATGGGCCAAGGAGGCCAATTATTTGTTTCAGATGTGGAGAATGTGGGCATTACCAAAGTAGGTGCACTCTACCAGAAAATGCCCCTCCTTGTAGGAACTGCCCAGAGGCCAGAGTCCACTATACTAATTGTTGTCCTAAGAACCAAAAATCTTCATCTGGGCCCCACATTCAAATGATTTCTATGCGCAAACAAGAAATGGTAGATCAAGTCAATGTGCCATCACCATCTACCAGGGTGGCGCAATTAGAAGAAATTCAATCTTTTACAGTGAAGACAAGAAGCAAGGGGAAGGCTCAAGTAGAAATAGGTAAAGAATCAAGGATTAATGGATTGAACAAAGACAAGGAGACACCTGAAGACAAAGCCACCACATGTGCAGATACAAGGAAAAAAGAAGATCTCATAGGTACTAGTGATGCCATTGGACATGCATACAACAAGGCTCATGAGGATTTTGATAAGCAATGGGAGCCCATGCTCTTAAGGAATCAGACGTTCAGGACTACTCAAGTCCATGAAAAAGGAGGTTAGTATTTTTTATTTAATAAAGATGGATGGAAAATTCATGTCAGAACTCTTGCAGATAGTTGATGAGGCTTCCACAAAAATTTTAGTGGCAAAGGCTATTGTTATGCATAAAGATAAAATTGTAGGGGAAGCACCCCTCACAGATTATAAGAGCCCTTGGCTAACAGTCTCTATCAAAGGTCATAAGTTTCAAGGAGTTATTGTGAATGGTGGTTCTAGCATTAACTTGATGCCTGAACATACCATGAAAAAGATTGGACTACACCCTTCAAGACCTGCCAACTTCACTATAAGACTGGCAGACCAAAGCATAGTAAGGCCTATGGGAGTGGTCCCTGGAGTCCCAATCAAGATAGAAGGTACCATCTTTAACTTGGATTTTGTTGTTTTAAGGTTGCCACAGGTTGAAGGAAGTTTCCCCTATTAATTGGGAGACCTTGGTTAAGGCATGCCAATGTACTACATGACTGGGGTAAGGACACAATGTGGGCAAATCAAGAGGGGAAATTGTTACAAAAAATATTTTTAGAAGAAGGTCCAGGCAACCAAAGACATACCAGCATGATGCAGACAATTGGTATTTGTATGGAAGAAGAATTGTTGTACAACCCAGAAGCAGATCTATTTGAAGAAGCAAATTTATATGAAGAGGAAAACATGTTGGCTTGGCTCCATGCAGAAGACCCATCTTCCTGCTATGGAATTTTTCCAAACTCAAGTAGAGAGGAAGCATGTGAAGAAAAAGAGGATATCATTCAGGTTACTGATTCGAGTGAGACAGTCTCAGTCAAAGGCCATATAAGAGAGAAGAAAAGAAAAGCCTTTAAGTGCAGCTGTGACGGAGCTACCTCAAATCCTATATCAAGGGCTAGTTTGTTATGGATACTGGTATGGATATCATCTGTCATGTCAATTTTTATGATAGTAAGTGTAGGGCTTTACAAGGATGTGGAAGGAGTACCTGCAAGTCTTTGGAAACAGAGGGTTCCATTGGATGAAGAAGCTGTAATAGTAAAAATGAAATTTTGTATATTAAGTTATAAAATAGCTGAAACAAAGATACAAAAGATGCAGTATGGAGGAGATAATATTCTAATGAAGGGATGTAGGGTACCCCTATCAGATGGTCAGTATGCCCAAAAAGAAGACAAAACAACTGAAGTGCAGTACAATTGGAGATTATGGAGGAGTTTCTCTTAGTCATCATATCATGGTTCAAGAACTATCATCAAAACAACTAAAGATTCATGAATCACCTCGAACTTGCAAAATCTTTCCAAGTTGTACATAGCCTTCTCATATCATTTTGCTCACGTTTTAGTAGTTTTAATCCATTTTCATGCTTGTTCCTTGAGTTTTTAGCAAATTTAGCAACCATTTCATAGCCCTTTGCATAAGTACAAATTTTGGAAATTTTTGGGAATTTTTCAAGCATTTTTAAAATTTTTCTAGCATTTTTTTATCCTTTTCCAATGTAATTTTCTTGTTATATTAGAGGAATAAAGGAAGCTCTCTGTGGTTTGAGTAAGAAAATTGGCCTAAAGTTCTAGGGAATTTTTTTAGAATTATTCTGAATTTTTTTGGATTTTTTTCTTTTTTTTTTGGATTTTATTTGTATTTTTATCCAATTTTTGGATATTTTCAAGAAAAAAAGAGGGGCCCCCATGGATTTTTTCCCCAAAAAAAAAGGAAAATAAAATAAAAAAACTCCCCCCGCCCCCCTCTCCCTCTCTCTCTCTCTATCTCTCTCTCCCTCTCTCTCTCTATCTATCTCTCTCTCTTTCCCCGCCCTCGCTGCCCCCGACCCCAACCCCCCACCCCTTGAATTTTTTATTTTTTATTTTTATTTTTATTTTTTCTTAATTTTTATTTTATTTTTATTATTTTATTTGTTTTTAATTTATTTTATTTTTTTTATTTTTTTAAAAAATTTAAAATTAATTTATTTTTATTATTTATTTATTCTTTTATTTTATTTTATTTTTATGTTTTTCTTTTTAATTGAGCTTTACTCCACCCCACGTGCATTTATTTTATATATATATATATATATATATTAAAATATATAATTTTTTTCTTTTATATGGTCCAATACTTTTGACTTTAGATTGTGCCTCGGATGGCCATTTTTTCCAAACTTGGAGTCATTTTCATGCCTTTTGGCACCTCTGAACTCATGTTTGAACTTAATTTTTCCAAATTCCAACTTTTTTATGATTTTTGATCAACACCCCTATGTTTTGAGCACATTTATCACATGTTATTCTTTACCCACATGGTCCACATGGTCTATTCTCACTTTATTTTACCATATGTTTCAAAATTTCCCATATGCACCCTCTGTAGCTCTACGTTTTTATCATTTTGGCCCTCTCCAGAGCCCATAATCCTACTCCCTCACCCTCCCTTTACCCTTCTTCCCAGCCCCATCCTTACCCCTCCCTACCCTATCAATCTCAACCCCCTCAGCCCTCCCTTTCCCCTCCTTCCTACCCTCCATTTGCCATCCTTTGCTTTTCTGTGCAACATTTCCACTTTTGGTTCTTCTCTGGTGTCTGTGCTCTACTGCTTCTAGTGGACTTGGTAGTTTCTCAAGTGTCCTTTTAAAGATTTTGCAGCACAGGAATCATGGTGTCATATCTGCTTAGAGTTTTGGTTGTAGCTCTCCAAGACGGAGAGCCCATTAGGTGGTGGGCAACTGTTGAGCTCATAAAAGTCGTATTGGTCAAAGTCAACCATAGTCAAAGTCAATTGGTCAGAGTTAAACCAATCAAAGTCAACATGTTCAAAGTCAAATTCAACATGGATGAAGTCAAAGCATTCAAAGTCGGGTGTCAAGGTGCACAGGTAGTGCACAAGTAATTGTTTACAAATGGTATAATTGCAGAAAGTTGGTTGGAGGTTGTAGAAGTCTTTCTGTAATTTCTCTAAGGTTCAAAGTGTTTTTAAAGTGTTTGGAAGGTTCAAGTGAACCCTCTCTTAGGGGCACATTTGAAGAATTAAAAGGCAAAATGTGAAGGTATGTAAAGTGGCAGCGTACGCAGAAGTGAAAGTATGGCCTCCCAATTAAAATTTTTGTTTTAGTCTAAAGTCACTACATGACAAAACAGGGATTCGTGGGCTACCCACTTTTGGAGACAATCTTGGGACATCAAAGTGAGCACCAAGATACTCTAGCAGTTAGGAGCGTATGTGAACCGACACTCAAATCAAGGCAAGGCATTATTCTTTGAAGACTAAGCAAGGTGAGCATAGTCAAGACTAAGCAAGAGAGAGAGAGAGAGAGAGTAAGAGACATATAGAGTGTGTGCGACGTAGAGAAGTGAAGTGCAAGGTGTGCATGAAGAGTGACTTAAAAGTGTGCAAAGAAGTGCTAAGACATACAACCAAAGGTCCCAAGGTCCCATTGAACTTGTGCACCAACAGAAGGGTCCATCCCTCCCCCTATTGGAAGCTTGAGTGCAAGGTGTGCACAAGTGCAAGCTTGGAGAAGGTGGAGGTCTAGTGTAGAGGCAGCAACAAGAACCTTGGGTATTTTGTACTTTGCGATTGTGCACTCTTTGGTATTCTTGCACAGAAAGCATTGGATTGTATTGTACATCACCATTGTATTTTTTCCCTTATAATCAATCTACAGAAGCTTCTAGTGTCTATATCTTTCTTCTTATCTTTCTCCCTTCTCCTACAAACACTCAAATCCCTTTCTGCACAAGAATCCCCCAAGACTCATTTTTGAGGTTAGCTTGTTAGAGAGTTGTCTTGTTAGAGAATTAAGCTTTTGTAAGAGAGTTCTTTTGTAATAGAAGCTTTCCATTGTTCCTCTCTTTGCTCTTACAGTGTGCGTGTGTGTGTGTATGTGTGTGCATGCTTGTGTGCTTTCACTCACGCACTTGTGCCTTCACTCGCTCATGGTCTTCATACCAGTCCCCACATCTCTGCGGATTGACAAGTAAAGGAGGTGGTGCTTACGCTTGAGCTACAACACATAAAGAACTTTGCTTAACAAATTCATTACCATTGGAGGCCTTCACATTCCCTATCTTCTCAACTCGATTCCTTGTGTCATCACCAGTTTGGACTTCATGCTTGTTCTTTGGATCTTCCAAAACTAAAAGTAGAGCTACATTTCCTGCCACATGATTTGAGCATCCAAAATCTATGTAGAATACATGATCATCAGACTTACCCTCCTTCATTTTCATATTCATAAGTAGAAGTGACCCCTCTTGAGCTTGATATAATTTGTATAATTTTTTTAGTATCTCCTTCCTTTGTATCCTCCTTGATAGTTGTTGTTGTTGTTGTTGTTGTGGGAATTTTTGTTGTATCCATAAGAGTTTTTGTACCTGACTCTTAAAGCTCCATAGCCTCCCCTATTGTATTGTCTTCCTCTCTGATTCCTTGGATTCTTAAAGCAATTCTTTGTGATGTGATTTGATAGAACACATATAGTGTAGGATGATGGCCTTGAGCTCTCCCCCTACCTTGTATACCTCCTCTACCTCTTCCTCTTGAACCTCTACCTCTATCTGCAAAATTAGCTTGAGTGGTACTTCCTCATCATAAGATTTCTTACCTTTTCCTTTATTGTCCTTGCCTTTATTCTTATTCATATAAAGGCTTGAGGATTGATTAACTTTATGATTCTCACCATTCTTCATGAGCCTGGCTTCATGTATAGAGTCCATAATATATGATCTTGCCAAAGCATCATTTGCACACCATGTATTCAACCTTTCTTGCTCCTCTTAAGTTGGTTGTCCCTTGTTTTTTAGTAATAGCATTATCTCATCTCCTTAGATATATGCATACCTATTTCTTCCTTGCAAGTAAGCCTCTATCCTTAGAAACCATGCTCAATAGTTGCTTCAATCCAATTTATCAATAGATGAGGGAAATCCATCAACTATAATGCCTAGTCTTTGACTATGCTTTGATACCACTCTAACGAGGTGATGGACAATGTTCAGAGATGAGATGGTCTTGAAAAATGCATGCTCTAGACCAGATTTGATAGCTTCATAGAGCCTTAATAGACTCTCTAAGCTTCCATATATGCATTTAGACCACTATAGTACTATGAAGCATGATTGCCAAAACTCTATGTCAAAATAGATAAGTTGTGAGTACAAAGAACCTTGAGAAAACCTTCTATTTATTGAAGAAGGCTCTCATAATTTTGCTAAGAGCTCACAACCTGATAGCAGTTGACATGAAAACTTTTGCACGCTTTAAATAAAGTGTTAAGCAATCTATACCAATTTATTTCATGAATTCAGGATGACTGCACTCAAAGCAATGTGCATAAGAATTCGGGGGGTAATCTCAACTTTTCAAGAAGGTGGTGACACATAGACCTTGTCACATATATCCACTCATAATTCCAGATCTATGCATCCAATGGTTATAAAAATTTGTAGGCATGCTTATTAGTCTTAACTTTGTGTTCCATTTGATACATTGAACAATGACTACCCACACCCAAAGAAATGACTTAGACAACATGATAGAGTTGCTCAATGTACTATAATAGAGAACAAAATTTCATAGACCAATAAGAATGAAGTATAAAATGTATTGATAATGGACATAGAATACAAAGCGAGTGTGGAGGATTTCTCTAGCTTCAAGGTAATACAAAGTTCACTCAAGATGAGTGTGATGATCATCTCTAATTAGCTCTCACATCCGCCACTCAAAGGCATAGTGTATATATACACTTTTTGACTTGATGGCTATTGCAAATTCTACCTAAAATTGATCCTAACTTTAAGGTCATGATTTAAGTTTTGAATTGGCTCCCACAAAGTTCATAAAAATCTTTCCATTTATATCTTTTATCTTTAGCTGAGATAAAATAAATATTTAACCTTTGGAATCTCTCAAACATACACTCCAATGGATGTACATTTATGCTTTATAAATCAAGAGAAGTCCAATGTGCATTTATCAAGCTCTTAGGCTTGCTTCATGCACCAAAAATACACACATGTGCATACACACATACACATACACATACACATACACATACACATACACATACACATACACATACACATACACATACACATACACATACACATACACATACACATACACATACACATACACATACACATACACATACACATACACATACACATACACATACACATACACATACACATACACATACACATACACATACACATACACATACACATACACATACACATACACATACACATACACATACACATACACATACACATATATGTAGACATACACATACACATACATGTAGACATACACATACACATACACATACACATACACATACACATACACATACACATACACATACACATACACATATATGTAGACATACACATACACATACACATACACATACACATACACATACACATACACATACACATACACATATATGTAGACATACACATACACATACACATACACATACACATACACATACACATACACATACACATACACATACACATACACATACACATACACATACACATACACATACACATACACATACACATACACATACACATACACATACACATACACATACGCATACACATACACATACACATACGCATACACATACACATACCCATACCCATACACACATACACATACACATACACATACACATACACATACACATACACATACACATACACATACACATACACATACACATACACATACACATACACATACACATACACATACACATACACATACACATACACATACACATACACATACACATACACATACACATACTACACATACACATACACATACACATACACATACACATACACAGTACACATACACATACACATACACATACACATACACATACACATACACATACACATACACATACACATACACATACAACACATACACATACACATACACATACACATACACATACACATACACATACACATACACATACACATACACATACACATACACATACACATACACATACACATACACATACACATACACATACACATACAATACACATACACATACACATACACATACACATACACATACACATACACATACACATACACATACACATACACATACACATACACATACACATACACATACACATACACATACACATACACATACACATACACATACACATACACATACACATACACATACACATACACATACACATACACATACACATACACATACACATACACATACACATACACATACACATACACATACACATACACATACACATACACATACACATACACATACACATACACATACACATACACATACACATACACATACACATACACATACACATACACATACACATACACATACACATACACATACACATACACATACACATACACATACACATACACATACACATACACATACACATACACATACACATACACATACACATACACATACACATACACATACACATACACATACCCATACACATACACATACACATACACATACCCATACACATACACATACACATACACATACACCATACCATACCCATACCCATACCCATACCCATACCCATACCATACCATACACATACACATACACATACACATACACATACACATACACATACACATACACATACACATACACATACACATACACATACACATACACATACACATACACATACACATACACATACACATACACATACACATACACATACACATACACATACACATACACATACACATACACATACACATACACATACACATACACATACACATACACATACACATACACATACACATACACATACACATACACATACACATACACATACACATACACATACACATACACATACACATACACATACACATACACATACACATACACATACACATACACATACACATACACATACACATACACATACACATACACATACACATACACATACACATACACATACACATACACATACACATACACATACACATACACATACACATACACATACACATACACATACACATACACATACACATACACATACCCATACCCATACCCATACCCATACCCATACCCATACCCATACCCAAACCCATACCCATACCCATACCCATACCCATACCCATACCCATACCCATACCCATACCCATACCCATACCCATACCCATACACATACACATACACATACACATACACATACACATACACGTACACATACACATACACATACACATACACATCCCCATACACATGCACATGCACATGCGCATGCACATGCGCATGCACATGCACATGCACACGCACATGCACACACACATGCACACGCACATGCACACACACATACACACCCACATGCACACACACATACACACCCACATGCACATGCACATGCACACACACATGCACATGCACACACACATACACATACACATACACATACACATACACATACACATACACATACACATACACGTACGCATACACATACACATACACATACACGTACACATACACATACACATACACATACACATACCCATACACATACACATACACATACACATACACATACACATACACATACACATACACATACACATACACATACACATACACATACACATACACATACACATACACGTACACATACACATACAGGTACACATACATGTACAGGTACACGTACACATACATGTACAGGTACACGTACACGTACACGTACACATACACGTACACGTACACACACATACATGTACACACACATACACATATACACATACACATATACACATACACATACACATACACATGCACATACACATACACATACACATACACATACACATACACATACACATACACATCCACATGCACATACACATGCACATACACATACACATACACATACACATACACATACACATACACATACACATACACATACACATACACATACACATGCACATACACATACACATACACATACACATACACATACACATACACATACACATACACATACACATACACATACACATACACATACACATACACATACACATACACATACACATACACATACACATACACATACACATACACATACACATACACATACGCATACCCATACACATACACATACACATACACATACACATACACATACACATACACATACCCATACCCATACCCATACCCATACACATACCCATACACATACACATACACATACACATACACATACACATACACATACACATACACATACACATACACATAAACATACACATACACATACACATACACATACACATACACATACACATACACATACACATACAAACACAAATACACATACACATACACATACACATACACATACACATACACATACACATACACCTACACATGTAGAAATACATACACTTCTTCATGTAAGTCACCATTCAAAAATGCAGTTTTAATGTCCAATTGATATACATTCCATCCATGATGAGCTAGAAGTGCATAAATGCTATGAATAGTGGTCCTTCGACATGTGAGAGTAAAGGTCTCATCAAAATCAATACCTCTCTCTTGAGCATAACATTTTGCAGCAAGCCCCTCATTATACCTTTCACCTATTCCATTAGGCTTATGTTTCAGCTTGTACACCCATTTAGTGCGAATGGCATTTTTGCGTGGAGGCAAATCACATAAAGACCAAGTACCATTCTTCATAATAGCATCATATTCTAATTGCATTGCATCCATACAATTTTTGATGTTTATGCTTCATCAAAGTAACAGGTTCATTCTCATCACAAAGACTAGAGGAAGCCATTGCATAGAAATCTTATGCAAAGGAAGTATTATGAGAGCGTGAGCAGGTTTGATATGAAAAAGGTGCATTTAATTTTCTATCTCTCAAAGTTTGCACCAACCATTTTACCATATTTTAAGCCTCTTCTATGTTAGCCCTCTCATCAACAAGTGCATCATGTAAATCTGCATAAAAAATGGAATGATCTGGATGATCATGTGAAACCTATAAAGGTTGAGAAATTTTCTCATCTGGACTAGCACTTGACTATCCACCTGTAAAGAGAGGCAACAAAGTGTCATACACATCTTTGGACCTAATTCATGTCTCCTTAGTACATGAAAGTAATGGCTGAATTGGATCTTCCACAAAAATAACATCATGGCTAACCACAATATGTTTAGTCTGTGGATGATACAGATGATAACCTTTGCTTTCCGAATTGTACCTAATAGAAATACATTTCACTTCTTTATCATCCAATTTCCAACATTGTTGTTCAGGCACTAATGCATATGCAAGACAACCAAAGACACATAGATGATAAATAGATGGCTTGCGAACATGCCAAGCTTCATATGGAGTGATTGATTGTAAGTGCTTTGGTGGGATTCTTGTTAAGTACATATGTTGCACTCATAATTGCCTCAAGCCAGAAGCTATGTTGTAAAGCCTAACTTCTGACCATACACCTTGCCATCTCCATGAGAGATCTTTTTTTTTTCAGAAACTCCATTTTGTTGAGGTATATATGGAACTATACACTGACGTTTTATCCCGTGCTCAACCAAAAATGCATTGAAATAAAAAGACATGTATTCCTCCCTCAATCGGAATGGAGGGTGCCCAATTTACATGTTGACACATTTTCAACCATAACCGGAAAGTGTTTGAAGCACATAAACACTTTAGACTTCTGCTTTCAATGGATACACCCAATGCGTACCTAGAGAATTCATCAATAAAAGTTACAAAGTAAAGGTAGTTCCCAAAAGAATATGTCTACATGGGACCATAGACATCACTATGAATAAGCTGCAATTGATGAGAAGCTTGAACTAAACCATCTTTTGGAAAGGAGGAACGCTATATTTTTCCCAAAATACAGCCTGCACTCACATGTTTACAAGGTGCCTCAAGTTTGGGTAGAGGGGATACCATTTCAGAATTCTATGGGTGTAGTAAACTAGCAAAATTTAGATGACCAAAGCATGCATGCCAAAACTTTGCATTTGAGATAACTTGATTATCTTGAACTGCACATGCTGAATCATTCATAAATATCACATAGTTTATGATCTTATACAACCCACGAGATAAAATGCCATAAGAAATAATAACATCGACATTTGAGAGATCATGAACTATACATCTATCATCAACAAATTTGACAACCAAGCCAATCTTGGCTAATGCTAAAATTGAGAAAATAAAATCTTGATCCCTTCTTAGATAAGAGCAGTTGTTAGCACGTGTGATAGAATTCCTTATAGGAGCAAGCTCAAGTGAACTGAAGAAACTACACTATGAGGTAATATGTTTGGTTGCTTCACTATCAAAGTGCCAAACATCTCAATCTACTTTAGACATACACTGCTCATGTGAACATGGGTCATAGTTGCAAACAATAGGAAATTATTGATATATTTAGGTAGTGATGTGTATGAACACACTAGGACCACCGAGGCACTTTTTTCCCTCTTTAGGAGGTTTTTTTCCCCTGGCTTGTATATACGCATATTACCCTAATGGGCTACTTATCTTTGTACATTCTCTAGTAATACATTCAGTATTGTGTGTTGTGCTCCAAGCTTCTTCTTCTTCCTTGTGCTGTTTGCGTGCTTCCGCAGACGTCTAACTCCAACAATTGGTATCAGAGCAGGTCGTCACTTCATCTAAGGCGTTGTCGACACCTCTCCAGTTGTAGTCTCAGAATCACACAAATTTTGGTGAGCAATATCGTAGCGCTTGTGCAAGCTATTTTGTCTTTTTGTGCCAAAGGTATATACCAGTTTCTGTTCGCCAATTTAAGTGCCTTGCTGCTACAGGTCTAGCAGAATTCGTCTGGCAGTTTTGTTCAACTTTTTGAGATACAATCAATTTTTTGCATCAAGGTATTTTAGTCACCGGCCATGGCTGAAAGCAGTGATGTATTTCGTATGTTGGCTATTGAGGATAAGTTGGATGGTACCAACTACCCATTGTGGGCTTATATGATGCGACATGTATTGGTTGCAAAAGGACTGTGGAACATTGTGCAGGGTGTTGAAAAAGTCCTATCACACCTGCAACTATTACAACTGTAGGTACAGAAGCTGATGCAGAAGGTGTTGAAGATTATGATATTCTGCATATTCCTTTTTGTGTTGCGATTTCTGTTGCACCTACTGCAGAGCAAATTCGTTGCGATGGCAGAGATGCCCAGACACATGCATTGATAGCTTTGTCTGTAAAACATGCCATTATTCCTCACATTCGCTCTTGCAGAATAGCTAAGGATGCTTGGGATACACTTACCACATTGTACCAAGCTAATAATGAGGCTCGTGTTTCTTACCTCCGAAAACAGTTGGAGAGTGAGCACATGAATGAAGGTGATTCTATGGATAGTTTTCTAACAAAGATCAAAGACTTGAAGGAACAGTTGATTTCTGCTGATGAGGTTATACCAGATAGCTCACTTGTGCAGACCATTCTGAATGGTCTTCCTGATTCATATAAGAGCTTTGCTTCTACTCTTCGATTGATGATGAAAGGCAATCCAAATGCCTTGTCATTTGAGGAGTTAGTCTTTGTTCTGTTGTAGGAAGATCAGTCCAGGCAGAACAGGTCCATTATGCGAGTTGCAGATCAAGCATTCCTGGCTAGTCAGAAGGGCAAAGGAAAATGGAGCTCTTCAACAAGTAAGGAGAAATCTGCTAATTCTGCACAATTGAAGAGGGAAAACAAAGATGAAAAGAAATCAGAAAAGCAGAAATTGTTCTGCAAGTACTGTGAAGGAAATGATCATATCATAAAAAACTGTCCAAAACTGGTTGTTAAAGAGGCAAAGAAGAAAGAGGCTGGAATGGTTGTTGCAGAGGCCTCTACACCAAGGCTTGAGGCTATCATGTGTGCAACATATGTACTTAATAGGTGTCCCACTAAAGCACTATAGTCTATCACTCCATATGAGGCTTGGCATGATCGCAAGCCATCTGTTGCTCATCTGCGTGTTTTTGGCTGTCTGGCATATGCATTAGTGCATGAAAAACATCGCAAAAAATTGAATGATAAAGCAGTAAAATGTATTTTTGTTGGGTACAGTTCTGAAAGTAAAGGCTATCGTCTGTATCATCCACAGACTAAATGCATTCTGGTTAGCCATGATATTGTTTTTGTGGAAGATGTTATTCAGCCATTGCTTTTATGTACTAAGGACACATACATCCAAAGACATGTATGATACTCTGCTGCCTCTTTTTACAGGTGGACACTCTAGTGATGGTCCTAATGAGGAAACTTCGCAGCCTTTGCAAGCTTCAGGTGACGATGCAAATCATTCCATTTCAGATACAGATTTACATGATGCACTTGTTGATGAGAGAGCTGATATTGAGCAGGCAAAAACTATGCCAAAATGGCTGGTGCAGACTTTGCATGATAGCAAATTAGATGCACCTATGTCATATCGTACTCGTTCAGGCTCTCATAGTGCCTCGTTTACATCAAATTGCTATGCTATGGCTGCATCTAGTCTCTGTGATGAGAATGAGCCTGTTTTGTTTGATGAAGCACAAAATTCAAAAAATTGGATGGCTGCTATGCAATCTGAATATGATGCTATAATGAAGAATGATACTTGGTCTTTATGTGATTTGCCTCCTGGCAAGAAGTCCATTGGCACTAAGTGGGTTTACAAGCTGAAGCATAAACCTGATGGAACAGTTGACATGTATAAGGCTAGGCTTGTTGCAAAGGGTTATGCACAAGAAAGAGGCATTGATTTTGATGAGACCTTTGCACCTACATGTCATATGACTATTGTTCCGAGCATCTGTGCACTTGCAGCCCATCATGGTTGGAATGTACATCAGGTAGACATTAAAACAACATTTCTGAATGGTGACTTGCATGAAGAAGTGTAGGTTTTTCAACCCCGTGGCTTTGTGTAGAAAGGGCATGAAAACTAGGTGTGCAGATTAAAGAAGGCATTATATGGTTTAAAGCAAGCACCATGTGCTTGGTATGAGAAGATACATGCCTATCTTATTGCACATGGTTTTGAGAACAATCCAACTGAAAGCACCTTATATATTAAGCGTGCTAATGATGTGCTTCTGATCATTGTTGTCTATGTTGATGACATGTTGCTCACTGGTCCTATTGAGAAGCATATTGCTGATTTTAAGGCTAATTTGCATGCCTCATTTGAGATGTCTGATTTGGGGAATTTTCATCATTATTTGGGCATTTACTTTATGCACGTTGATGGTGGAATGGCTTTGTGTCAAACGAAATATATTGACACATTATTGCAGCATTTTGGCCTTGAAGACTGTAAACCTATTGCCACTCCTATGGAAACATGTTTACGACCGAGTCTTCATGATGGTGGAGATGCATTTGATGTTGTTCTCTATCAACAAGCTGTTGGATGCTTGATTTACTTATGCATTACTCGGCCATATATTCAGTTTGTTATCTCACAGATGAGCAGGTTTATGCATTGCCGACGAGTCAAGCATTGGTAGGCGGTTAAGCGCATCTTCGCTACTTGAGTGGTACTCGGCTACTTGGGTTGTTTTATCCCAAGGGGGGATCACTACTACCAGATTTGCATGCTTTTTTTGACTCTGATTGGGCTAGTTGCTATGACACTCGTGTGTCCACTAGTGGGTTTTGCTTCATGACGTAGCTCATGTATATCTTGGTTGAGCAAGAAGCAGCCTACTGTGGCCACTTCCAATTGTGAGGTTGAGTATAGGGAAACTTTCACAACGATTGTTGAGTGTGTGTGCTCAAACGCCTTACAACTGATTTGGGTGTTGGTTAGTCTTCTACCACCACCATCTTCACTGACAGTCAGAGCGCATTGGCAGTTGTGAGGAACCTTGTGTTCCATGCTTGCACTAAGCACATTGAGGTGCATTATCATTATGTCAGGGAGAGGTTCTGTAGTGGGAGATCAGCCTGGCATATGTGTCCATGCAGGAGAACATTGCAGATATTTTCAGGAAGGCTCTATCTAGGGAGAAGTTTGAAGCTTTCCGCAAAGATTTGGGCTTACTTCCTTTTGTGGAGTGATTTCCACATAGCTTGGCACTTTCTTATACATGAGTGCTAGCTCCTTGTTCACCGCATCACTCCCAGGGGGGATTTTTTGATATATTTAGGTAGTGATGTGTGTGAACACACTAGGACCACCGGGGCACTTTTTTCCCTCTTTAGGATGTATTTTTCCCCCGGCTTGTATATACACCTCCTACACTAATGGGCTACTTATCTTTGTACATTCTCTAGTAATACATTCAGTATTGTGTGTTGTGCTCCAAGCTTCTTCTTCTTCCTTATGCTTTTCGCGTGCTTCCGCAGACGTCTAACTCCAACAGAAATGCCCATTCTTCATTCTAAAAAAGATAAGCAAACTCTATTTTAGGTGTAGAGGCTTCTATAACAACCATTCCGTCCTCTAGCTTATTTGCCTCTTTTGTAGCTAGTTTAGGATAACTCGTTATGACAGGATCATTTGCTTTACAATATTTACAAAATGGTTTCCGCTTTTCTGTTTTCTTCTCATCTTTGACTTCCTTCTTTGACTATGCAACATTAGTAGATTTTTGCTTATTAGTAGATGAGCTTCATTTTCCTTTGCCCTTCTGAATAGCTAAGAAAGCTTGATCTACAACACACATAATTGACCTATTCTATATGGACTAATCTTCTTGCAACAAGATAGAGACTAGCTCCTCAAATGTTAAGGCATTTAGATTGCGTTTTTTCATCAACCAAAGAGTAGAAGCAAAACTCTAATATGAGTCAGGAAGACCATTAAGAACAGTCTGCACAAGTGAACTATTTGGTAAGACTTCATCAACAAAAATCAATTGATCCTTCAAATATTTGACCTTCATCAAGAAACTGTCCATAGAATCTCATTCATTCATATGCTCACTCTCCAACGGTTTTATGAGGTAAGCAACACAACCTCATTTCTTGCATGGTATAAAGTTGTAAGTGTATCCCAAGCATCCTTTGTTTTTTTGTAGAAGCAAAAGTGAAGGATAGTGGCATGTTTGACAGAAAAAGCTAGCAATGCATGTGCCTGAGCATCTTTGACATCCTAAAAAAGTTTTTTTGCAGTAGATGTAGCAAGAAGTGGAGCACGAACAGGAATTTGAAGATCATCACCTTCAACGCCATCTACATCACCTTCAATAACTGTATTTGCAGGTGTACTATGATGTTTTTCAACACCTTGCATAATATTCCACAACCGTTTTGCTACCAATACATGACACATCATAAATGTCCACAATGGGTAATTAGTACCTGACAACTTATCCTCAATAGCAAGCATACAGAATATATCATTGATTTCATCCATGGCTAGTGACTAAATACCTTGATGCAGAAAATTGATTGTATCTCAAAAAGTTGAACAGAAAGACCTTATCAAGCTCTCTTAAACCTATAACAGAATTTTGAGGCCCTTGTACTAGCAAGCATGGAATTCAAGCATGGAACCATTTTATGCATGAATGTACATCCAATGCATGCTCATGTTTTTCATTTCTTGTTCATGCCATCCTATATTGAAGGTTTATAAGGTAAGTTCATTTCATGCAAATGGAAATCCTTTTTCTACTCATTTATGCCTTCTGTTCATCACTTAGATGATTAAATTTATGCATCATTCCAGGTGAAGGTGGATATCACCTACACTACTGAACTATATTCTTTCATGCATTACTCGAGCATGGCTAACCAAACAAATATGAGAAAACAAATTAAAATCGTGTTTATCTTCCTTGTAGCTTCATCCATCATTTGATCCCTTGCATGATGAGGCTTATCCATTTGGATCTTTCAAACTTGAGGTGGCAAGATTGAAACATTCTGTCTTGCCAATCTCCAATCCTCTTCCTTGGACCTCTTTATACTTACTTGTATGCCTTGGTATGCATCTATCTTTCAGTCTAAGAACGCACAAATGCATACTAGCTCTTAAAAGAAAAACCCTTTAATGCTTTCCACATCACTTATAAGATGAGTTCAATGCCCATTCAATGTGCACCTTTCATTGCACAATCCATTTGTGGATTTTACTTTTCATGCTCATACAGAATATATGCATATATGCATTGGTTTTTATCATTCCTCTTTATATATGAAAGCAAATATTGAATGGCATGCTAAAGAAAATAAACAAAAAGAAATATTTGAGTATCTTTCTCATCGATGATGATCCAATGTTGCTCATTAAAAATAGATTTTTACTTGAATACTTCACTATATGCCAAAAAAACATAGATCTTTACTTGAATTTGCTTAGCATGCTCAAAAATGAACCCCTCCTTAAAGCATGCATGGAATTCAAGCTTGGAACTACATTTTATACATGAATGCACATCTAATGCATGATGAAATTTTTTATTTCTTGTTCATGACATGCTATATTGAACCTTTATAAGGCGAGTTCGTTTCATGTGAATGAAAATCCTTTTTCTATTCATTTATACCTAATGTTCATCACTTAGGTTATTAAATTCATGCATCATTCTAGGTGCATGTGGATCTCACCTACTCTAATAAACTACATTCTTTCATGCATTACTCTAACATGGCTAACATAAAAATTATAATAAAACCAATGGAAATGGAACTCATCTTCCTTATACCTCGTCCATCCTTTGATCCCTTGCATGACGATCCTTATCCATCTGGGTCCTTAAAACTTGAGGTGGCAAGATTGAAACATTCTGCCTTACCAATCTCTGATACTTTTAATCCTTGGGCCCCTTCATACTTACTTGTATGCCTAAGTATGCATCTATCTTTAATTCTAAGAATGCCCAAATGGATACTAGCACTCTTATAAGGAAAACCCTTTTATGCTTGCCATATCACTTATAAGATGAGTTCAATGTCCAATCAATGCGAACCTCTCATTACATAATCCATGTGTGGATTTTACTTTTCATGCTCATACAAAATATATGCATATATGCATTGGTTTTTATCATTCCTCTTTATATGTGCAAACAAGTATTGAATGGCATGTTAAAGAAATAAAAAAAATTAAATATTTAGGTGCCTTTGTTATCATGATCCAATCTTGCTTATTAAAGTCCTGTGAGGCCACCTCTTCTTCCTCCTTTCCATCTTCTACCTCTTGTTTTTCTCACTGATAATTCTTCAATACTTTGATTCACTTCAAATCACTGGCAATCGTCACTTCTATTGGTATTCCTAAATATAAGGAACACCCTTTGTTTGGCTATGATAACACCAAAAAGAAAGCTAATGAAGTTTGAAGAGAAGTTTCGTTTGAAATACTAGCACTATGAGCTGGAGAGAGGGGTACAAGAGCGGTAGTTCACAAGTGGCAATGTGCAAATAATAGGAAAAATCCACCCATAATAGAGAAAAGGGGCTCATATTGTTGAAAATGGGGTAGAAATTAACCCACATTCGAGTTCTTAGTTCATGACA
Source organism: Ceratopteris richardii (assembly GCA_020310875.1). Taxonomy (NCBI): domain Eukaryota; kingdom Viridiplantae; phylum Streptophyta; class Polypodiopsida; order Polypodiales; family Pteridaceae; genus Ceratopteris; species Ceratopteris richardii. Next base: position 29,003,474 of record CM035428.1, read on the forward strand.
TAGGTATATAACACAAAGCAAAGTGTTTTCTTATTTATCACTAAGTGAAAAGGAGGGAGGGTGCTCACCATAGCTCCACTCATCCTTTGAGATCTCATGTTGCTTAGGGTGCCCATTTTAGTTTCCCATAGGTTGGATGAGAGGGGCTCCTTTTCCCATTGGGCCTCGCTCCCTAGGGGAGGGTCTTATGCCTCCATCTTGAGAGTGCATAGAGATTAATAGCTATCAGCTTCAACATGATATACTTTGTGAGAAAGAAGGATGGTGAACTACCCGCATGTGCAACACCAAAAGTATCTCAGTGACAAGATATATTTTTCAAGAAAGAAAGATGTGAAACTCCCCATGCATGGAGTATCACATACCTTCTAAATCACATGATAATTTTTTTCTCACATACACCCCAAGGTGGTGCTTATAAAGAAGCTTCTCCCAAGACTAAAGTTCCCACACCTTAGGATAAATAAAGCCTAAGTATCACAACCATTGAGTTAGGAGATCATATGAATAAACACTCCAAAGGTTCATATGAATAAACACTCCAAAGGTTCAAACCAAGTATTCAACTCAAATGTTCAAGCATGTGCCAAGGGTAAATCAAAGGTTAAGCCAAGGCTAGTATACATCATATTCTAACCCTTAGAATCTATATATTTAGTCTTCACAATGCATGATTTATACAACAAGTTTCCTTTGGCCTTGGAGCTTTCCTCCTTAAAAGAAATCATATGAGACTTGGAGAGGGGTTGAGAAGAGACCCCTCATTATGGTGGCAAAGTTTTGTAGAGATGAAGAGAGAAGGTGAACTTGCACCTTCATACACACACCAAGAGAACATTTGATGCCTTCGATGGCACAATAACCAAGACAAAGGCTTTAAGTAGCTATGGTTGGATCAAAATGGCTCTAGGATACCAATGTAGTATAGAAGAACATTCCTTTCACACAAGGGAGTGAGAAAGTACATATCCACCTAATCAATGCCACCCATATATATACCTCTAAGCCAAGGGGGTGCATATCCTAGGACTCATCCAAGTTTCTAACCAAGTTTCCTCCATGTGAATAATTTACTAACGTTCATCACATGGTTTTCTAATCTAATGAGGCTCATCCTCTCACGTACACCCCAAAGCTTCACTTGAAGAAGCTTCTCTCAAAAATAAGGTCCCCAAAAGTTAAAATAAATCAACCCTAAGGATTACAACTATTACGCTTATGTGTTTCTCGAGTAGCTTTGATGTGAACCTTTTCCCTATACATAGGCACTTTTTACTCTAAAGCTGGCTAGAGTTTTTTTCCCCATGTCACCACATACATGATTCACTCATATGTGTTGGTACTTTGTACTTAGGGATATTATTCAGCTCTTACTTCAGTTCAGTTGATCATCAATAGAGAGAGCTATTCCAGCCATCTATCTTCTCGATGTGTCTTGCTGCATTTGTGCTCCTTGTGTGCCTCCCATGTGGTTGTCACACTTCTACACACCCAATAGTGGTATTAGAGAAGGTTCAACTCCTTCTCAAGTTTCAGTTTTTATGTTGTGGCACGTGCACATTTTTAACAGTGCAAATCGACTTCAGAGCATAGAATAGTAAAGTTTAGCAGCCAAGAAACATTTCCACACTGGAGTTTTACCCCCATTCAAAGCCATTTGTGTAGTAAGAATGGCCATCAGAGTGATAGTTTGTGAGCTGAAATTTCAACATTCATTTCAGCTTTTGTCAAACTAATCATTTTTTCACATTCTTGTTCTTTAGTGAAATGGCGGGCATCAATGACTTGTTTGGCATGCTTCAAGCTGAAGATAATCTTGATGGGACCAACTATCCAATGTGTTCTTACATGATGAAGCAGTTGCAAAACAACTTTGGAACATAGTGGTAGATGTAGATCAAAGACCTACAGGTTCTTCTACTTCACAATCTACTGTCACAGATGGAGCTTCTTCTTCAAGTATAGTGGTTACTCCTTCTCCACCTATAGAGGAGCAACTTAGATGGGATGGAAAAGACGCTCAATCTCATGCATTGATTGTGCTTTTTGTGAAATGTCATATAGTTCCACACATTCGGTCATGTTCTACATCAAGGGAGGCATGGCCAGATTCCTTCTTCTTTTTATTGCGCTTAGCAAGCTTTCTACACTCATCAATAATATGACGAGCCTTTTAGCAATATTTGGATCTTTTCTTATTTTGCAAATTAGCGTCATTAGAGGAATGAGTGGAAGAGGAATGTTGAGGCTTTGGTTTTGATGGAACCAAAGTTGAACCATAATTGCTTTTCCCCTTTTGTGAGATAGCAAGTGCTTGCATTCCCTCAATCATACCACTCCTATTCACTCTAGATTGCTCTTTTTGCAAAAGAAGAGAGACAACCTCATCAAATGCATACATATTCGGATTCCCTTTTGCAACCAAACGGAGTGTAGTAGCAAAGCTTTGAAAAGATTATGAATCCTTTCAACAATGTAGAGATGAGTGATGCATACGGAATAATCTCATCTATCTTTGCCAATTGCTCTTTCAAGTCCTTGATGTGTGACACATACATATCCACAGACTCATTTTCTTCCATACATACATCCTCAAGTTGCTTCCTCAAGTATGCAACACATGCTTCATTATGCATGGCATACAAAGAAGAAGCTAACATGGCTCAAGATTTTTAGGCATGTGTTGTTACATGTCATTATGATGCATCTTTGCATTCTAAATGTATGGTTTTGAGTGAGGTTGATTCGGATTGGTTCTTTGATAGTGGTGCTCCAAAGAACATAACCTCATCCAAAAGGTTTTTTGCATCTTTAAAAGATGCACCCAAAGGAGAACATGTGGTGTGTGCAAACAATGCCTCTTATCCTATCATTGGAGAAGGAGAAATTGAGCTTACAGCTGCAAATGGAGGTGTAATTCTCTTGAAAAATGCATTGTATGTACCCGATATAAAGAAATTAATTTCAATTTCGTTGATTGCCAAAGCTGAACTTCATGTACACTTTGTTCATGATAAGTGTATGGTTCATGATTTCAGCAATGGTGATATTATCATGATGTCCGGTACATTATGTAATGGTTTGTATCACATGGATACATACAAGAGGGCTGCCTTGAATGCCTTGGTTGCTCATACTTCTCCCATGGCTAAAATGGAGCTTTGGCATGCTCATTTTGTTCACTTGAACTTCAATAGTTTGCTTTACTTGCAAAAGAAGGACATGGTTATTAGTTTGCCAACACTTGAGTCCATTGAAAAGCATGCATGTGAAGGTTGCATTTTGGAAAAATGCATCATGCTTCTTTTCCAAAAGATAGTCATACACACACTACAAGAAAATTACAGCTTGTTCATAGTAATGTATGTGGTCCTATCAAGACTCCATCTTTTGGGAAGCATGTATATTTTGTTACCTTCATTGATGATGCTACTCGCCATACATGGGTGTATCCTATGAAAGCAAAGAATGAGTTATTTTTCTTGCTTCAAAGCATTTTTAGCTATGTTTGAAATTTTTTTCTTTAAACAAGTTTTTAACTCTACGCACGGATCGTGGTGGTCAATACATGTCACATGAGTTTAATGCTTTTCTTCGCGAAAGAGGTATTTCACACCAATGTACTGTGCCATATACACCTCAAAAAAATGGTGTTGCCGAGCGTAAAATACAACACTCCTTGAAATGACATGATGTATGGTTAAAGGAAAGCACCTTCCTGATAAGTTTTGGATGGATGCGGTCATGTGTGCAAATTATGTGTTGAATCACTACCCTACAAAAGCATTGAGAGTGATTACTCCTTATGAGGCTTGGAATGGACATATGCCTATGGCTATTCATATGTGTGTGTTTGGTTGTTTGGCATATGCTCTTGGGCCATCACAACAACGTCACAATCTTGATGACAAGGCAAAGAAATGTATATTTGTTGGTTATAGTGTTGAAATTAAGGATATCATTTGTACCATCCATTGAAAAACACAATTATTGTGAGTCGAGATGTGGTATTTGCTAAAAATTCAGCTTTCCCTCTATTTGAATGCAAAAAACAACCAATAGTTAGCTCACAAGATGTGTTTAATATACTCATGCCCAAAATGGTGCACTTGAATATGGCCATGTAGAGAAGCCAACTAAGGTTCAAAGGGCTGAAAAATTCCAACAAAATAGAGCTAAAAATGCAGAGAATTTCCAGCCAAAAATGGCTGAAATTTTTCAACCAAAAATTTTAGAAATTATTGGAAATTTCCAGCCACATATGGTTGAACATTTGCATCAAAGTATGGATGAAAATGAGCATGAAATTCAGCCCACGACATGTTGATGATGTATTACATAATGAAAGCATGTCTATTAAGAGTGCAAGTGGTTGAAACAAACTTTATAAGAGAGCAAATTGAGTGCACCTTTACTTGGTAGAACAAGATCAAGATCTCACCATGCATCAAGTAATTTTGTGGATTATTCTCTTATTGCAACATCATGTAATGAAGAGCCACTTACTTTTGAAGATGCATGTGATGATCCACAATGGATGAGAGCTATGCGATCAGAAATGGATTCCATACATAGGAATGGTACTTGGGAGTTATGTGAATTGCCAAAAGGAAAAAATGCCATTGGTACAAAGTGGGTTTACAAGAGAAAGTCTGATGGTAGCATTGATCGCTACAAAGCTAGATTGGTTGCCAAAGAATATGCACAATAATATGGCATTGACTATGAGGAAACTTTTGCACCTACTTTGCGCATGACCACCATTCATACCGTGGTTGCATTGGCTGCCCATCGAGGTTGGAAAGTACATCAGTTGGATATTAAAATGGCTTTCTTGAATGGTGATTCGCAAGAAGAGGTCTATGTGAAACAACCTCCTAGATTTGCCATGAAAGGGAAAGATCATATGGTTTGTCGCTTGCATAAAGCCTTGTATGGTCTCAAGCAATCTCCACGTGCATGGTATGACAAAATACATAAGCACTTGATTTCTTTTAGCTTCACATGTAGTCCAATTGAAAGCACACTCTATGTATGCAAAGATGGGGCTGATCTTAGAGTGCTTGTTCTTTATGTCGATGACATACTCTTGACTGGTTCATGTGATGCAAAACTTGACATTCTTATGGCTGATTTGCAGCATACTTTTGATGTCACTTATCTTGGTCTTTTGAGCTACGATCTTGGCATCCAGTTTGTATCCGTTTAGGGGGAATTGTTATGCATCAAGCAAACTATGTTGAAAAGCTACTTCAACATTTTGACTTTGAGGATTGCAAGCCAATTTCCACACCAGTTGAGATAGGATTTAGGTTCTCAATTGATGATTCGAGTGATGCATTTGACACTTTCTCTTTATCAACAAGTTGTGGGATGTCTTATATATGCATGCAACACAAGGCCGGATATACAATATGTAGTTTCCCAGTTGAGTCGATTCATGCATAGCCCTGGCACTAAGCATTGGCAAGCAGTAAAACATGTGTTTAGATATCTCGAAGGCACTTTGAGCTTAGGTCTCCTTTATGGAAGAGATATTCAGCCATGCTTGCATGCTTTTATAGATATTGATTGGACTAGTTGTTATGATACTCGCGTGTCCACTAGTGGTAATTTCTTTTTCCTTGGAGACTCATGCATATCTTGGTTGATCAAGAAGCAACCTACAGTGGTGATATTGAGTCGTGAAGTTGAGTACAGGGCATTTTTCATAGCTATAGTGAAGTGTATATGGAAGAGACATCTATTGATGGATCTTTGCATGGAGATTGATGCTACTACGCATATTCTCACTGATAGTCAAAGTGCATTGGCTATTGCACAAAACCCAGAGTTTCATGCACAAACCAAACATATTGAGGTGCATAATCAGTATGTGAGAGAGCACTTTCATGTAAGAGATATTGACTTGGTATATGTGCCTACACAAGATAATGTGGCAGACATATTCACCAAAGCTCTTCCATGGGAAAAGTTTGAAGCTTTTCGCAAAGCTTTAGGCTTATTACCTTGTGGGAGCTGATCTGTCACTACCTATACGTGTTCACATCATTCACTCTAGGGGGTTTGTTACACTTATGTGTTCCTCGAGTAGCTTTGATGTGAACCTTTTCCCTATATATGGGTACTTTTTACTCTAGTGCTGGCTACAGGTTTTTTCCCCATGTTACCACATACATGATTCACTCATATGTGGTGGTACTTTCTACTTAGGGATATTATTCAGCTCTTAATTTAGTTCAGTTGATCATCAATATAGAGAGCTATTCTAGCCATTCGTCTTCTGTGTGTGTCTTGCTGCATTTGTGCTCTTTGTGTGTGTGTGCTTCTCATGTGTCTCTCACACTTTTACACACACCCAACAACAAACAAATCTTTGCTTGTGCTTACAGGTATCCCTAGGAGGAAGGATCTCAATCTGTTCACAAGGTTCCAACCTTGTTCCCTCCATATGGAAGAGTTGGAACAAGATGAAACCATATATCAAGGTTAATGAAGATTAGAAGTGGGCAGCTGAGATTAGGCAAAATGATTCTATTTGGTTTCCTATCAAGTGAATCAAAAAAGTTGATTCAAAGAACAGAGAAGCTATCGAACAAAGGATTTAATAAATGAAAACATCTTTGGAACCATGAGAGAGGTCATTAGAAAAGATTTGAGGACATAGCATTGGTTAGGCGAGTTGACTATGATGATTGGTGCCTTCTTAGACACAGAATCAACACTTCGGATAACTCAAAGACTCGTCTCCTTCTTGACAATGACTTGCCCCTATTTGAAAGGTTAAGGTGGACCAACAATAATAAATTGTATAAAACCCTGAGGATCCATAAGCACCTTGACTTGAAGGAGATGGTGCATGAACTGGTCTAGCATCAGATAGCAACTTATGTGTAGGGACATGTGGCATCCTCTCATTGAGAACAAAAGATCGATTCAAATGCGGCAAATCCTCCATCATGGAATCTTGACCAATGCCAAAGCTAATAAAAGAGGACCTTGGTCATCTCTCCTTCTTGTGCCCAAGAAGCTACACGATTTGACAATTGCTTACCATGATTTTGCACTTACAAAGACAAATCAACTAGAAATAAGCATTACTTGGTGAAACAATTGGTTGCTCTTCGGCCTTGTGGAACGCCATAAGAAGGGAAGCACTCTGGAAGATATGGAAAGAAAGATGTGTGATCAACTTTGATGCCCCATCCGACAATAAACAGTGCATAGAACAAGCAGTTCGACATTCAAATCAAAGAGCTTCACTTAACTTCTCTCCTTATCTCTGACACCAGAAACACACATATATATGATACTTATGGCACTTTGTTGAAGAACAACTCTCTCCTTCTTTCTCTCTCTCTCTCTCTCTATATATATATATATATATATGTGTGTGCAGATATATATCGCTAAACCATGCATATAAAGAACAACACTCTCTGTATCACCTTATTTTCTCTCAGATCTTCCTCTCTGTTGCGCCCGGGTTGACAATCTCTGGTGCGTCATCGGAACACCCCAGCTGCAAACCCAAGTAACGGGGCCTCTGCATTTCCTGTCATTTTGCAGCACCAGATCATGTCTGGCAGACATTTCGCACTTGAATGGCCGCTGGCTCCTTCCCCAGGGGTTGGGCACTCGGACGAGTGCACGCAATATCACAATTTATGGGTAGCATCTCTTTGGAGACATTGCCGCTTTTTCGAGATGCGATGGCTTCTTTTCTTCATGGTTGCATGCAGAGGAAGGACTTGGATGGTGCCCGATGTGTTCATTCTGCGATATTTGAATGTGGATATGAATGGAGCAACAACCTCGGCTGCCATCTAATCAACATTTATGGATCATCTAATTGTTTGTCCGACGCAGACTATATCTTCAATTCTCTTCAAGAACGGAGCACCACGAGTTGGACATTGATAATTTCGACGCATGCGAATAATGGAAACCCTGAGAGGGCTATCCTTCTTTATGGGCAAATGCGTTGTACAACAATCAAGCCCAATTGCTATACGTTCATCTCAGCTTTGAAATCATGTGCGCATGTGGGAGCACTTGCTGAAGGTAGGCTCATTCATTCTGACATTATCAAGCAAGGTTTGGAAAATGACCTCTGCACTGGGAATACCTTGATTCATATGTATAGCATATGTAAGAGTTTAAGAGATCTTCAGAAGACATTTGATGGAATGCAAGATTACAATACAATCTCTTGGAACTCATTACTTTTAGGATACCTGTTAACAGAGCACAACGAGGATGCTGTTCAAGTTCTCCAGGTGATGAATCAGAATGGAGTAGAGCCAAATAAGGTGACTTTTTTGTACCAGCTGAAACTTAGTTCCAGTAGCAAATCTATTGAACAAGGCAAAAGAATCCACCATCAAGTTTGTGCAAGAGGGCTTGAATCAGATTTGTTTTTAGAAAACACATTAATAAACATGTATGCGAAATGCAACAAACTTAATGATGCATCTTATATTTTCCATAAGCTAAGCATACAGAATCTTGTTTCTTGGTCTGCGATGATTCATGGATATGCAGAGAATGGCCACGGTGAATATGCTTTGGAAATGTTCTTACAAATGAGAAAGAAGGGTATTAGACCTGATGAGGTTACTTATGTGTCTGTTTTGAAGGCATGCGGTGCTATCCGTGCACTTGAACATGGAAGACTTATCCATATTGATGCCTTGAAATGTAATATTGTGTCAAATGTCTTTGTTGGAAGCGTTCTCATTGTTATGTATCTCAAATGTGGCAGCATTCCAGATGCTAGGAGAGTGTTTGACAGGTTAAGCATCCGAAACGTTGTATCATGGTCTTCTATAATTGAAGGATATGTGGAACAAGGGCAGAGTGAAGAAGCTCTCAAGTTGTTCAAAGACATGCATAAAGCCAGGGTTGAGCCAAATGCAATCACATTTATATCCAGTATCAAAGCTTGTGCAGGCATAGGAGCCACCGATCAAGGAAAACTCATTCATGGAAACATTATTGAACAAGGATTAGAATCTGAATTGCTCATTGCAAATACTTTAGTAGATATCTATGCAAAAGGGGGTTGTTTTGAAGAGGCGGTTAGAGTGTTCGATACTGCTCCCATTCATTGTTTGGAATCTTGGTCTGCATTGATTATGGGTTTTGCAAATTATGGGCATTTGAGACTAGCCAGCCACTATTTTCAGGCTATGTGTGAAAGTGGTATATGTCCTGACCTTGTTGCTTTTCTAGGGCTTCTTTATGCATGCAGTCATACAGGGTCATTCAAAGAGTTCTACTTTCATTTTAAGTTCATGACTGATGGTCAAAGTATTCTACCTACACAGGAGCATTTTGTATGTATGGTTGACATGTTTGGTCGAGCAGGACTCTTGGATGGTGCAGATGCAATAGTCTGCAAGATGCCTTTTCTTCCTGACTCTGTTACATGGAAAGCCTTGTTGAGCTCTTGTGTGCAGCACAATGACTTGGGTGTGGGGAGACATGCATTTGAATCTCTTCTTGATTATGGCTGCAAGGCTTCTGCTGGGTACGTGCTTATGTCAAATGCATTTGCAGCCCATTTGATTGATCAGGATGGGTAGAAACAAATGGTCAGGGGCACTAATTGTGTTGTTTTATTGAATCAATGACAGTGAGGATTCACCAATGCAGCTTTTGGTCGATATATGGGTTCATCAGCCTTTTTAAGGTACGCGCTCTATGTTGCATGCGCAGGTTGGAGGCAGCTGACTGTGCAATTGACTTAGGATGGAAGGCAACACATTTTTGGTAATGCTGGCAGCAGAATTCATTTGTCAGTCACTCTTTTTTTAAGATCCTGTAGCCTTTTCATTTGGTTCTATGTTTTGTTGTACGGATCTCAATGGTATTTGGTGTATGGGTGACCGCTTTTCAGTTCTTCTTTTCAAGTGCATGCAACATTCTACATTTCCCCTTCTTATAAACGTCATTGGCTTCAACTAACTTCCTTCTGCTCATCTATAGGGATGGCACTTAATACTTGCAGAATGCAGAGGCATACGGATTGGAAGTTGGGGGTTGCTAATAAATGGCTTGAAGCTGGAATGCCTACTTATTGTAAAGCCTCTGAGAAGCACATAGAACATACTAAGAGTTGTAATATAAGATTGGGGCTTTATAAACCCAAAAACTGGTGGGTGCATAGACTGACTACCATATGGCAGACACATGCTGCTCTATGGTATCACATGTTCTTCTGGAGAGTTACCCTGGGTTTGATGAAATCAAGCCAGTTTATGAATGAAATGTCACAGCCCTGAACATATCACTTTCTTATGAATTAATTCACAAAAGATACAAAGCATCCAGGTTCAGGATGGTGATGCACATTGGTCAAAGCAAGGGATAATTTCAGAAACTAAATCTGATACAATAAAACTGAACCTTGACACCAATAGAGAAGACATCAATCATGTAAATTGATTTAAATTATCACAAGATTTGACTAGAGGACTCTGTGTAATGTAGATACGATATCCAAAATCAGCATGGTTGAAGCATTCCCTTTTCTTTAAGTATACTCAAATGTACACGTATGTACAAGATTTAATAATAAAATAGGCAACCCACAACACCTTTATATAGGCATGAGCATGAAATTTGAAAGCAGTGAAAATTATGTTTAAGAAAAAGCTTAAATCTGCTGTTATATGAAATTCTTAGTGTCTGTTTTCTAGATTTTGTAGCTTTTCAACTGCTTTTGATCTTCTTTTTACTTTTGAATCGAAATTGGCTCGATTTTTAACCATGTTGCTTTTTGATATTGGAATGAAAAATATTCCTTAAATCTTATATATGAGTAGGTAGTTCTTCTAAGCTCTATAACTTAACATGAAGAGTTTAAAATGTATTTTGATTTTCGTACATTTTTCTAGTAAAATTTTTAAATTCTGAACAAAATCCAAAGTTCGTATATGTACAAAGGGACTTTATTTTCTACGTTGTTCCTGAAAGGAAAACTCAATCTCTAATCACACTAATGAGACTGACTATCTAAAAAAATAGGTGTTTCAAGTGAAGTTTCTAAGTGTAAATCTTTGAGTGACTTTCTCAACTATATGCATTCCATTGTTGCTTTATAGGCCACTCTATACTTTGCTTCACAAGTAGAACTCACCATAGTATCTTGTGTCTTGCTAAGCCAACAAATAAGTCACTCATGAAGAAACAATAGCCTATAGTAAATATTATAGTGTCACATCACCTATCAGGTTTGACAGCAAAACTTTTTTGCTTAAAATCATCATACCTTTAAGAAAAATGAAGCACATATGCAAATGCCCTTTGAAGATATTTGAATATTCTTTTGACAACTTTTCTATGATTTAATTCCAAATTTCGAGTTCTACAATCATGCATACTAAATCTTATACGTAATCCGTTATTGTATTTGGTTTGTTTCATGGATAGACCGCTTCCTTTTATGTGAGTTGAATGCTGAGGTAGTAGTAAAGAAGGCCCATATTTGACATAGCAAATGATTTTCTTAATCTTCCTTGAACTTTACTTATTTTGATCATTGGGATCTCCAGGAAAAAATGATCAACATAGATAAAGCCAAGAATGATGTCATCATCCATGGTATATGATGTAGAAATTGATGGACTATTTGAAATTCACTCTTGACTAAGTAGACATGGATGATCTTTTCACACCATGCTTTATGTGCTTGTTTCAAACCATAAAGAGCCTTTTCGGGTCTACATTTCAAATACTCTTTATCTTTGAATTTTGGAGGTTGAATTATGTACACCTCTTTATAAAAGATCTTGATTTAGGAAAGCGATCTTGATATTTCCTTGATGAATCTTCCAACCAAAATAGATGGCCATACTAACAATACATCTTAGAGTAGACATGTATGAGGTAAGAGAAAAAGTCTCTTCATGGTCAATGTCTTTTTTTTTGTGCATATCATTTGACCACCAATGTAGCCTTGTTTATGTCAACAGAACACCTCTTTCTTTTAATTTATAATTTCATTTAGTACCAAGGACTTTCTTTCCTTTAGGTAAAACATATAAATCCTAAGTTTTATTGTCACTTATGGATTTAAATTTATCCTTCATAACATCTACCCATTTCTTACTTTCCAAAGCTTCATCTATACTACTCGGTTCAATTTCATATGAAAGAGAGTATTTTAAATAAATCATCAATCAAATAACTATTGGAGTTTGAGGTGTGCGGAAGCACACGAACATCACAAGGAAGAAGAAGAAGCTTAGAGCACAACACACAATACTTAATGTATTACCAAGTGAATGTACAAACTTGTCCGCAAGAGCCAACATACTAAAGACATCATTGCTTTCAGCCATGGCCACTGACTAAATACCCCAATGCAAAAAAATCATTATATCTCAAAAAATTGAATAGAACTACCTTGTCGAGCTCTGCTAAAACTGTAGCAAAATTTGAGGCACTTGTACTCACGGACCGAAACCTGTATATATATGTTTGGCACAAAAGGATGAAATTGCCTACATAAACACTGTGATAGTGCGTTCAAAGGCCAAAATGAGGTCAGATCAAAATTTTGACACCACATAGCAAAGCTATTTTGAAATGCTAATCACCTTGAATATGGTCACCAAATTTCGTGTGATTCTGGGATTGTGACCGGAGGGGTGTTGACGATGCCCTAGATGAAACGACAGCCTGCTTTGATTCCAGTTGTTGGGGTTTGAGGTATGTGGAAGCATGTGAATAAGACAAGGAAGAAGAAGAAGAAGCCTGGAGCACAACACACAATACTTAATGTGTTACCAAGTGAATGTACAAAGGTAAGTGAGCGGTTAGGGTTATAGGCATATATACAAGCTAGGGGAAAAAGTCCTCCCAAAGAGGGAAAAAAGTGACCCGATGGTCCTAGTATGTTTGCATGCATCACTACAAAAATATATAAAAAATAATTAAGAACAAAATAATCTTTCCACTTTTTTATTTATTTTTATTTAGCTTGCCGTTGAGCTTCATATTCAAGAGGTCTCCCAATTTTTTGTGCCTGCATAGTCTTCAAATAACAATATGAGGCTTTGGTCAAGATCTTTAAAGATTCTAGAACATTCAAAGATTGCTAAGGTTTTTTAATATCTCTAATGGAAGATAATGGAAAGGTACATTAGGTAATCTAGGAGGTTCCATTGAAGGTATTGGAGTTGATGCTACTAAAGATTACAAGTCTAGAGTACATATTGTAGTCGAAGCTCTGCCTAGAGATAAACCATCCATTGGAAAAGTCAATTCTCTTATACTATAGAAAGAAGGCTTCCGATCTTCTAGGAAAATACATTAATATCTAGTAGATTTCTACATAGAATCAGGGTAATAAAGTTGATTTTTTACTTTCACAACCAATGGAAATTTATTTAATTTGTTTATCATGTATCTTACCTTTAACTTTATAGATGAATATAAATAACACATCCAAACATTCTTAGATGATTGTTTTTAGGTATATGATCATAAATACCACATATAGTGTTTTATATTAAGAACTTTATTCGAAGCTCTATTTCTAATTTTTGGCACATGTCAAAGTACCAAACTAGAAGATATGTGAAATCTTTTTACTTATCAACATAGTATGTGCCATTTTAATTAAAGCTATATATATATATATATATGTATGTGTGTGTGTGTGTTGGAGTTAGACGTCTATAGAAGCACACAAATAGCACAAGGAAGAAGAAGCTTGGAGCACAACACACAATACTGAATGTACTACCACTAGAATGTACAAAGATAAGTAGCCCATTAGGGCAATAGGTGTATATACAAGCTAGGGGAAAAAAACCTCCTAAAGAGGGAAAAAAGTACCCTGACGGTCCTAGAGTGTTCGCACACATTGCTACCTAAATATATCAACAAATCCCCCCCCTTGGGAGTGATGCGGTGAACAAGGAGCTGACACTCATGTATAATGAAGTGGCAAGCTATGTGGAATCAATCCACAAAGGGAAGTAAGACCAAAGCTTTGCGAAAAGCTTCAAACTTCTACCTAGGTAGAGCCTTTGTGAAAAAGTCTACAATGTTCTCCTATGTGGGCACATATGCCAAGTTGATCTCTCCAGTAGAGAACCTCTCCTTGACATAATGATAATGCACCTCAATGTGCTTAGTGCAAGCATGGAACACATGGTTCCTCACAACTTCCAATGCGCTCTGACTATCAGTGAAGATGGTGGTGGTAGAAGACTAACCAACACCCAAATAAGCCATAAGGCATCTGAGCGGTACACACTCAACAGTCGCTATGAAGACTACCCTATACTTAGCCTTACAACTAGAAGTGGCCACAGTAGGCTACTTGTTGCTCAACCAAGATATACATGAACTACCAAGCATGAAGCAAAAGCCTCTAGTGGACACACAAGTGTCATAGAAACCAGCCCAATTAGAGTCAGAAAAAGCATGCAAATCTGGCGGTAATGATCTCCCCTTGGGATAAAACAACCCAATTAGCTGGGTACCACTCAAGTAGCGAAAGATGCGCTTAACTGCCTGCCAATGCTTGACACCTAGGCAATGCATAAACCTGCTCATTTGTGAGACAACAAACTGAATATCTAGTCGAGTAATGCATAAGTAAATCAAGCATCCAACACCCTGTTGATAGAGAACAACATCAAATGCATCTCCAGCAGCATCAAGACTCAATCGTAAACCTGTCTCCATAAGAGTGGAAATAGGCTTATAGTCTTCAAGGCAAAAATGCTACAATAATGTGTCAATATATTTTGTTTGACACAAATCCATTCCACCATCAACTTGCATAAACTAAATGCCCAAATAATGATGCAAATGCCCCAAATCAAACATCTCAAATGAGGCATGCAAATCAGCCTTAAAATCAGCAATATGCATCTCAATAGGACCAGTGAGTAGCATGCCATCAACATGTACAACAATGATTAGAAGCACATCATTAGCACGCTTAACATATAAGGTGCTTTTAGTTGGACTGTTCTTAAAACCATGTGCAATCAGATAGGCATGTATCTTTTCATACCAAGCATGTGGTGCTTGCTTTAAACCATATATTGCCTTCTTTAACCTGCACACCTGGTTTTCATGCCCTTTCTGCACAAAGCCACGGGACTGAAAAACATACACTTCTTCATGCAAGTCACCATTCAAAAATGATGTTTTAATGTCCAACTAATGTACATTCCAACCATGATGAGCAGCAAGTGCAGAGATGCTACAAACAGTAGTCATTCGACAAGTAGGAGCAAAGATCTCATCAAAATAAATGCCTCTTTCCTGAGCATAACCCTTTGCAACATGCCTAGCCTTATACCTGTCAATTGTTCCATCAGGTTTATGCTTCAGCTTGTATGCCCACTTAGTGCCAATGGCCTTCTTTCCAGGAGGAAAGTCACATAAAGATAGGTACCATTTTTCATGATAGCATCATGTTCAGATTGCATTGCAGCCATCCAATGTTTAGAATTTTGTGCTTCATCAAAGAATCAGGCTTAGTCTCATCACAGAGACTAGATGCAACCATAGCATAGAAATCTGATGAAAAAGAGGCACTATGAGAGCTTGAATGAGTACGATATGAGAGAGGTGCATCTAATTTGCTGTCATGCAAAGTCTACACCAGCCATTTTTGCATAGTTTTTGCCTTCTACATATCAGCTCTCTCATCAAGTGCATCATGTAAATCTACATCAGAAATAGAATGATGTGCATCATCACATGAAACTTGCAATGGCTGAGAAGTCTTTTTCCTCATTAGGACCAGCACTAGATTGTCCACCTGTAAAAAGAGGTAGCAAAGTATCATACATGTCTTTGGAGCTAACAAATGTCTCCATCGTACATGAAAGTAAAGGCTGAATAGAATCTTCCACAAAAACAACATCACGACTAACCAAAATGTGATTAGTCTATGGGTGATACATACGATAGCCTTTGGTTTAGGACTGTACCCAACAAAAATACATTTTACTGCTTTATCATCCAATTTTGTGCGATGTTGTTCAGGCACATGCATATGCCAGACAACCAAAAACACGTAGATGAGCAACCGATGGCTTCCGACCATGCCAAGCCTCATATGGAGTGATAGGCTGCAGTGCTTTCGTGGGATATTGATTAAGTACATATGCTGCACAAATGACAACCTCAAGCCACAAACTATGTGGTAAAGCCTAACTCTTGACCATACACCTCGCCATCTCCATGAGTGACATGTTCTTCCATTTAGCAACTCCATTCTGTTGAGGTGTATACAACATTATACACTAATGTTTTATCCCACGTTCAGCCAGAAATGCATTAAAGTCAGAAGACATATATTCCCCCCCTCTATCAAAACGGCGGGTGCCCATTTTACATGCTGAGAGATTTTCAGCCAAAACCAGAAACTGTTTGAAGCACATAAACACTTCGGACTTTGCCTTCAATGGATATACCCATGCATGCCTGGAAAATCATCAATGAAAGTCACAAAGTAAAGATAGTTCCCAAAAGGTGTCTACATAGGACCACAAACATCACTATGAACAAGCTACAATTTATGAGAAGCCTGAACTGAATCATCTTTTGGGAAGGAGGAACATTGCATTTTGCCCAAAATATAGCTTTCACATACATGTTTACTGGGTGCCTCAAGTTTGGGCAAAGAGGACACCATTTCAGATTTCTGCAGGCATAGTAAACTAGCAAAATTCAGATGACCAAAGCGTGCATGCCAAAGCTTTGCATCTGACATAGCCTGAGAATCATGTACTACACATGCTGAATCATTCACATATCTTTCATAGTCTATGAGCTTATACAACCCATGACATAAAATGCTGGAATCAATAATCACATCACCATTTGACAGATCATGAACTGTACACCTGTCATCAACAAATTTCACAACCAAGCCAATCTTGGCTAAAGATGAAACTGATAACAAATTCTTCTTGATCCCTAGCACAAATAAAGCATCTGACAAAGTGAAAGAACTACCATCAACAGTAGTCAAAATGATCTTACCAACTCCCATGACAGGATAAGAGGAGTTGTTGGTGCATGTCACAATATTCCCTGTGTTGAGATATCAAGCTCAACATGTGATGATCCAAGATGACACATAACACTTTTTCATTTCTCTACATGTATAATGGTCACACCAGTATATGTCAGGGACACTTCATTGAGGTTTATTAGATTTATCTACCGAGAGTGATGGCACATTTGTTTCTTGCCAGCTCACTCATTCATGTGTTGATGTGTAAAACACCATAAGAAATGAATTAATGTGACACTAGAACACCTCTATGGTCACCATTAACTCATTGCCACTCCAAACTTTGAGAAATGATAGCCGAAACCAAGAACTTTGCTTCTTCAGATTTTTCTAGTCACTGAAATGACATACCTTCAGTATTTTGCTAATTTCTCTTAGCTAAAATATTATTTCTCCAAGATCTTTTATAAGCTAAAACTAGAAGAGTAGAGCTTTCCAACAAGCTATGATATGCATGAAACGGATCTCTAGAACTCAAGTTATGGCCCTCACAAGATGACCCTGTATGACCTTCCAAAACTGGAAATTTTACCTATTTTAGTAAATTTCGCTGTCTAAAAATAAAAATTCGATGCCTAGCATTGACTTGCAACCAAAAATCGATGCCGGGCATCGACTTTGAGCTTTTTTAGCCACTTTTTCAGCACCAAAATTAGCCTCTTTTACACACACATGAACAAGACCACTTTATGTGGGAAATCGATGCCAGGCATCGACTTTATGCTGAAACTCGATGCCAGGCATTGAGTTGCTCCACAAACATCATCTTTTCAAAAAGATTTAGCAGGAGTTGGAACTCAGAAAATAAAACACAGACTTATCAGCACAAACTCGATGCCAGGCATCGAGTTGCTTGGAAAACTTGAACTTTTGAAATCATTTCACAGAAGACAAGCATGGAGATGATGGAGAGAGTCTCATACACAGAACTTTAACTATTTCTTCTCATAACTATGAAAAACTCAGAAGTTTACAGATGCTTTCTCACTCAGAGAAGCCCGACTATACTCAGTCGTACAAAATGAACTCCTTCTCACATTCTATCACTCTCTTCTACTTCTTCTCTCATCGCGTCAGTTGATACAAACTAACTTATATAGATTTTCTCATTCCCGTGACTTTTAAAAAACTTCTAGAACTAAAGTGAACTAACTTTACAAATATAATACACTTGTGAATTTGTCCCTTCACATAGGCATGTAGTTTTCTTCTAAAGTTTTGATCTTCAAATGTATGTCCAATTAGTGATTGTTTCTCCAACAGCTCCCCCTCAATCACTAATTGACATTCTCTGTTCCTTCATATCTTCTTCTTTTCTTTTACTCTTGCCATGCTTTTGAATCTGCTGGTCTTCACACCATCCAAGCTCTTTGTCATTATGTCTGCTATCTGATCTTTTGTAGAAATGTACTCTACTTCAATCTCCTTCTCCATTACCTTTTCTCTGAGAAAATGATACTGTATCTCTATGTGCTTTGTCCTTGCATGAAAAACTAGATTTGCTGCAAGATAAAGTGAACTCATATTATCTCCATGCATTGTAGGTGTACCTTGATCAATGCCCAAGCTTTTGAACAATGTCTGCATCCATATGACCTCCTTAGCTGCTTCCACAAGTCCTTTGTACTCAGCTTCAGTTGATGATAATGCTACTGTATGTTGTTTCTTTGAACACCAACTTACAAGCTTATCACCAATGTATATCATGTAACCATGAGTTGATTTTCTGTCATCTTGATTACCTGCCCAGTCTGAGTTATTATAGGCTCTCAACTTCAAATCTGATGTAAAAGGATAATATAATCCCTCCTTTATAGTTCCTTTGATATATCTGAGAACTCTTTGACTTGCAATCCAATGTGGGTCCTTTGGACAATGCATGAATTGTGACAAAACTCCCACTGCATAACTAAGATCAGGTCTTGTTAGTGTAGCATAAATCAAACTACCCACAAGAGATTGATACTTCCTCATATCTTTGTATTCTGCACCATCATATTTACTGAGCTTGTGATTAACTTCAAGTGGAGTTGAAGCTTCTCTGCAATTTTCCATATCAAACTTCTTCAATAGATTCAGAAGATACCTTTCTTGTGATACATATATGCCATGCTGTGTATAAGTGATTTCCATTCCAAGAAAGTATGAAAACTTTCCTAGATCACTGATCTTGAATTCTTTTTCAAGTAATCTCTTTACCTCCTTGATTCCTTCATCTGAAGTACCTGTGATTATAATGCCATCTACATAAATACAAATGTAGATTGTACCTTCCTCTGTTCTTTTGATAAGTAGACTTGGATCTGCTTTTGAACTTTGATATCCAAGATCATTGAGATACTTCACCAGTCTATAGTTCCATGCTCTTGGAGCTTGCTTCAATCCATAGAGTGCTCTTCTCAACCTGCAAACAAACTTTGGATACCTAGAATCTATAAACCCTTGAGGTTGTTCCATGTATACCTCATCTGATATGTATCCATTCAAGAATGCATTCTTTATATCCAATTGACTTAGAGTCCATCCTTTTGAAGCTGCAATAGCAATGATTGTCCTTATAGTTGATATCTTAGCTGCAGGACTGAATGTCTCATCATAATCTATGCCATAGGTTTGGGCATAGCCTTTCACCACCAGTCTAGCTTTATATCTGGCTATACTTCCATCTGCAAGCTTCTTCACTTTATAAACCCATTTATTTCCAATTACTTTCTTACCATTTGGTTTAGGAACAAGTTCCCATGTCTTGTTCTCCTCCAGTGCATTGAATTCTTCCTTCATTGCTTCTTCCCATTGCTTTTTACCTTTAGCTTCATCATAGTTCTGAGGTTCTTCATCATCTTTGACCATATATGCATAGTTCTTTTGAGTTATGTAAGAAATATCATGAGAATACCTTTCTGGTTGTCTTCTAGTCCTGCTTGACCTTCTTGGTTCACATTCTTCATAAGTATCTGGATACACCTCTTCATCAAATATAGGAGCTTCTTCATTCCTTCTTGTTAATCCACTTTTGGATGTACTTGCTTGCATGTAGCCTTCATCTCTATTCACCTGCACAATTGATTTTCCTTTCTCACATCTTCTTACCTCTTCTTCAAATTCTTCAGCTGTATGACTTTGATCTGCATACCAACTTTTCTGTTCATCAAATGTAACATCTCTAGAAACAATAAATTGTTTGGTTAAAGGATTCCACAACATGTAACCCATCTGCTTTTCATCATAACCAATGAACACATATTTTTTTGCCTTTGGTTCAAGTTTATGTCTAAGTTGTGATGGCACATAAGCATATGCAATTGATCCAAACACTCTACAATGATCTAGTGTTGGTTTCTTACCCCACCAAGCTTCATATGGAGTCATTCCATTTAGAGATGCACATGGTAATCTATTCACAAGATATGTGGTTGTATTTACAGCCTCAGCCCAAAGATAATTTGGACAATTCTTCTCCTTTAGCATAGCTCTAGCAAACTCAACCAAAGTCCTGTTCCTTCTTTTTGCTACACCATTTTGTTGTGGTGTATACCTACAGGTTATTTCTCTCTTAATACCTGCATTCCAAAGATAATCATTGAACTCTTGGGAGAAGTATTCTCCCCCTCCATCAGACCTCAGTCTTTTAAGCTTTTGACCTGTGACTCTCTCTGCATATGCATGAAAATGCTTGAAGGCTCCAAACACTTCTTATCTTTCCTTCAAAACATATAATGTTATCCATCTTGTATCATCATCAATGAAAAGAACATAGTACCTTGAGCCACTGATAGATCCTTCTTTTGTTGGTCCCCATACATCTGTATGAATGAGCTCTAGTAATCCATCATGTTTGAATCCTTTCTTCTGAAATGGTAACCTGTGTGCTTTTCCCATTTGACATGCTTCACATTTATAAACCATATGTTGACTCTGCATATTTGGTAATCCTAGTACAGACTAATTAGCAACCATAGCTTTAATTCCTCTTTCATTGAAATTGCCTAATCTCTTATGCCAGAGATCAAGTTCTGTAATCACTCCTTCACCATGTGTGAGCAAAGCTTGATCAATGTTCCCTTGTACTCTTAAAGTAAAGATTCTACCTTCTTTTTTACCAGAGACAATCTGATTATGTCCATTCTTTGGATCTTCAACAAATACTCCTTCATTTGTAAACCTAACTTTAAAACCTTTTTCAACTATCTGTCCCACACTAATCAAGTTTTTAGGTATTATAGGAACATACAAAACATTGGTTAGCAAATCTGCTCCACTCTTGCATTTCACTTTTCCAATTGAATGTACACTATGTCTTGTATTATCACCTGTTTGACCACTATGGCTAGAAATGCTTTTTTCCAATTCTAACATCAATTCTATGTTTCCTGACAAATGATTAGAACATCTAGAGTCAATGTAAAATACCTTTAGATCTTCTTTATCTGATGTGCTGATTGAATTCATCATCAATGATGTATGACTTTCATTCTGTGTGTCATTTGCATAATTGTAGTAGTGGTGTTGTAGGATTGATTATGTCCCCAACTTCTTCCTCCACCTCTACCATAGCCTCCTCTTTGACTTTGTCTACCTCTTTGAAAATTACTTTGATATCTTCCACCTTGACCTCTGCTATTGTTGTTTTAATTCTGGTTTGATCCTTGTTGATTGTGCCAACAATCATGAGCCAAATGATTACTCAATCCACAGATCCAGCAAGCCTTCTTGTTGTTATTTTGATTACATCTTCCTCTTCCAAAGCCTCTTGCTCTTCCTCTGCCAGTGCCTTTACCTCTTGCATAATAAACTTGAGAACTTGACTCCTCTTCATCTTTTGCTTTACCTTTATCTCCCTTCTTCTTGTTCTTCATGTACATTGCAGAACTTTGTCCTTTATCTCCATCTCCCTTCAAGTCTTGCTCATATGTGAGCATCAAACCAAGCAACTGATTCAAATCTGGAACATAATGATTTAATGAAAGTTCTGTTGATAAGACAAAAGGTTTCCACCTTTCATCTCCTCTCAAACCTGCAAGTAGTTGAGCAATCAATATGTGATCTTCAACATCTTCATCTATGGATCCAAGACTATCTGCTAGATCCTTCATCTTAGTGACATAATCACTAATACTTTGACTTGGCTTCTTCTTGAATGTTGTAAACTCTGACCATAGACTTGCTTTCCTTTCTTTAGTAGTGCTTTGGAAATGATACTCCAATGCATTCCATATATCTTCAGATGATTCCAATCCTCTGATGTGTGGTAGCAAATGGTCTGAGATTGTATTGTAGATGTAGGCTTTTGCACTTGCATCCTTCTTCTGCCAATGCTTTAAAGCATCTAGTTCTTCTTTCTTTGGTCGGCTTTCATCTTCAAATACAAGCTTCTCTTCTTCACCTGTTACATATACCATGAGATCCTTACTCATAAGTAAGGCTTCCAATCTCATTACCCATGCGGGGTAATTATCTCTGTCTAGTTTGTCAATGGAGATATGATCTGCCATACTCCTTCCCTTCTGCTGCAACCTGTGAGCTTAAAGGATAAAAGATAATACCTTTTGAAGTTCTTTGTGTATGAGGATACTTCGAAAATAATCTTTCAATGCCTTGTGTCTTCAAATGCTTCACCTTTGAAACTTTAATGGAAAACTTTCCAAAACTTCTCGTCCCTTTGTCGCCTTTTGCTCTTTAGGACCTTTCTGCTCTGATACCACTTGTTGATGTGTAAAACACCACAAGAAATGAATTAATGTGACACTAGAACACCTCTATGGTCACCATTAACTCATTGCCACTCCAAACTTTGAGAAATGATAGCCGAAACCAAGAACTTTGCTTCTTCATATTTTTCTAGTCACTAAAATGACATACCTCCAGTATTTTGCTAATTTCTCTTAGCTCAAATATTATTTCTCCAAGCTCTTTCATAGGCTGAACTAGAAGATTAGAGCTTTCCAACAAGCTATCATATGCATGAAACGGATCTCTAGAACTCAAGTTATGGCCCTCACAAGATGACCCCGTATGACCTTCCAAAATTGGAAATTTTGCCTATTTTAGTAAATTTTGCTGTCTAAAAATAAAAATTCGATGTCTAGCATCGACTTGCAACCAAAAGTCGATGCCGAGCATCGACTTTGAGCTTTTTCAGCCACTTTTTCAGCACCAGATTTAGCCTCTTTTACACACACATGAACAAGACCACTTTATGTGGGAAGTCGATGCCAGGCATTGACTTTATGCTGAAACTCGATGCCAAGCATCGAGTTGCTCCACAAACATCATCTTTTCAAAAATATTTAGCAGGAGTTGGAACTCAAAAAATAAAACACAGACTTATCAGCACAAACTCGATGCCAGGCATCGAGTTGCTTGGAAAACTTGAACTTTTGAAATCATTTCACAGAAGACAAGCATGGAGATGATGGAGAGAGTCTCATACACAAAACTTTAACTATTTCTTCTCATAACTATGAAAAACTCAGAAGTTTACAGATGCTTTCTCACTCAGAGAAGCCCGACTATACTCAGTCGTACAAAATGAACTCCTTCTCACATTCTATCACTCTCTTCTACTTCTTCTCTCATCACGTCAGTTGATACAAACTAACTTATATAGATTTTCTCATTCCCGTGACTTTTAAAAAACTTCTAGAACTAAACTGAACTAACTTTACAAATATAATACACTTGTGAATTTGTCCCTTCACATAGGCATGTAGTTTTATTCTAAAGTTTTGATCTTCAAATGTATGTCCAATTAGTGATTGTTTCTGCAACATCATGTACATTAGGTTTTTACTTATGTACTAGACTTTATATATTGCAGTAGTTGCATTCTTGTTTTTAGGTCATTCTTGTAGATTCCTTTTTATGTAGAAGAAGAAGAAGAAGAAGAAGAAGGTCATTCTTCCTTGCCTCAATCTGAGTGTGTGCTTCTCTTTGATTGTGAGTGTGTGTGTGTGTGTGAGCTCTCTTCCTTATCTCCCTCCTCATGACATGGTATCAGATCTAGGTTGGCTGTAGAGAGCTCATGAAGAAGGCCGACGGTGAAGAGTAAGCGAGAAAGCGTGGAGAAAGCATGGAGAAAGCATGATTCACAAATGATCTTAGATTGCTATGAAAATTGGCGTGAAGAGAAGACCTCAAAATATTTTTGTGTGTTATCCCTTTAGGGTCACTTGTTTTTGTCAGATCGAAGTTTCAGAGCCATCTCGACCTCCGTTTCGAGCCTGCAAGGTGGGGTCCACAGAAAGATCAGGTCAGTTTCAAAAATTGTAACTTGCGTCATGTTTGGCAACACTCATATATTCCAGATCCAGAATTTCAAGCGATTCAGTGTACTATTGATACACAAAAACTGTGTTTTTTTTAGGTCGAATTGTCACATCATAGTGGGACAGTGTTCAAGCAGAAGTGCTGCTTGTAGTGTTTTGCAGTGTTGTGAATAGCTTCAAAAATGGCAAAAGCAAATGGAATGAGTCAGCTTATGAGCAATAAGCTGGACAAGAACAACTTCCATGGCTGGGGATTCAGAATGACGAATTTCCTGATGGGAAAAGGCTACTGGAAGTACATCGAAGGAGAGAACAAAAACGCTTCGCAATTACCAGAGAGGAATCAGACCGTAGACCAATTAAGAACATATGAGGAATGGAATCAAGGAACATGAAAGGTAATGTATTGGCTACATGTTAGCATACATGATAGCATGATTGGGCACATACATGATGCCAAGACTCTGAACGAGGCTTGGAACTACGCCCTGAAAATAAAAAGCATATATGAGCCACTTGCATCTATTGGCTTGAATGTAGATGATGATGATGATAAGGTGGAAGTGTGCCTTCGTGGTTTAGGAGCTGCATATAAGCAGTTCAGAACTTCTATATAGACCAAAGAAAATATTCCGAATTTTGTTGATTTGGTATCCATGCTGATCATTGAAGAAAAGAATCTTGGTGAGGATTCAAACTCCCAAGGAAAGCCTAGTTCTGAGCAGGTATTCTACTCTAGCAGAGGTAGGGTTTTGAAAGTGGAAGAGGAAACAGTAACCAGGACCAAGGTCAACAACAGAATCACGCAAGAGGAAGAGGACAATTTCGAGGTAGGGGGAGCCAAAGAGGTCACAAAAATTTCCAAAGAAATGATTCAGGTAATGATAGTAAAGGATGCTGGAATTGTGGTAAACTTGGACACTTTGAACATGATTGCAAGATGAAGAATCAAAATAATAGAAGGAAGCAAAACAACTATGCATCCAGAAGTCCAGATGATTCTGAGAACCTGTTCATGGTTCAACATCACATGATGAATACAATGTCTACTGGTGCTTCAAAATTGAATGATAATGTTTGGTATGTTGATTCAGGTGCTTCAAATCACATGACCAATCATGCGGAATGGTTTAGTACTTTGCAAAAATTGTCAGTTCCTGGATATGTTAAAACACGTGATAACACGTCACACCTTATCAAGCATACAGGAAACATAGCATTATCTATGGAGGACGGGAAGGTAAAAAATCTTGTTGATGTGCTACATGTTCCAAATATAACAAAGAATGTGGTTTCTATTGGACAAATGGTTGACTAGGGATTACAAGTCAGGCTCAATGCTGATGGGTTATATGTAGAAGAATACAAATGGGATGGAAGATTGATTGCCAAAGGAAACAAAGTGGGTAAGATGCTCACCTTAAATGTGAAAATTCGTGAAATGAATGCAGCTATGTTTGCAAAAGGTGCAGGAGTTATTGCTGATATAGAGATTTGACATAAACGAATTGGACATGCAAACTTGCAAAGGCAAAAATTGATGCAGTCAAAGGAGATTGTCCATGGACTACCAAATTTCAAGGTTGCAGAGATGTAAAAGGTATGTGCAGCATGACAATTTGGAAAACAGGCAAGAGCATCATTTCCACATGACAAGCATGTTAGTGAGAACATACTAGAAATAGTACATACAAATGTTTGGGGTCCTGCAAATACCACATCTATGGGTGGTTGCAGGTTTTATGTTACTTTCATTGATGACCATACACGAAAAGTGTCGATATATTTCATGAAAGAGAAGAGTGAGGTGTTCGCTCACTTCTAGATTTTTAAAGCTATGGTGGAAAAGCAGGCAGGGAAGTATATTCAGACATTAAGATCGGATGGAGGAGGTGAATACATGTCAAATGAGTTCAGCAATTTTCTAAAAAATCATGGGATTCAGCGTCAGTTTTCATGTAGGTACACACCACAACAAAATGGCATTGTTGAATGCAAAAATAGACATATTGCAAAAATAGGAAGAGCCTTGATAGCTGAGAAGAATATGCCTCATTGTTATTGGGCAGAACCTGTTCATACTGCTATATACATCATGAACAGAACTCTGATTGCTGTTGTACATCAAGTTACACCTGAAGAGAAGTTTACAGGTAAAAAGCCAAACTTATCACATCTGAATTTTTTTGGCGGTATTGCATATGTACATTCCAGATGAGTTGAGGATGAAGCTTGATCCAAAAGCAAAAAAATGTGTCTTCATTGGATACTCGCTTGAGCAAAAGGGATATAAATGTTATAACCCACTCACATGACAAGTGAAGGTGAACAGAGATGTGGTATTTGATGAAATGTCAAGCTTCTATGTAGATGCCAAAGAAGGACTAAATCTTGAACCAAATGACAAAGAAAATGCTGAAAAATCAAGTGCAGAATCTCAAGTTTTGAGTGGATCGGATGCATCACCAAGCAATAGCTCCAACTCAAATCCATGGAGTGGAACAGTGTGTGGAAATTTTAATCCAGCAAATTCATCAAATACATCCAAGAAAGGTAAAGAAAAGCTTTCTGCTCGTCATAAAACATGTATAGGTTTTGAAGATGTTGATGGAGATTCAAGCGGTTTAGAAAAGAGTCCTGATGAGGAACTTGGATTGCCCTTTGTGAAGACTCCAGGAGTAAGAAAGGCACATGCAGATGATACAAGGAGAAGTGACCTAGGGCCAAGAAGATATGTGAGGATGCGGAATTCGGTGCAACGATTGACATATGATAGGTACATAGCTCATCATTGTGCCTACATAACAAAGGTAATACAAGATGTTGAACCTTCTTGTTTTGAAGATGCAATTGGAAATGCAGATTAGGAAAAAGCTATGGATGAGGAGATGGCTGCAATTTATGGAAATGATACATGCAAGCTGGTTCCATTGCCACAAGGAAAGAAACTCATAGGCTGCAGGTGGGTTTAGAAGGTAAAACACAATGTTGATGCTAGCATAAGTAGGTATAAAAGCACATTTGGTAGCAAAAGGATACACACAAACTTATGGCATTGATTATGAGGAAACATTCAACCTTGTAGCTAAAATGTCTATTGTGAGAACAGTTGTTGCATTAGCTATATCAAAAGGATGGACATTGCATTAGATAGATGTGAAGAATGCTTTTCTACATGGTGAGTTATAGGAAGAAGTATACATGGACCAGCCACAAGGATATGAAGATTCAAAGCATCTAAAATATGTTTGCAGGTTGCAAAAGGCTTTGTATGGGCTAAAGCAAGCGCCTCATGCATGGCATGCAAGGATTGTTGGTTACTTAACCACCATTGGGTTTTCTATGTGTGATGCAGATCATTCAATATATGCACGGAAGGGTGATGATGGCATCACAATTGTGGCTATCTATGTTGATGACTTGATTGTAGGTGGTGATAATGAAGAAAGCATCAAAGAGGTAAAGCAACTTCTTATGCAAGAATTCGACATGAAAGATCTTGGTGTGCTGTGCTATTTCTTGGGCATTGATTTTATACATACAGAAACAAGTATATGGATGTCGCAAAGGCACTATGCCCTTGAATATGCTGCAAAAGTATGGCATGGGAAAATGCTAATATGTATAGGAAAATTGTGGGAAGTCTTATATATCTCACAATTACAAGAACTGATCTAAGCTACACTATTGGACTTGAAAGTCAATTTATGTAGGTTCCTGGGAAGCCACATCTGGATGCTCTGAGGCACACTCTAGGTTATGTGAGAGCTACTTTGGATTATGCATTGTTTTATGAAGCTGGTGTAGATTTGCAGGTTCACCAATGTAGATTGGGCTAGTATTATTCTAGATAGAAGATCTACTAGTGGCTTTCTTTTCTCACTTGGAGGTGCAGCTATTACATGGAGCAGCAAGAAGCAACCCACTGTTGCTTTCTCGAGTACAAAGGCTGAGTATAGAGGTGATGCAATGCAGCATGTGAGGGATCATGGCTGGAGATGCTACTTGCAGATTTAGGTGTGGAAGTGCAAAAGCCTATCACCATCTACTATGATAATCTTAGAAGCATACAACTAGCACGGAACCCTATTTTTCATGCTAGAACAAAGCATATCGAGGTACATTATCACTTCATTAGAGAGAACGTATTAGCAGGTGATATGATCTTGTTTATGTGAGAACAAATGAGCAAGTTGCTGATATTTTCACTAATTTAGCACTTGGAGGAGAGAAGCTAAAGAAGTTTCAGAAGATGCTTGGATTAGAGGACATGGCGTTGAGCTTGAGGGTGAGTGTTGAGATATCAAGCTCAACATGTGATGATCCAGGATGACACATATCACTTTTTCATTTCTCTGACATGTATAGTGGTCATGCCAGTATATGTCAAGGACACTTCATTGAGATTTATTAGATTTATCTACCGAGAGTGATGTCACATTTGTTTCTTGCCAGCTCATTATTTTGCGGACATTAGGTTTTTCCTTATGTATTGGTCTTTATATATTGTGATAGTTGTATTCTTGTTTTTAGGTCATTCTAGTACATTCCTTTTTATGTAATAGAAGAAGAAGAAGAAGAAGAAGAAGAAGAAGAAGAAGAAGAAGAAGATCATTCTTCCTTGCCTCAATTTGAGTGTGTGCTTCTCTTTGATTGTAAGAGTGTGTGTGTGTGAGCTCTCTTCCTTATCTCCCTCCTCGTGACACCCTGTAGGGGCAGACTCAAGTGAAGTGAAGAAACTATGCTGTGAGGTAATATGTTTGGTTGCCCCATTATCAAAATACCAAACATCGGAGTCTCCTGCAAACATACAATGTTCATGAGAACATGGGTCAAAATTGTAAATAGTAGTAAATGCCCATTCTTCATTTTGCATAAGATTAACAGAATCTATTTTCAATGTATAGGCCTCTGCAACAACCATTCC
The DNA here is from genome assembly GCA_020310875.1 of Ceratopteris richardii. Lineage (NCBI taxonomy): Eukaryota > Viridiplantae > Streptophyta > Polypodiopsida > Polypodiales > Pteridaceae > Ceratopteris > Ceratopteris richardii. Next base: position 29,032,725 of record CM035428.1, read on the forward strand.
AGCCTCCTTTTTCTTTGCCTCTTTAGCAACCAGTTTTGGACAACTCTTAATGACATGATCGTTTGCTTTACAATATTTGCAAAATAATTTCTGGTTTTGTGATTTCTTCTCATCTTTGTCTTCCTTCTTCGAATGTGTAACATTTGCAGATTTCTACTTACTAATAGATGAGCTTGATCTGCAACACACATAATAGACCTGTTCTGCCTAGACTGATCTTCTTGCAACATAATAGAAAGTAACTCTTCAAATGATAAGGCATTTGGATTGCCTTTCATCATCAAACAAAGAGTAGAAGAAAAACTCTGATATGAATCAGGAAGACCATTTAGAACGGTCTGCACAAGTGAGCTATGTGGTATAACTTCATCAACAGAAGTCAATTGTGCCTTCGAGTCTTTGATATTTGTTAGAAAACTATCCATAGAATCACTTTCATTCATATGCTCACTCTCTAACTATTTTCTGAGGTAAGCAACATGAGCCTCGTTCCTAGCTTGGTACAATGTGGTAAGTGTATCCCAAGCATCCTTAGCTGTTCTGCAAGAGCGAATGTGAGGAATAATGGCATGTTTGACAAACAAGGCTATCAATGCATGTGGATGAGCATCTGTGCCATCCCATGGAATTCGCTCTACAGTAGGTGCAACAAAAACCGCAACATGAACAAGAATTTGAAGAATATCAGCATCTTCAATGCCATCTGCATCAGCTTCAATACCTATAATTGTAGGTGTAATAGGACGTTTTTCAACATCCTGCACAATGTTCCATAGTTCTTTTGCAACTAATACATGTCACATCATATAAGCCCACAATGGGTATTTGGTACCATCCAACTTATCCTCAACAGCCAACATATGGCATACATCACTACTTTCAGCCATGGCCACCAGCTAAAATACCCTGATGCACTAAAATGGCTGTATCTGAAAAAGTTGAACAAAAGTACCTTGATGAGTTTTGCTAAACCTGTAGTAGACTTTGAGAAGCTTATACCGGCGAACTGAAACTGCTATAACTTTGGCACTAAAGGATGAAATAACCTATACAAGTGCTACGATAGTGCATTCGGAGGCCAAAACGAGCCCAAATCGCAATTTCGACACCACAAAGCGAAGTTGTTTTAATCTCCTATTCACCTTGAGTATGCGTACCAAATTTTGTGTAATTCTCAGACAATGATCGGAGGGGTGTCGACAATGCCCTAGATGAAACCACGACCTGCTCTGATACCAATTGTTGGAGTTAGACGTATGCGGAAGCACACAAACAAATCAAGGAAGAAGAGAAAGAAGAAGAAGAAGAAGCTTGGAGCACAACACACAATACAGAATGTATTACCACTAGAATGTACAAAGATAAGTAGCCTGTTAGGGCAATAGGCGTATATATAAGACGGTGGAAAAAAACCTCCTAAAGAGGGAAAAAAGTGCCCTGACGGTCCTAGAGTGTTCACACACATCACTACCTAAATATATCACACACACACACACACACACACACACACACACACATATATATATATATATATATATATATATATATAGTGTTTGAGAAATCATTCCTATAAACAATGTCTATTTTATATTATTTGTGCATCAAATTTAGGTTGTGTTGACATTTATTCTCCCCTTGATTTCTGCATACTCTTTCAGTCTTGGATCTCATTTCATTCTCTATTTTGTGAAATAGGTTCTTGAATGCAACCAAAATTTCAGGTTTAGCTTTTCAACCAAAAATCCATGTAATTCTAGGATAATCATGAATGAAAGTAGTAAAATGTATCTATTTAGATCTAGTTCTCATAGGTTCAAATACATTTAAGCACACGATCTTTAGATTTTTAGAAGAGATGGAAATTTTCTTTTTTGAATGGGTGTTTATGCATATTATCTAGGATCTAGCTCTCAAAACTAGAAGAAATAGGCATTTATAATCTTTATATTCCATTTTGATTCATTCTCTTTCAATATATTCATCCCACATTGGATGCATTTAGATGAGAAGTTTTAGAGCTCACTCTACGCTCATTGCAAGTTCACTCTAATCCATATGTGAGCTTTACCATTTCATGTTCTACTCGATGTTTGATTATCATGCTCTTTTGTGACTCCACTTTTTATTTTTTCTTCCACATGTGTACTCTCTCCATGGTATTAAAGCTCTAGCTATTGGTGGTTAAATTTGGAGATGAAGGTGTGTGTCACTCTAGCACAATGGTAAGTACCAACGTGAGAAGATCCACCTCATAATTGTCAATCCGTGGAGACATGAGGGCTAGTATGATGACTATGAGCAAGTGATGGCACAAGTGCATGAGTGAGAAGCACACAAAGATTCACACACATACACACACATGCATACACAAGGCAAGAACAAAGAGAGGAACAATAGATTTCTTTGTATTACTCAAAAAGTCTCTTACAATAGCTCAAAACTCTAACAAGCTAACCTCAAAAATGATCTCTCTAGCTCTTTTTATAGTTTTCTACTAGCTTTTGGCCCTGTTGACCTAGTGTCCGGCCTAGTTAAAAATTAGGTTCCAGGGATTATTTGAGGGCTCAAACGGAATCTAAAAATCATGAAATTTGGTAGTAGCTACTTCTAATACTCCTCAAGCTCTAGGACTCCTTGGCTTGAAAAAAATGGATTAGGGATAATAAAAAATGGTATTTACAATGGTGTGAAGTGACTAAAATCACTATTTGGGAAATATTTCTTCATGAAAAAGTATATGGCCTACTTGCCAGATCTATGTTGACTACTTTGCGTGCTTAATCCTTCTCTCTACTATGAGTCCCTTCGTTGATTTCCTTGTCTTGTAAGGCCTTGGCCTCCTTGACTACTACCAATAGTGTGTTATTTTGGTGCTTGTGTTGTTTCATCAACAAAGAGGACTTGAAAAATGTGTTTGGAACATTAGATTTATCCTTTAACTTGTAGATCCACTTTACCCTAGTGACTTTGATTTGCCTAAGTGTAAGAGTCCAAGTCTTATTCTCATCATCATAGTGCTCGAAAGATATTTTGGACATTAGACTTATACTTTAACTTGTACATCCACTTTATCCTAGTGACTTTGATTTGCCAAAGTGTAAAGTCCAATTCTTATTTTCATGAATGACTTGAATCTTTGATTCCATAGCTTCTTCCCATTCGTTGTACCCTTGTGCTTTTTAAAACTAAAGGGTCTTTTTATCTCTTAAAGATGTTGTATGAGAGAAAAATGAGCATAGATGCTTTTCTTGCATCCATTTGAACCCCCGAGGTTGACATGAAGTGCTAGCTTCAAAACTTTTCATCTAGATAAGTTGATCCCCCTCCAAAGAGTAGATGGGAGGATCCATAGTCTCATGCTTGGATGAATACTTAGAGTGATAATCAAAGATGAAAATATTAGAGATAGTGATCCTATGGTGATCAAAATTATAGAGATGATATGCCTTTGTGTGTTTATTGTGGCCAATGAAGATGCACTTTCTAGAGTTAGAGGCAAGCAACCTTCCTTGGGAAATTGTACAAAAATCACTTTAGAAAACTAAAAAATAGCCAACAAAAGGTTTAATATTATAGTAAATCTTAGAGGAATTTCATAGATGTAAAGCACTAAGATAGTCTTTATTCAATATATATATGTTGCAATATATACCACTTCAGCCCAAAGTTTATAGGCAAGATCTCTATGATGAAGCATGGTCTACATAATATCCATGATATTTTAGATCTTTTGTTGGTGATGTACTTTTGATAATCATTATATATGTTGATGACATGCTGCTCATTAGTCCTAATTAGAAGCATATTTCTGATTTTAAGTTTGATTTTCATGCCTTTTTTGAAATGTCAGATTTGGGGCATTTTCATCGTTATTTGGGCATTCAGTTTATGCAAGTTGATGGGGAATAGCTTTGTGTCAAAAAACAATTGACACATTATTGTAGCATTTTGATCTTGAAGATTGAAAACCTATTGCCACTCCTTGAAACTAATGAAAATGGGTACAATGAGAGCAAACAATGCTCTGCAATCTGGTACAATCATATTTGGAAAAGCCTAACTACACCTCTAGAAATCAATGTTGGAGTTAGACGTCTGCGGAAGCACGCGAACAGCACAAGGAAGAAGAAGAAGCTTGGAGCACAACACACACGACTGAATGTATTACTAGAGAATGTACAAAGATAAGTAGCCCATTAGGGCAATAGGCGTATATACAAGCCGGGGGAAAAAAACCTCCTAAAGAGGGAAAAAAGTGCCCCGGCAGTCCTAGAGTGTTCACACACATCACTACCTAAATATATCAACAAATCCCCCCTGGGAGTGATGCGGTGAACAAGGAGCTGGCACTCATGTATAAGGAAGTGCCAAGCTATGTGGAAATCACTCCACAAAAGGAAGTAAGCCCAAAGCTTTGCGGAAAGCTTCAAACTTCTCCCTAGGCAGAGCCTTCGTGAAAAGGTCTGCAATGTTCTCCTGCGTGGGCACATATGCCAAGCTGATCTCCCCAGCAGAGAACCTCTCCCTGACATAGTGATAATGCACCTCAATGTGCTTAGTGCGAGCATGGAACACAGGGTTCCTCGCAACTGCCAATGCGCTCTGACTGTCAGTGAAGATGGTGGTGGCAGAAGACTGGCCAACACCCAAATCAGCCATAAGGCGTCTGAGCCACACACACTCAACAGTCGCTGTGAAAGCTGCCCTATACTCAGCCTCACAACTGGAAGTGGCCACAGTAGGCTGCTTCTTGCTCAACCAAGATATACATGAGCTACCAAGCATGAAGCAAAAACCACTGGTGGACACACGAGTGTCATAGCAACCAGCCCAATCTGAGTCAGAAAAAGCATGCAAATCTGGCGGTAGTGATCCCCCCTTGGGATAAAACAACCCAAGTAGCCGAGTACCACTCAAGTAGCGAAAGATGCGCTTAACCGCTTTCCAATGCGTGACTCCTGGGCAATGCATGAACCTGCTCATCTGTGAGACAGCAAACTGAATATCTGGCCGAGTAATACATAAGTAAATCAAGCATCCAACAGCCTGCTGATAGAGAACAGCATCAAATGCATCTCCAGCATCATGAAGACTCAATCGTAAACCTGTCTCCATAGGAGTGGCAATAGGCTTACAGTCTTCAAGGCCAAAACGCTGCAATAATGTGTCAATATATTTCGTTTGACACAAAGCCATTCCACCATCAACGTGCATAAACTGAATGCCCAAATAGTGATGCAAATGCCCCAAATCAGACATCTCAAATGAGGCATGCAAATCAGCCTTAAAATCAGCAATATGCTTCTCAAGAGGACCAGTGAGCAGCATGTCGTCTACATAGACAACAATGATCAGAAGCACATCATTAGCACGCTTAACATATAAGGTGCTTTCAGTTGGACTGTTCTCAAAACCATGTGCAATTAGATAGGCATGTATTTTCTCATACCAAGCACGTGGTGCTTGCTTTAAACCATATAACGCCTTCTTTAACCTGCACACCTGGTTTTCATGCCCTTTCTGCACAAAGCCACGGGGCTGAAAAACATACACTTCTTCATGCAAGTCACCATTCAGAAATGCTGTTTTAATGTCCAACTGATGTACATTCCAACCATGATGGGCTGCAAGTGCACAAATGCTCCAAACAGTAGTCATACGGCATGTAGGTGCAAAGGTCTCATCAAAATCAATGCCTCTTTCTTGCGCATAACCCTTTGCAACAAGCCTAGCCTTATACCTGTCAACTGTACCATCAGGTTTACGCTTCAGCTTGTATACCCACTTAGTGCCAATGGCCTTCTTGCCAGGAGGCAAGTCACATAAAGACCATGTACCATTCTTCATTATAGCATCATATTCAGATTGCATAGCAGCCATCCAATTTTCTGAATTTTGTGCTTCATCAAAAGAAACAGGCTCATTCTCATCACAGAGACTAGATGCAGCCATAGCATAGCAATCTGATGCAAAGGAGGTACTATGAGAGCCTGAACGAGTACGATATGACAAAGGTGCATCTAATTTGCTGTCACGCAAAGTCTGCACCAGCCATTTTGGCATAGTTTTTGCCTGTTCAATATCAGCTCTCTCATCAACAAGTGCATCATGTAAATCTGCATCAGAAATGGAATGATCTGCATCATCATATGAAACCTGCAAAGGCTGAGAAGTTGCCTCATTAGGACCAGCGTTAGCCTGTCCACCTGTAAAAAGAGGCATCAAAGTATCATACATGTCTTTGGAGCTAACAGATGTCTCCTTAGTACATGAAAGCAATGGCTGAATAGCATCTTCCACAAAGACAACATCACGGCTAACCAGAATGCGTTTAGTCTGTGGATGATACAGACGATAGCCTTTACTTTCAGAACTGTACCCAACAAAAATACATTTTACTGCCTTATCATCCAATTTTCTGCGATGTTGTTCAGGCACTAATGCATATGCCAAACAACCAAAAACACGCAGATGAGCAACAGATGGCTTGCGGTCATGCCAAGCCTCATATGGAGTGATAGACTGCAACGCTTTAGTGGGACACCTGTTCAGTACATATGCTGCACACATGACAGCCTCAAGCCAGAAACTATGTGGTAAAGCCTGACTTTTGACCATGCACCTCGCCATCTCCATGAGTGACCTGTTCTTTCGTTCAGCAACTCCATTCTGTTGAGGTGTATACGGCACTGTACACTGGTGTTTTATCCCACGTTCAGCCAGAAATGCATTAAAATCTGAAGACATATATTCCCCCCCCCGATCAGAACGGAGGGTGCCCATTTTACATGCTGACAGATTTTCAGCCAAAACCAAAAACTGTTTGAAGCACATGAACACTTCGGACTTTGCTTTGAGTGGATATACCCATGCATGCCTGGAAAAATCATCAATGAAAGTCACGAAGTAAAGGTAATTTCCAAAAGAGGGTGTCTGCATAGGACCACAGACATCACTATGTACAAGCTGCAATTTCTGCATAGCCCGAACTGAACCATCTTTTGGAAAGGAAGAACGCTGCATTTTGCCCAAAATACAGCCTTCACAAACATGTTTTCCAGGTGCCTCAAGTTTGGGCAAAGAGGACACCATTTCAGATTTCTGCAGGCGTAACAAACTAGCAAAATTCAGATGACCAAAGCGTGCATGCCAAAGCTTTGCATCTGACATAGCCTGAGAATCATGAACTGCACATGCCGAATCATTCACAGATCTTTCATAGTCTATGAGCTTATACAGCCCACGACATAAAATGCCAGAAGCAATAATCACATCGCCATTTGAGAGATCATGGACTGTACACCTGTCATCAACAAATTTCACAACCAAGCCAATCTTGGCTAATGCAGAAACTGATAACAGATTCTTTTTGATCCCTGGCACAAATAAAGCATCTGACAAAGTGAAAGAACTACCATCAGCAGTAGTCAGAATGATCTTACCAACTCCCATAACAGGATAAGAGGAGTTATTGGCGCATGTGACAGTATTCCCTGTAGGGGCAGGCTCGAGTGAAGAGAAGAAACTGCGCTGCGAGGTAATATGTTTGGTCGCCCCACTGTCAAAGTACCAAACATCTGAGTCTACTGCAGACATGCACTGATCATGAGAAGATGGGTCAAAACTGCAGACAGTAGTAAACGCCCATTCTTCTTCCTGCACAAGATTTGCAGACTCTGTTTTTGGTGTAGAGGCCTCTGCAACAACCATTCCAGCCTCTTTCTTCTTTGCCTCTTTAGCAGCCAGTTTTGGACAGTTCTTTATAATATGATCATTTCCTTTACAGTACTTGCAGAACAATTTCTGCTTTTCTGATTTCTTCTCATCTTTATCCTGGTTCTTCGATTGTGCAGCATTTGCAGATTTCTGCTTACTAGTAGAAGAGCTCCATTTTCCTTTGCCCTTCTGACTAGCCAGGAAAGCTTGATCTGCAACACGCATAATGGACCTGTTCTGCCTGGACTGATCTTCCTGCAACAGAACAGAGACTAATTCCTCAAATGACAAGGCATTCGGATTGCCTTTCATCATCAACCGAAGAGTAGAGGCAAAACTCTGATATGAATCAGGAAGACCATTCAGAACGGTCTGCACAAGTGAGCTATCTGGTATAACTTCATCAGCAGAAATCAATTGTTCCTTCAGGTCTTTGATCTTTGTAAGAAAACTGTCCATAGAATCACCTTCATTCATGTGCTCACTCTCCAACTGTTTTCGGAGGTAAGCAACACGAGCCTCATTCCTAGCCTGGTACAAAGTGGTAAGCGTATCCCAAGCATCCTTTGCTGTTCTGCAAGAGCGAATGTGAGGAATAATGGCACGTTTGACAGACAAAGCTATCAATGCATGTGCCTGGGCATCTCTGCCATCCCAACGAATCTGCTCTGCAGTAGGTGCAACAGAAACAGCAGCACGAACAGGAATCTGCGGAATATCATCTTCGACACCATCTTCATCAGCTCCAACACCTGTATTTGCAGTACCTGTCGTTACAGGTGTAACAGGACGTCTTTCAACACCCTGCACAATGTTCCACAATCCTTTTGCAACCAGTACATGTCGCATCATATAAGCCCATAATGGGTAGTTGGTACCATCCAACTTATCCTCAACAGCCAACATACGGAATACATCACTGCTTTCAGCCATGGCCGGTGACTAAAATACCTTGATGCACAAAATTGACTGTATCTCAAAAAGTTGAACAGAACTGCCCAGACGAGTTCTGCTAGACCTGTAGCAGACTTCGAGACGCTTAAACTGGCGAACAGAAACTGGTATATACCTTTGGCACAAAAGGACGAAATAGCCTGCACAAGCGCTGCGATAGTGCGTTCGGAGGCCGAAACGAGCTCAGATCGCGATTTTGGCACCACAGATCGAAGCTGTTTTGATCTCGGAAACACCCTGAGTATGCTCACCAAATTTCGTGCGAATCTGAGACTGCAAACGGAGGAGTGTCGACGGCGCCCTAGAAGAAGCGACGACCTGCTCTGATACCAATTGTTGGAGTTAGACGTCTGCGGAAGCACGCGAACAGCACAAGGAAGAAGAAGAAGCTTGGAGCATAACACACACGACTGAATGTATTACTAGAGAATGTACAAAGATAAGTAGCCCATTAGGGCAATAGGCGTATATACAAGCCGGGGGAAAAAAACCTCCTAAAGAGGGAAAAAAGTGCCCCGGCAGTCCTAGAGTGTTCACACACATCACTACCTAAATATATCAACAATCAAGGGGGCTGCTTACTGGAGTTTATGAATCCACTAAAATAAGTGGGAAACTCATGGAATGCATACAATGCAAGAAAGAAAGGTGGGATGATGCTTATATAGAGTTTTACTTTTCCTAGAATCTAGCTAACCACCCAGCAATCAATGTAAGTACACTTTTTGGTGGTTGATTTGATGAGATTTGAATTTGATTGAGTTTGGTGGAGCTTCTAACTTGATTCCATGACTTTGGGTCATCCTTTTTTATTGGTCCACTTGGAAAACTCGTGGTTCAATCCTTTTTCATGATTGAGACTTGATTTTCAACACTTCCCATCAAGTCTCAATCCTCGTTGATATATTTAGGTAGTGATGTGTGTGAACACTCTAGGAACACCCAGGAACTTTTTTTCCTCTTTAGGAGGTTTTTCCCCCCGGCTTGTATATACACCTATAGACCTAATGGGTTACTTATCTTTGTACATTCTAGTGGTAATACATTCAGTATTGTGTGTTGTGCTCCAAGCTTCTCCTTCTTCCTTGTGTTGTTTGTGTGCTTCCGTAGACATCTAATTCCAACAATTGATATCAGAACAGGTCATCGCATTATCTAGGGCATCATCGACTCTCCTCTAGTCATAGTCTCATAATCACAAAAAATTTGGTGTGCATACTTAGGGTGATTAGGAGATCAAAATAACCTTGCATTGTGGTGCCAAAATTACGATTTGAGCTTGTTTTTGCCTCCTAACGCACTATCACAGTGCTTGTGTAGGCTATTTTGTCTTTTTGTGCCAAAGATATATACAGGTTTTGGTTCATGAGTATAAGCATCTCCAAGTCTGCTACACGTTTAGTAGAACTTGTCAGGGTAGTTCTGTTCAACTTTTTCAGATACAATCATTTTTTTGCATAAGGGTATTTTAGTCAGTGGCCATGGCTGAAAGTAGTGATGTATTTTGTATGTTGGCTATTGAGGATAATTTGGATGGTACTAATTACCCATTGTGGGTTTATATGATGAGTCGTGTATTGGTCACAAAAGGACTATGGAATATTGTGTAGTGTGGTAAAAAACATCCTATTACACTTGCAAATACATGTACTAAAGCTGATGCTAATGGCATCAAAGATGGTGATATTCTATAGATTCCTATTCGTGTTGTGGTTCATGTTGCACCTACTATAGAGCAAATTCATTGGGATGGCATAGATGCTTAGGCACATGCATTGATAGCCTTGTTTGTCAAATGTGCCATTATTCCTCACATTCGCTCTTGCAAAACATCTAAGGATGCTTGGGATACACTTACCACATCGTACCAGGCTAGCAATGAGGCTCATGTTGCTTACCTCCGAATTCAGTTGGAGAGTGAGCACATGAATGAAGGTGATTCCATGGACAATTTTTTGACAAATATCAAGAATTTGAAGGAACAGTTGATTTCTGTTGATGAAGTCCTTCCTGACAGTTCACTTGTGCAAACTGTTCTAAATGGTCTTCCCAACTCATATCAGAGTTCTGCTCCTAGTCTTTGTTTGATGATCAAAGGCAATCCAAATGCCTTAAAATTTGAGGAGTTAATTTCCATTTTGTTGCAAGAAGATCAGTCTAGGCAAAAGAAGTCTACTGTGCATGTTGTAGATCAAGCTTTCCTTGTTAGTTAGAAGGGCAAAGGTAAATGGAGCTCATCTACTAGTAAGCAAAAATCTCCAAATGTTGCACACTCAAAGAAGGAAGACAAAGATGAGAAGAAATCAAAAAAGCAAAAATTGTTTTCCAAATATTGTAAAGGAAATGATCATGTCATTAAGAGCTATCCAAAGTTGGCTGCAAAAGAAGCAAAGAAAAAAGAGGCTGGAATGGTTGTTGCAGAGGCCTCGACACCGAAAACAGAATTTGCTAATCTTGTGCAGAATGAAGAATGGGCATTTACTACTATTTGCAATTTTGATCCATCTTCTCATGAGTAGTGTATGTCTGCAGTAGACTCAAATTTTTGGTATTTTGATAGTGGGACAACCAAAAATATTACCTCGTAGCATAGTTTCTTCACTTCACTTGAGCCTTCCCCTATAGGGAATACTATCACATGTGTCAACAACTCATCTTATCCTATCATGGGAGTTCACAAGATAATTTTGACTATTGTTGATGGTAGTTCTTTCATTGTTGGATTCTCTATTTGTGCTAGGGATCAAGAAGAATCTATTATCAGTTTCAGCTTTAGTAAAGATTGGCTTGGTTGTGAAATTCATTGATGACAGATGTACATTTCATGATCTATCAAATGGCAACGTTATTATTGCTTCTGGCATTTTATGTCGTGGATTGTATAAGCTAATAGACTATGAAAGATCTGTGAATGATTCAAAATGTGTAGTACATGATTCTCAGGCTATGTCAGATGCAAAGCTTTGGCATGCATGCTTTGGTCATCTGAATTTTGCTAGTTTGCTACACCAACAGAAATCTGAAATTGTATCCTCTCCACCCAAACTTGAGGCACCCAATAAACATGTTTGTGAAGGCTATATTTTGGGAAAAATGCAGCGTTCTTTGTGTCACGAGGAAGGAGATAAGGAAGAGAGCTCAGACACACACTCTCACAATCAAAGAGAGGCACACACTCAGATTGAGGCAAGGAAGAAGAATCTTCTTCTTCTTCTTCTATTACATAAAAAGAAATGTACAAGAATGACCTAAAAAACAAGAATACAACTACTAAAATATATAAAACCTAGTACGTAAGGAAAAACCCAATGTCTGCAAATGAGTGAGCTCGCAAGAAACAAATGTGCCATCACTCTCAGTAAATAAATCTAATAAAGCTCAATGAAGTGTCCCTAACATATACTGGTGTGACCACTATACATGTCGGAGAAATGAAAAAGTGATACGTGTCATCCTAGATCATCACATGTTGAGCATGATATCTCAACACTCCCCCTCAAGCTCAATGTCATGTCCTCTAATCCAAGCATCTTTCGAAACTACTTCAGCTTCTCTGCTCCAAGTGCTTTGGTGAAAATATCAGCAACCTACTCATCTGTTCTCACATAAACAAGATCGGTATCACCTACTAATACCTTCTCTATGATGAAGTGATAGTTTATCCCCATGTGCTTTGTTCTAGCATGAAAAAGAGGGTTTCATGCTAATTGTATACTGCTAAGATTATCACAATAGATAGTGATATGGTCTTGCACTTCCACACCTAAATCTGCAAGTAGCATCTCCAGCCATGATGCCTCACATGCTGCCATTGCAGCACCTCTATACTCAGCCTCTGTACTTGACAAAGCAACAGTGGGTTTCTTCTTGTTGCTCCATGTAATAGTTGCACTTCCAAGTGAGAATAGAAAGCCACTAGTAGATCTTCTATCTGGAATGCTACCAGCCCAATCTACATCAGTGAATCCATGACCCTTCAAATGTACACTGGCTTCATAAAACAATGCATAATCCAAAGTAGCACTCACATAACATGGAGTGCACCTCAGAGCATCCAAATGTGGCTTCCTGAGAACCTGCATAAACTAACTTTCAAGTCCAATAGTATAGCTTAGATTAGGCCTTGTAATTGTGAGATATATAAGAGTTCCCACAATTTTCTTATACATGGTAGCATTTTTCAATGCTTCACGTGATGTAGTATCCAACTTCAAATTTTGATCTAATGGCATAGAAATTGGCTTACAATCAGTCATACCATACTTTTGCAGTGACATCCATGTACCTATTTCTGTATGTATAAACTCAATGCCCAAGAAATAACGCAACACACCAAGATCTTTCATGTCAAATTCTTGCATAAGAATTTGCTTTACCTCTTCAATTCTTTCTTCATTATCACCACCTACAATCAAGTCATCAACATAAATAGCCGCAACTATGATGCCAACATCACCCTTCCTTGCATATAGTGAATGATCTACATCACACATAGAAAACCCAATGGTGGTTAAGTAATCAGCAATCCTTGCATGCCATGCACAAGGAGCTTGCTTTAGCCCATACAAAGCCTTTAGGAACCTGCAAACATATTCTCGATGCTTTGAATCTTCATATCCTTGTGGCTGGTCCATGTATACTTCTTCCTATAACTCACCCTGTAAGAAAGCATTCTTCACATCCATTTGATGCAAAGACCATCCTTTTGTTGTAGCTAATGCAACAAGTGTTCTGATAGTAGACATTTTTGCTACATGGTTGAATGTTTCCTTATAATCAATGCCATATGTTTGTGCATATCCTTTTGCTACCAATCGTGCTTTGTACCTACTTATGCTACCATTAGCATTGTGCTTTACCTTGTAAACCTAATTGCAGCCTATGGGCTTCTTTCCTTGTGGCAATGCGACTAGCTTCCATGTATCTTTTCCATAAAGTGCAGCCATCTTCTCATCCATAGCTTTTTCCCAATCTGCATTTCCGATTGCATCTTCAAGACAAGAAGGTTCAACATCTTGTATTACCTTGGTCATGTAGGCACAATGACGAGCCATATAACTGTCATACGTCAATCGTTGCACTGAATTCCGCATCCTCCCGGATCTTCTTGGTCTTGGGTCACTTCTTTTTGCATCATCTGCATGTGCCTTTCTTACTCATGGAGTCTTCGCAGAGGGCAATCCAAGTTCCTCATCAAGACTCTTTTGTGAACCGCTTGAATCTCCATCAACATCTTCCAAACTTGCACATGTTTATGACCAACACGAAGCTTTTCTTTACCTTTCTTGGATGTATTTGATGAATTTTCTAGATTGAAATTTCCATGCAATCTTCCACTCTAGGGATTTGAGTTGGAACTATTGCTTGGTGATGCATTCGGTCCACTCAAAGCTTGAGATTCTGCACTTGATTTTTTATCATTTTCTTTGTCATTTGGTTCCAGATTCATCATTGACATCTGCGTAGAAGCTTGACATTTCATTAAATACTACACCTCTGCTCACCTTCACCTGTTGTGTGAGTGGGTTATAACATTTATATCCCTTTTGCTCAAGGGAGTATCCAATGAAGACACACTTTTTTGCTTTCGGAACAAGCTTCATCCTCAACTCATCAGGAACATGTACATATGCAATACAACCAAAGACTTTCATATGTGATAAGTTTGGCTTTCTACCTGTAAACTTCTCTTCAGGTGTAACTTGATGTACAACAACAATCGGAGTCCTGTTCATGATGTATACAGGAGTATGAAGAGTTTCTGTCCAATAACAATGAGGCATATTCTTCTCAACCATCAAGAATCTTGCTATTTCTGCAATATGTCTATTTTTGCATTCAGCAACGCCATTTTGTTGTGGTGTGTACCTGCATGAAAACTGATGCCAAATTTCATGATTTTTTAGAAAATTGTTGAACTCATTTGACATGTATTCACCTCCTCCATGAGATCTTAATGCCTTCCCTCTATACTTTTCCATCATAGCTTTAAAAATCTGGAAGTGAGTGAGCACCTCACTCTTCTCTTTCATGAAATATACCCACACTTTTCATGTATGGCCATCAATGAAAGTAACATAAAACCTGCAACCACCCATAGATGTGGTCTTTGTAGGATCCCAAACATCTGTATGTACTATTTCTAGCATGTTCTCACTAACATGCTTGTCATGTGGAAATGATGCTCTTAATTGTTTTCCAAATTGACATGTTGCACATAACTTTTGCGTCTCTGCAACCTTGAAATTTGGTACTCCATGGACAATCTCCTTTGACTGCATCAATTTCAGCCTTTGCAAGTTTGCATGTCCAATCGGTTTGTGCCAGATCTCTATATCAGCAATGATTCCTGCACCTTTTGCAAACATGGTTCCATTCATTTAAGGAATTTTCACATTTAAGGTGAAAATCCTACCCACTTTGTTTCCTTTAGCAATCAATCTTCCATCCTGTTTGTATTCTTCTACATATAACCCATCAGCATTGAACCTGACTTGTAATCCCCGATCAACCATTTGTCCAATAGAAATTAGATTCTTTGTTGTATTTGGAATATGCAGCACATCAACAAGATGTTTTACCTTCCCGTCCTCCATAGACAATGCTATGTTTCCTATATGCTCGATAGGGTGTGATGTGTTATCACTTGTTTCAACATATCCAGGAACTAGCAATTTCTACAAAGTACTAAACCATTCCGCATGACTGGTCATGTGATTTGAAGCACCTGAATCAACATACCAAACATTATCATTCGATTTTGAAAAACCAGCACACATCGTATTCATCATGTGATGTTGAACCATGAACAACTTCTTAGAATCATCTACACTGGTGGATGCATAGTTGTTTTGCTACCTTTTGTTATTTTGATTCTTCAACATGCAATCACGTTCAAAGTGTCCAGGTTTACCACAATTCGAGCATCCTTTATTGTCATTACTTGAATCATTTCTTTGGAAATTTTTGTGACCTCTTTGACTCCACTTGCCTCGAAACTATCCTCTTCCTCCTACATGATTCTATTGTTGACCTTGGTCTTGGTTATTGTTTCCTCTTCCACTTTTGAAACCTCTACCTATGCCTCTTCTAATGCCAGAGTAGAATACCTACTCAGAACTAGACTTTCCCTGGGAGTTTGAATCCTCACCAAGATTCTTTTCTTCAATAATCAGCATGGATACCAAATCAGCAAAATTTGGAATATTTTATCTAGTTTGTATAGAAGTTCTGAACTGCTTACGTGCAGCTCCTAAATCATGAAGGCACACTTCCACCTTATCATCATCTACATCTTGAATTGCAATTTTTGTGCCTTTGTATTGGTCTCATACAATGTGACCAAACCGTTCCAAGCCTTTTTCAAAGTCTTTGCATCTTGTATGTGTCCAATCATGCTATCCTATATGCTAATAGATAGCGAATACATTGGCTTTCATGCTCCTTGATTCCATTCCTGATATGCTCTTAATTGGTTCACAGTCTGATTCCTCTACAACAACTATGAAGCATTTTCATTCTCTCCTTCGATGTACTTCCAATAGCCTTTTCCCATCAAGAAATTCATCATTCTAAATCTCCAAGCATGGAAGTTGTTCTTGTCTAGCTTATTGCTCATAAGCTGACTCATTCCATCTGTATTTGCCATTTTTGTATCTATTCACAACACTGCAAAACACTACAAGCAACACTTCTGCTTGAACATTGTTGCACTATGACATGACAGTTCGATCTCAAGAAAACACAGTTTTCGTGTATCAATGATACACGGAATGACGTGAAATTCTAGATATGGAATATATGATGCCAAACATGAGGCAAGTTACAATTTGTAAAATTGACCTGGCTTTTTTGTGGGCCCCACCTTGTAGGCTCAAAATGGAGGTCATTTTTGAGTCGCACTTTCTCCATGCCGTCACACGTACTCTTCACCGTCGGCCTTCTCCATGAGCTCTCTATAGCCACACTCGCTATGATACCATGTCACGACAAAGGAGATAAGCAAGAGAGCTCACACACACACACTCTCACAATCAAAGAGAAGCACACACTCAGATTGAGGCAAGGAAGAATCTTCTTCTTCTTCTTCTTCTTCTTCTTCTTCTATTACATAAAAAGGAATGTACAAGAATGACCTAAAAAACAAGAATACAACTACTGCAATATATAAAGATTAGTACATAAGGAAAAACCCAATGTCCGTGAATGAGTGAGCCAGCAAGAAACAAATGTGTCATCACTCTCGGTAGATAAATCTAATAAAGCTCACTGAAGTGTCCTTGACATTTACCGGTGTGACCACTATACATGTCAGAGAAATGAAAAAGTGATACATGTCATCTTGGATCATCACATGTTGAGCTTGATATCTCAACACTTCGTTCCCAAAAGATGGTTCAGTTCGGGCTACTAAAAAATTGCAACTTGTTCACAGTGATGTCTGTGGTCCTATGCAAACACCCTCTTTTGGAAACTATCTTTACTTTGTGACTTTCATTGATGATTTTTCCAAGCATACATGGGTATATCCATTGAAAGCAAAGTTTGAAGTTTTTATGTGCTTCAAATAGTTTTTGGTTTTGGCTGAAAATCTGTCAACATGTAAAATGGGCACCCTTTGTTTTGATTGAGGGGAGGAATATATGTCTTCTGACTTTAATTCATTTTTGGACGAACGTGGGATAAAACATCTGTGTACAATGTCGTATACACCTCAACAAAATGGAGTTGCTAAATGGAAGAACATGTCACTCATGGAGATGGCGAGGTGTATGGTCAAGAGTCGGGCTTTACCACATAGTTTCTAGCATGAGGTTGTCACGTGTGCAACATATGTACTTAAATGGTGTCCCACTAAAGCATTCCAATCTATCACTCCATATGAAGCTTGGCATGGTTGCAAGACATCGGTTGCTCATCCGTGTGTTTTTGGTTGTTTGGCATATGCATTAGTGCTTGAACAACATCACAAGAAATTGGATGATAAAGTAGTAAAATGTATTTTTTTGGGTACAATTCTGAAAGAAAAGGCTATCATCTATATCATCCATAGACTAAATGCATTTTGGTTAGCCATGATGTTGTTTTTATGGAAGATGCTATTCAACATTTACTTTCATGTACGAAGGAGACATCTATTAGCTCCAACGACATGTATGATTCTTTGTTGCCTCTTTTTATAGGTGGATAGTCTAGTGCTATTCCTAATGAGGCAACTTCTCAGCCTTTATAGATTTCATGTGATGATGCAGATCATTCCATTTTTTATGCAGATTTCCATGAAGGAAAAAACTATGCCAAAATGGCCGGTGCACACTTTGCATGATAGCAAATTAGATGCACCTCTGTCATATCATACTCGTTAAGGCTCTCATAGTGCTTCTTTTGCATCAAATTTCTATGCTATGGCTGCCTCTAGTCTTTGTGATGAAAATGAGGTTGTTTTGTTTGATGAAGTAAAAAATTGAAAAAATTGGATGGCTGCTATGCAATCTGAATACGATGCTATAATGAAGAATGATACTTAGTCTTTATGTGACTTGCCTCTTGGAAGGAAGGCCATTGGCACTAAGTGGGTATACAAGCTGAAGCGTAAACCTGATGGTATAGTTGACAGGTAAAAGGCTAGGCTTGTTGTAAAGGGTTATGCGCAGGAAAGAGGCATTGATTTTGATGAAACCTTTGCACCTAAATGCCGTATGACTATTGTTCGAAGCATCTGTGCACTTGCAGCTCATCATGGTTGGAATGTACATCTGTGCACTTAAATCTGAATGGTGACTTGCATGAAGAAGTGTATGTTTTTCAGCCCCGTGGTTTTGCACAAAAAGGACATGAAAACTAGGTGTGCAGGTTAAAGAAGGCATTATATGGTTTACAGCAAGCACCACGTGCTTGGTATGAGAAGATGCATGCCTATCTGATTGCACATGGTTCTGAGAATAGTCCAAATGAAAGCACCTTATATGTTAAGTGTGCTAATGATGTACTTCTGATCATTGTGGTTTATGTTGATGACATGCTGCTCATTGGTCCTCATGAGAGGCATATTGCTGATTTTAAGGCTGATTTGCATGCCTCATTTGAGATGTCTGATTTGGGGCATTTGCATCACTATTTGGGCATTCAGTTTATGCATGTTGATGGTGGAATGGCTTTGTGTCAAACAAAATATATTGACACATTATTGTAGGGTTTTGGCCTTGAAGACTGTAAACCTATTGCCACTCCTATGGAAACAAGTTTACAATTGAGTCTTCATGATGTTGGAGATGCATTTGATGTTGTTCTCTATCAACAGGTTGTTGGATGCTTGATTTATTTATGCATTACTCGGCCACATATTCAGTTTGCTATCTCATAGATGAGCAGATTTATGCTTTGCCCAGGAGTCAAGCATTGGCAGGCAGCTAAGCGCATCTTTCACTACTTGAGTGGTACCCGACTACTTGGTTTGTTTTATCCCAAGGGGGGATCACTCGTGCCAGATTTACATGCTTTTTATTACTCTGGTTGGGTTGGTTGCTATGACACTCGTATGTCCACTAGTGGCTTTTGCTTCATGCTTGATAGCTCGTGTATATCTTGGTTGAGCAAGAAACAGCCTACTGTGGCCACTTCCAGTTGTGAGGCTGAGTATAGGGCAGCTTTCATAGCTACTGTTGAGTGTGTGTGGCTCAGACGCCTTATGGTTGAGTTGGGTGTTGGTCACTCTTCTCTCACCACCATCTTCAGTGACAGTCAGAGCACATTGGCAGTTGCGAGGAACCATGTGTTCCATGCTTGCACTAAGCAAATTGAGGTGCATTATCATTATGTCAGGAAGAGGTTCTTTGCTTGGGAGATCAGCTTGGCATATGTGCCCATGCAGGAGAACATTGCAGACCTTTTCATGAAGGCTTTGCTTAGGGAGAAGTTTGAAGCTTTTTGCAAAGCTTTGGGCTTACTTCCTTTTGTGGAGTGATTTCCACATAGCTTGGCACTTCCTTATACATGAGTGCCAGCTACTTGTTCACCACATCACTCCCAGGGGATATTTGTTGATATATTTAGGTAGTGATGTGTGTGAACACTCTAGGACTGTCGGGGCACTTTTTTCCCTCTTTAGGAGGTTTTTTCCCCTGGCTTGTATATACACCTATTGCCCTAATGTGCTACTTATCTTTGTACATTCTCTAGTAATACATTCATTATTGTGTGTTGTGCTCCAAGCTTCTTCTTCTTCCTTGTGTTGTTCGTGTGCTTCTGCAAATGTCTAACTCGAACAAATCATTGTCAGGTGATTAAGTGCATCTTTTGCTACTTGAGTGGTACCCGGCTGCATGGATTGTTTTATCCCAAGGGGGATCACTACTGCTAGATTTGCATGCTTTTTCTGATAGTGACTAGGCTAGTTGCTATGACACTCATGTGTCCACTAGTGGTTTTTTCTTCATACTTGGTAGCTCATGTATATCTTGGTTGAGAGAGAAGCAGCCTACTATGGCCACTTCAAGTTGTGAGGCTAAGTATAGGGTAGGTTTCATAGTGACTGTTGAGTGTGTGTGGCTCAGATGCCTTATGGCTGATTTGGGTGTTGGTCAATCTTCTACCACCACCATCTTCATTTACAGTCAGAGTGCATTGGCAGTTGCGAGGAACCCTATGGTCCATGCTCGCACTAAGCACATTGAGGTGCATTATCATTATGTCAGGGAGAGGTTCTCTGCTAGAGAGATTAGCTTTGCATATGTTCCCATGGAGGAGAACATTGCAGGCCTTTTCACGAAGGCTCTGCCTAGGGAGAAGTTTGAAGCTTTCCACAAAGCTTTGGGCGTACTTCCTTTTTTGGATTGATTCCACATAGTTTGGCACTTCCTCATACATGAGTGCTAGCACCTTGTTCACCGCATCACTCCCAGGGATATTTGTTGATATATTTAGGTAGTGATGTGTGTGAACACTCTATGACTGTCGGGGCACTTTTTTCCCTCTTTAGGAGGTTTTTTCCCTCAGCTTGTATATATGCATATAGCCCTAATGGGTTACTTATCTTTGTACATTCTAGTGGTAATACATTTAGTATTGTGTGTTGTGCTCCAAGCTTCGTCTTCTTCATTGTGTTGTTCATGTGCTTCTATAGACATTTAACTCCAACAATCCCTAGTTCCTTCATTCCAATGCATGTCTTGAAGTGTTGTAGCTTTACTCCATCCAAAGCTTTGGTAAACATATGTGCATATTGGTCCTTTGTATTGACATGCTCCATCTTGACATCCTTTGACATGATCTTCTCTCTAATAAAGTGTTAATGCACTTCTATATGCTTGGACCTTGCATGGATCACCGGATTTTGAGCCAAACATATGTTACTTATGCTCTCACAAAAAATAGGTACTTGCTTAAATTGTAAATCAAGATCAACAAACAACTTCTTGAGCCACATAAGCTCACATGAGACTTGTGCTAAGCCTTTATATTCAGTTTTGATCGATGAGAGAGCCACTGTTGGTTGTTTCTTTGACATCCATGAGATGGCCTTCTTCCCTAGCATGATAACATAACCACTAGTGCTCCTCCTGTCATCTTTGGAACCTACCCAATCAACATCACAATAAGCTTTTACATTTAATCCATTATCAAATAGATAATATAGACCTTCATTTGCTTATCCTTTGAGGCATCTAAGTACCCTTTTGGCTGAGACAAGATGAGGCACTCTTGGTGCCTGTAAAAATTGAGATAACACTCCAACTACATGTGCAATATTTGGTCTCGTCATATTAGCATACAAGAGAGAACCAATTATTGCCCTATACATGGTCACATCCTTCAGTTCTTCACCTTCATGAGCACTTAGTTTAACATTTACTTCTAATGGATTTGAAATGGGCTTGCAATCACACAAGCCAAACTCCTTCAAGAGATCTAGAATGTATTTTATTTGCATCAAGTATATACCTTCCTCTTTATATAGTACTTTGATCTCAAGGAAGTACCTTAAAATCCCTAAATCAGAGATTTTAAACTCACATCCAAGCTTCCTCTTTATGTCGTTGATGTCGGCTTTATCATCCCTTATAATGATCAAATCATCAACATATATACAAATGAAAACAATTTTGCTACCTTCTTCACAAAGAGTGATGGGTCTACATGACTCTGATTGTATCCACATTTTACCAAGTAGTCCACAAGTCTTTGGTTCCAGGCCCTTGGGTTTTGCTTGAATCCATAAAGAACCTTCTTAAACTTGCATACATGATGTGGAAACCTCTCATCTTCAAAGCCTTGGGGCTGCTCCATGAAGACTACATCTTCAAGCTCTCCATTTAGGAAAGAATTCTTCACATCCAATAGTACATCTTCCAACCTTTTAAGGATGAAATTGCAATCAAACTTCTTATGGTGGACATCTTAACTACTAGGCTCAATGTTTTCTCAAAGTAAATGCCATAGATTTGAGCAAAAATGTTGGCAACCAGCGTTGCTTTATAGCTAGAGATGCTCCCATCTGCATGCCTCTTTACCTTGTAAAACCATTTGTTGCCAATGACTTTCATGTCCTTTGTTCTTGGCACCAGTGAGCAAGTATCATTTTCTTGAAGTGCCTTGACTTCCCCCTCCATGGCTTCAATCCATTTCCTATGTTTATTTTCTTCTTCAAAAAAGTTAGGCTCTTCACAAGCTAATAACTTGGCTCATCTAGGCATAGTGTCTTGCAATGAATGAATCATAAGTTAACCTTTGAACAGGATATTTAACCCTATTGGATGACCTTACATCACCTTTAGGTGGTAGGAATCTCCTCCTCTTTGGTTTAGATGCATTAAATCTAGGAGTTTCTAATTTTTCCATTTCTTCATCACTTGTAGATTCCATGTCTACCCTTTGATGGTCTTTGTCATTTGCCTTTTGCCTTTCCTTTGTTACTTCCTTTACTTTAATGAGCTTCATTCCTTGTCAGTGATAAGTTTTTGTAGTACTCTCCTCTAATGGTGTGCTTGAAGTGGTTGGACCACTTATCTCCATGCTTTGTTGTTGCTCTTTGAACTTCTTCGCGGCTTCATATGCATTGTCAACCTGTAACACATCTTTGCTACCATACCAAGGCAACAAGTCATCAAATATTACATCCATAGATATGCTAAGCTCTTTGGTGCAAGGTTTATAACATCTAAAACCCTTTTTCTCTGAAGAATATCCAAGAAATATACACCTATCTACCTTCGGGTCTAAGTTGTGTCTCAATTCTTGAGGTATGTGAGCATAATACACACAACCAAATACTTTGAGATGTGAAAGGTTGGGTTTCTTACCACACCAAGCTTTATAAGGTGTAACTCCATGTACTCATGAGGTTGGACACCTATTCATAATGTATATGGCCATATTTGTTGCATCAGCCCAATAGGAGTTAAGAACATTCATTTTATTTAACAAAGCTCTAGCCACTTCTGCTGTGTATCTATTCTTCCTCTCTGCCACCCCATTTTGTTGAGGTGTATACCTGCAAGTGAATTGCCTTTTGATGCCATGTACATGTAAAAAAATATGAAAATTCATTTGAAAATACTCTCCCCCTCCATCGGAGTAGAGAGTCTTTATATACTTCCCTATTTCCTTCTCCAGTAGGTTTTTGAACCTCTTCAAGTCATAAAATACTCCTAACTTTGACTTCATGCAATATATCCAAACAAACCTTGAATGATTATCTATAAATGTGACAAAATATCTATTAACTCTAATAGATGGCTCCCTTGTAGGTCCCCATACATCTGTGTGTATGAGATTCAACACTTATTGCTCACATGTGCTCCCTTCTTGAATGGCAATCTGCTTTGTTTCCCTAATTGACAAGCATGACAAAAATGTTGCATATTCTGAGATGTAAGATCAGATAGACCATTCACCAAGCCATTCCTTTGCATGTCCATCCTTCATAAGTTTATTTGCCTAATTATTTTATGTCATAAGTCGATTTCTGCAATTCGTTTATTTTTCAATTGACAAGTAGACAATGTGAGGGGTTGATGGCTTTACCTCCATGGTGAAGAGTCTTCCTTGATTCTTTCCATTTTCTATGAGCTTGTTGTCTTGCATGGGGTCTTCAACAAAACATCCTTGATCATTGAACCTCACCTCATAACGTCCTTATACCATTTGACCTACCGAAACCAAGTTCTTTGTGATGATTGGCACATGCAACACATCCTTCAACACCTTGGAGCTTTGAGATCCGTTCAATGCAACACCTCCCACATGTGTGATCTTGTGCTCACTTTCGTCCCCTGTCTCTACATATCCTTGAGTGATGGGTGAGTGTAAATTAAAGAAAGCATATTTATTGCAACTCATATGGTTGCTACAGCCACTATCAATATACCATGTAGAATCTAAATTGACTCTTTCACTTGACATATACATCATAAGCAAGTTCTCATTTTCTAAATTTGCTGAAGTACTAGCATAATTATTTTGGTTCCTTTTGTATCCTTGATTGCCTCCTCCTTTGGACCAACAATCACTTGCATAATGGCCTAGTTTTCCACAATTGTAACATTCTCCGTTGGATTCTTCTCTTCCATGTGATCTTCCTCCTCTTCCTCTACTCCTTCCTCTTCCTCTTGATCCATAGCTTTGGTTGGAGCCTTCTTGGTTTCTTGAGCTTGAGTTTGACCTTCCTCTCCCTTTACCTTGGGGTTTTTGTCCACCTCTTTTGCCTTTGCCTCTACCTGCATAGAAAACTTGGGCTTGGCTGCCCTTTGATTGTGAACCTCATTGGTTCATCTCCTCAGTCACCATCAATGTGACTAATTGATCGAATTCTGGTAGGGAATCCCTCACATAAACTAATGTGGTGATTCCTTTCCAACTTTCATTCTCTCTCAAGCCATTCAGAGTGTGTGAGACAAGATCCTCATCTTTGATTGGGCTCCCAATTGAGCTTAGGGCATCCGCAAGCTCCTTAAACTTCAAAATGTACTCATTTATTTTAGTATTTGGTGCTTTCCTAAGATTATTTATCTCATTCTTGAGCTGAATCTTCCTTTTGTTGGTTGATGAAGAGTACAATCTCTCCAAGGTCTCCCAAACCTTCTTGGATGTGTCCAAGTCTTGTATATGCCCTATCATGTTATTGCTTATGTGTTGCGATAGAATGAATATGACCCTCCTATCCCTTTCTATCCGTTCATTAAGTTCCTTGACCTACCTTTAAAGTGGTGGATCATGTATGTGAAGTGTTGGCTCCATGCCCTCACTAATCCCCACAATCCTTTGCCCATAAGATAGTTGCTAACTCTAAATTTCCATGGTTGATAATTGCCTTTCTCTAACTTCTCTATTTGTGCATTATACTTAGCCATACTGAGCTCTAATATGCTCCTCTAGCTTCTCCACAAGTTTTTGTATGCTTTAGAAGGTGTGAATATTACCTTTTGATAGCTTCTCCCTTGCTAACCTTCGGCTAGTTGAGATCTCGATCAATGTAGCCCCCTTTCAATGTCTTCTCGCTTTGATAAGTCCTCCTTGTGCTTCCATGAGTTGTCTTGATCCCTTCAAGTCTTCAATATGATGTCTTCAAGCCTCCAAAATTTCTCTGATACCACTGATGGGGGATGATTCTAACACCCAAATGCAACAATGGAAGATGGTTGCCCTCCACTAAGTCCATAAGCAATGATATATGCTCACTATTCTGCACTTTTCTCTACACCTGTATAGATAATTAAAATGAAACTTTGTGAACTATTAATAGACTATACGAGCTACCCAATATGCTTTAAAATATCCCAAATGAATATTCCAGCTAGGAGACTCATCCTCTGCAAGGCAGGCTACTTGTTTGCAACACTCTCTGTCTATGTGCAGAGATATACCTTCACAAAGTTGGCAATTTCTCATAACTCACTGTAGCTCAGTGATGAGTAGCACCTCCTTTAATGTCAATCCGGGAAGACATGAGGATGGTGTGAAGACCTCGAGCGAGTGAAGGCACAAATGTGTGAGTGAGAAGCACACTAACATGCACACACATACACACACACGCGCACACACGGCAAGACCAAAGAGAGTAAGACAATGGAATCACTTCTATTGCAACCAAGTTCTCATACAAGCTCAAAAATACAAGAAGCTCCCCAAAAATGAGCTCTCTAGCTCTATTTATAGTTTTTGACTAGCTTTGGCCCTGTCCAGACCTAGTGTCCGGCCTAGTTAAAAATTAGGTTCCAGGGCTTATTTGAGGGCTCAAACGAGATCTAAAAATTATGAAAATTGGCAGGCAACTACTTCTAAGGCTCCCCAAGCTCGAGGAATCCTTGGCTTGTACAAAATGGAGCTACAAAAAGGTGAAATGATATTTACAAGGGTTTTTAGTGATGAGAATCACTTTAAAATGATGTAAGGGGTTTGAAAAAAAATGAAGGGTTGCCTTAGTGCTAGATCTGCATGTGTGTCCGTACTTGCTTCTTCCCGTGTGCTGTCAACACTCTCCCCCCCCCTAGCGTCTGTCGCCTCTGACAGACCTCTACTCCACTGTTTGATCAATGTAGTTCTGCAGGAGGCCGGTTGCCACTTCTTATTCCTTGATGCGTAGTCCCCGAACCAAGTCTCTCTGGAGGGCCTCCCAATTGACTGCACCCGGTATGTCCGGTTGTGGCGTTGTGTAGAGTTCTGAGTGCATCGTTTGTTCGCATGCAAAGAGGTGTAACAAATAGGTGGGCCTTGGCGCGAATACCTCTGAGTGTGCTTCCCAAAAACCCTGTGGTGAACATATCATCGAAAGTTTGCTTATAGCAGGCAGGGAGATATCTGATGCGTGCGTGCCATGCATAAGCAACGCGTATGCTCGGGGTGGTGCTCATATCATATAGCAGGTCATAATTACCATTGACAAACCCGGGAATCGGAGGCTGAATATGGCATACATTGCGGAAAGTTTTGAGCACCACCTGCATCATATCGAATATCTTGAGCATCATCTGGGCAGCTACATCTGGCATGGGGTGGAGGCGTGGCATCCAATGTCTGATGGTTGCAATCATGTAAGATACTGTGGGGGTGCCGGTTGGGGGTGCAATGGCGGGGTAATTAAGCCATTCTCTACAGTTTACATTGTTCTGAACCTTGATGGCGAAGGCTTTCCATGATCTTCTTCTTTGTACTGGCCCATAACAAGGGTTATACTTCAAATGCATGGGAGCGTGATCCCATGTTCTCAGCATGTCCGGGTATGTTTCCAGTAATCTTTGCCTCCAAGTAGGTTGGAAAATCGCCCCTTTTCTGGCTGCCTCTGGTATATCTTCTGGTTCGAACTGGGTGGCGAAGGTAGGGCACTTGTTGGTGACTCTTTTGATCTCTGCGTTGTAGTCGGCCAACAATACAAAATATGGCTTATACTGTAATTCAGAGCTCGTGATGAGTCGTCTAGGAGCAAGGTGCCTGAAATACTTAGATTGAAGTATGGTTTCTTCAATGGCCTTCATTGCTAGCATCCGAGTTGCAACACGCTCTTCGTGAGTGTGACCCATCTCCTCTACCTGCTTCATCCATGCTGACGGGGGTTCCTCATATGTATCCTGGCCTTCCTCCGTAATTCTGCCTCCTGGAAGGGGTTGAGGCTCATAATTATCTTCAAATGTCTCCTCCACTGGAATGACTACTATTTCTTCTTCTATGGTTTGATCAGGTGGAGAGGGAGGTCATTCATACTGTAACAACTTAATTTTTAGTTCTGCAACCTGTTGCCGTAGCTCAAGTACTTCATTGGTTACTGATAATTCCGGCTCCGGTGAGGTTGCAGCGTTGGCCATCTCTTTAGGTTCTTGTTGGTGTTGTGTAGGCACTTGGGCTTTCTGTAGATCTTTGACTTGGTCAGCAAGCTGATCATGTGCTTCCAAGAGATTGGCATAAGCTTCCAATATTTGTTGTATGTTTTCTGAGGGGATGGCTTGGAATTTAGCAGGGTCGATGGGTGCCCCTGGAGTATTTTCCATAGCTGCTTCGAGGTTGTCTTGATTTTGTTGCTGTAGTCTTTTGTTTTCTTCTTGAGCAGCTGCTAAATGGCGTCGGAGTAGAGCCATGTTTCGTTGTAGTCTAGCGTTACGGGCTAGCTGATCTCTAAGTTGTTCTTCCGTTGCCCTACTCTTCTCTGTATGTGTGGACTCGAGCTCCACCTGATATTGTTGGAGGTTAGTCACCTCCTGCTGTAATTCCGTATTAGACAACTCCAGGGCAGTGACACGTGCCTGGAGGTGGGATGACAAAGTACAGAGCTCTTTATTGTTCTCTTCTAGTAACCTGTATTCCTGTTTAAGTTGGGCAGCAGCTTCGAGCATGGTGTTGAGTGCATGACTAAATGAAGGGGGTGTAGGGGTAAAGGTGGAAGATGCAAGGGGTCGGGAGATGGGAAAGGGGAAAGTGGATGTTGTGCCTACAGTGTTTGGAAGTGGTGACGTGAGTGAAATGACATGTGGTGATGTTGGAATAACAGTGGGGGTGGGTGATCCTCTGGATGGTGAGATGTCCATGGGAT
The DNA here is from genome assembly GCA_020310875.1 of Ceratopteris richardii. NCBI lineage: Eukaryota > Viridiplantae > Streptophyta > Polypodiopsida > Polypodiales > Pteridaceae > Ceratopteris > Ceratopteris richardii. The sequence goes on from CM035428.1 coordinate 29,060,911, forward strand.
CGGACGAGAGAGTGTGTGATTCGTGAACTGTGAATACAGGGATGGTGGGTGGTGTGATAGTGGTGGCAGTGAATGTGGGGGAGTGGGGTTGGGAAAGGGACTTTTTATTATAATTATCCACCTGTTGGAGTATATTTACAAGGTTTGTCCAGAATGACGGTTGTGTGATTTGGGTTGAGCATGAGGCGGTTACTAGGGAAGTGGTCGATAGGGTTTGGGTGTGGGTGAATGGAAAAGGATGGGATGAGGTCTGGCTAGTGGCAAGTGGTTGTCCAAGGGCGGGGAGATAGGAAGGGTGACCTATTATGGTTTGATCGGTGGCAGGATGACCGGTGTGAGGCTCAAAAATTTGGGTGGAAGTGATGGATGTGGGTAATGGGAAGGATGTAAAAACAGAGGTGTGTACAATGGTTTCATGATGGGTGGATATCGGTTGTTCCGAAAGACTAGTGGAGAAGGGTTCTGAGGGTTGAATGGAAGGTGGCGGAGGTGGTGAATGTGTATTTACATCTGGTTCGTCACTGGGACTAGGGCTAACCATATGAACATCTTCTGTCATTGAAGTAGGCAATACAGTAGATACCTCCATTTGAATCATCTTTCCTCGTCGTGGTCGTGTATCAATCCTTCGTTGATCATAGGTAGGGTTTTCCTGATAGACCATTGTCCTCAATGCTTCCCCGATCCCACATGTCTCTGCCAATAGATTGAATGATTCCACAAAATGTGAGTCGACATTCTCGGTTTGAAGCATTTGGTTCACTAGAGCTCTATTCGCCTCTTCTGTCATCTTATGTCTTCTCTGTACCTGCTTGATTGTCTTGTATAGCCGTTTGAGTTGTGCCGTGTAGGCAGGGGCCTCCTCTTCACTGTCTTCTGGTTCATTTCTTTGCGCACCTTCCTGAACTTGTGTGTTTGGGTCATGAGGATGTTGTGCCACTTCTTCCCCATGTACTCTGCTTGTCTCGCCCCGTGGCTGTTCTCTTTGGACTGATGCTCCCGGATCAACATTGTCAGGGGAATCTTCACTGTCTGATAGGGGGACTGTCTGCAGGAATCTTTCAAAATCAAAGTTTGGATCCTCTGTGAAGGTGGCCATGGATGCAAACTCTGCATCGGTAGGTAGTGGAGGGCGGATGGAACGGGTTGTACCACCTCCCCAGCTTGAACTCCTTGAAGATGGATCGTGAAAGGTGTGACCTGAGCTTCTGGTCGGGGAGAAGCTTCGGTCGTGGCTTCTTGAGGGATCGTTACCTGGGAGAGCGATCCACGCATTCGTTTTGCAGGCTGGCTCCCTGACTTCCGCCCTTTGAACAACTCCAGTTGTGCATACTTTAGGGCTCTGGCAACTGGCACATCATATGCAAGACATCTATAGATAATTCTTGTAAGTGCACAACAACCATGTAGAGTAGGCTTTCTCACTCCCCGCTTGCCTGCCTCATACACTTGGTCTAAGATCCATACCGGCATCTTAATGGGCAAGCTTCCAGTCTCTGCTAGATATAGCCCATACCATATTTTCTTGTGAGGTTGGGTGAAACGGTCCTGAGCTGGGAATGCGAAGTGTTGGAGGCACATCCGCAAAGGTATGGCGATGTTGGGGGTGAGGGCGCACATTTCTTTGAGCTTCTTGATTCTATTGCTTTTCATCGACTCAGGTATCAAGGGGTCGCGGTCAGAAGGTACATGCGTGCCATACATCTGAAGTGCTTCCCTGATTAAAGTAACATTCAATTCGAACTTCCTCATTTCCTCCAGATTTGACAAGGAGGGCACCGAGAATGTGCCTGAATGATCTTTATCCCCTGTCGGCTTCAGCGTGGCAATTAGGTAGTAGCACCTGAGGAAATCGGGTTTAGGCAGAGCTGCACTGAAATAAGTTTGTAATCCTGCTTTTTGCCAGATATCTTGAAGTGGAGCTGCATTTTGCAATGCTTCGAATTCTCGTGAGAAGAACTGGAAGGTCCACCATACTCCTCCACATTCCATCTTGGATTCCCAGATGTGATCCGCGTCTCCCAAATCTCCTGGCATCTCATTGAACCAGTGAGAATGCCCCTTTACTCTTTCGGTTAGGCCATTGGGTGGATCTGGAATAGGAATTCTCCGCACATTCATGAACTCTTCAGGCCGAGCTATTGGTGGGGCCTCCACTGGCATGGCATCCCAATTGATTGGAGCACCAGAGCCTGCCTGAGAGCTTGTGCCTGCCGCTGTTGCCATGAGAGTAGGTTGCTTATCTGCTGGAAGAAGAAAGGCACATTAGTGTTGCATAGGAAACAAGATGTAATGGTGTTCCCTTCACAATACTAACATGACAGTCCCGGAGGTCAGTGGTTAGTGGTGAAGTGTTTGTGATAGATGTGAGTGGTGATTAGAGGTCAGTGTCATCCTAGATGCATACTTTGGTTATGCAATGGGCTCAGAATGCTCCTGTGTTAGAGTAGACGGATTTACAGAATTGGGTCAGGGGGTTTAATACACAGTTTAATTCTCCAAACTTTGATAGCGGATTCGTAACTCTTAGAGCTAAAGACGGGTGAAGATTTCTGGATGAGAGTGTGATGTATTTGGGACCTTTTGGGTACCCATTTCCAGACATTCCTAGGGTTGATGGGAGTGGATACAATGAGTGGTGTAGGTATCTTTTCGTTTTCTGAGTTGTTGGCCACGAGTGCTTGTGAATGTTGCTTCATCCTAGTGCCTGAAGGTGAAGTAATTTGGGCTTGTAAGCAGGCCTTGGGCACCCATATCTGTCTAGCATTAGGGATGGCCTTCATTGACCGCTTAGGAACCCAAATAGAAATGGTATGCCTAGGGGTTATCCTAGAGGGCTTCTTCACTTTGTTCCTTGATGGTGAGGCTCGTTTCTTGTCTCCTTGAGAGTCTGCTATTAGAGTTGTGGGTTTTCCATCCTTGCGTATCCAGATCTGCTTCGCGCCACGAGATGCTCCATGTTGCACGGGTTGGCGCTCCTGCCTCTTGATCAGCAGCCTCCTTCGTGTCGAGTGATGTTCGGTCTGCTCGTTTAGAATCTTCTTTGGATCAGTTAGGAACTCCTTATTGGCTCCTGTACCTTCAGTAAGATTGACAATCCTCTGCACCATAGAAGTTTGTACAAGAACAACATTGTTATCTTCATGTGGATTCCTGGAGGGACCAGGAGTTGGTGCCTGTTCTATTGGTTTGAGTGCTTGTTTTTCTAATTCAATCGTGAGACGGCCTTGGCCTACCCAAACCTGAAGAAGTCCACTTCTTAGGTTGATGTTGACTGCGTGGTCATAGATCCAATCTTGGCCTAAGACAAGAGGTTCGGTCAGATCCTCGTCTACACACACTAGCACTTTTGCTGGCATAAGGACCTCTTGTATGTAGAGGGGAAGATCCACCTCTCCCATGCAAGGGGTTTCAACACCTCCTAATCCTATCAGATATGCTTCTAGGGGTTTTACCTCCAATTGCAGCTGCTGGCAATAAGAAAGCCGAACTGCACTTGTGGCTGCTCCTGAATCAATTAAAGCTCTCACGCTTGTTGTGCTGTCTCTTTGTCCTATTTCTAGGGTCACAAAAGGTCGTCGATCCACTATCTTATGGGTACGTTTACCTGAAGCCTCACACATGGCCATGTGATAGCCTGGGGACTCTTGAGTGTCAGTCATAGGCTGATCCCTCCCCTGTCTCCTCAACTTCATTCGTCTGATACGCTCTAAGGCCTCTGCCTGTGCTTCTTCTCGAATTCGTTTTTCCTCCTCTTTACGTTGCTTAGCAGTATTGAGTCGACTTAGCATTTCCTCCGTGAGGGATTCCTGATATAGCTTGACTCTGCATCCGCTAATATAGTTTGGGAGAACATCACCCTCTAAAGTGGCTAGTTGTACTGCTCCACTCGTGGAGATCCTATTGATGATCATAGGTCCGTAGCCTCTCTTTTCTAGCTTCCTTGCGTGTTGTTTCAATGTGTAGACTAAAACTAGATCTCCTGCTTTTAAACCCTTATCCTTCACATGGGCATCAAAGTATGCCTTCTGTCTCTTCTTAGCTGCATATATCCCTGCAGCTGCTCTCAGTCTTGTTTCTCCTAATCGTTCAAGGTCAAAAAGTCTAGAGGAGAGTTCATGACCTGTCCATTCGTGCTCTTGTGCTACTTTCAATGTAGGTATTAAGAAGTCCAACGGTAGCACTGTGTTTTGGCCAAATACCATCTGAAAGGGGGTGGCTTGGAGTACCGTTTTGTAGGCGACTCGGTATGCCCAAACAGCATGGTGTAGCTGTTTGTCCCAATCAGAGCGTTTATTGTTCACTAATTTTGTCAATACATTGCATAGGATCTTATTGGTGCTTTCGGCTTGCCCATTGGCTTGAGGGTGATAGGGGGCAGACTTCTTATGCACTACCAAGAATTCTTGGAGCAGATTGTCAATAACTTCATTCAAGAAGTGAGTGCCTCTATCACTAACTAGCTCTATGGGTAGCCCGTATCTTGTGAATACATTCTCAAACAAGAATTTAGCAGTTGTTTGAGCGTCGTTCTTCGTTGTGGCTTTTGCCTCTACCCACTTGGTTAGATAATCCGTGGCAACGATGATATACTCAGCATGGGAACCCTTAGCTGGGGGATTGATAGGACCTACAAAGTCTATTCCCCACTTAGAGAATGCACGTCCACCCATCATAGGCTTCAGTGGCATCTCATCTCTGCGTATAGGATACTGGGTTCGCTGACAAATCTCACACCTCTTCACATAGGTATGTGCGTCCATGTGAAGGGTGGGCCACCAAAATCCTGCAAATAGAATTGCTTTGATCACCCTATCTGGACCAAAATGTCCTCCTGCTACACCCTGGTGAGCTGTTTCCAAGATCGTTAGGTATTCACCTTCATGGACACATAGTCTCAGGTAACCATCCTTACCCCTTTTGTATAAATTATCACCAATGATGGTGTAATCCAAGGCTTCTTGTTCCAAACTTCTTTGTCTGGCCAGAGTCATATCTTGAGGGAATGTTTTCGTCCTCAAGAAGGATACTAGGGGTTGACTCCAATCCGGCACTATGGACACTTGATAAAGAGTGGCATGTTCCATAGGTGGTTTAGTGCAGCAGATTGGGCATTCCTTGCACAACTTCTGGACATCAGCTTCCATAGTCGGCCAATGCACTCCTAGTCTCCTCAGGGTCTGTAGGGTTCGTTGTTTTGAGTAGTGTTGCTCTAATGCACCTACATGTGCTAATTGCAACCACTTAGCGTACTCGTCCTCTTCTACACAACAAGCCAAGATTCCTTGATCCGTGTGCTTGTACATACTTCCAGCCATGATGTGGTACTTTTGAGCTTTGACTACCTCCTTATCCTGTGTGTTTACTATTGGATGATTAGGTCCATATGTAAGTATCGGCACTAAGGGCTTGGCCCATTGGGGCACCACTTCCAAATTGAACAAGTATGCATCAGGTAAGTCATCTGACACGCCTTGTGGGGCCTCTCCGGATGTGAGCCTAGAGAGATGGTCTGCTCTCAAATGAGTCCTACCTTTCCTCACCACAACCTCAAAGTCATACTCCATTAGTAAGAGAAACCATCTTACTAACCTTCCGGTGTTGCATGGTTTGTTTACCAGGTATAGTAATGCTTGATGATCAGTAAAAAACTTAAACTTATTTGCAAGCAAATAATGTCTAAACTTTTTAACTGCATACACCATGCCTAGTCCTTCTCTCTCAGTGGTGGTATAGTTCCGTTCAGCTGCATTTAGTTGTCTACTAGCATAGGCAATAGGGAGATCCATGTTCCCTTCACCCGTAGGTTGTGCAAGTACGCATCCAATAGCATAATTGGAGGCATCCACATGAACATGGAATGGTTTGCTCCAATCTGGTGTGGTCAAGATTGGTGCTGAACACAATCGCTTCTTCAGCTCATTGAAGGAGTTCTCACACTCATTAGTCCACTCAAAATTTGTCAAAAGTCCGTACATGGGCTTTGCAATGACAGCATACATGTGAATGAATCGGCGGTAGTAACCACAATGCCCCATGAACGCTTGTACTTCCTTGACATTCCTTGGCCTAGGTAGCTCTGCTATGGCTCTCACTTTCTCTTCGTCAGTGGATATGCCGTTCTTGGACACTATGTGTCCTAGAATCTTGCCTTGCCTGACCATGAAAACACACTTTTCTGGGTTCAGGCAGACTTGATATTCTCTGCATTTATCAAAGATCTGTCTGAGTTCGGGTATATGGGTCTGCCTTATGTTGGAATGAGCACAAAGATCATCAACATAGACTTCTAAGTTCTTCCTCAGGAACTCCTTAAATACATGGCACATCAGCCTTTGGAAGGTTGCGGGAGCATTGGTCAGCCCGAATGGCATTACCCTAAAAGCGAATATACCCCACTCTGTGGCAAAAGCCGTTTTATGCTGATCTTCTGGTGCAATGGCTACTTGATTGTAGCCCGAAAACCCATCTAGGAAGCTGTACACTTCCTTGCCTGCTACCCTTTCTAATAGATGCTCAGTGATAGGAAGCGGATAGCTATCTCTAATAGTAGCTGCATTAACCTTCTTCAGGTTTATGCATACTCGTAATTTGCCGTTCTTCTTGGGCACCACTACAATGGGGGATACCCATTCAGTGTGCTCAATTTCATAGATAAATCCGGCTTCCACCAAGCGGTCTATCTCTTCTGTGATCTTAGCAGCATAGTTATCATTATATGTGTATGGCTTTTGCTTAGAGGGTTTAGCATCTGAGGTCATGGGGATTGTGTGTGAGCATATGTCTGGGTCAACACCCTTCAAATCCTTGTAGCTCCAAGCAAATACATCTCGGTATTCTCTTAGCAAGGCTATCAGCTCTTGTTCTTCTTCTTCTGTTAGGTCATGACTTATGTATGTGCATCTTTCTTCTCCTTCCTCGATGGCGACAACTATTTTCTTGGTAGTTTCCTTGCTATCATAGGCTTCTCCTGCTTGTGCCTCACGTTTAGCATTCTTATCATGACCCTCCTATCGTCTATCTCATATTTTTTAAAGTTTTCAGGGACCTCAAACAAAGATTCTTCTGCCTCCAGAGTGACTTCCTTCTTCTTTCTTTTCTTTCCTCCGCTTTTAGAAGCTACTTGTGTGGCTAACCTCACCTCATTTGTAAGCTCTCCGTGCCTCTGGGGTTGAAATTCTACTTCATAGAAGTATTCTTCATCTGATGCAAAGGGTGGGTCCATAATGATTTACTCTAGATCGGAGTCACTTGCATCCTCAAATGCATCAGGGCTAGGTTCGCATTCTTCTAGAATTGCCTCTCCCATGATTGGCTCTATGGAGAAGACTGAAATATCATAGCCATCCTCATCACAGTGGGGTGTCCATTGTTCCTCATTGATGGCTACATCCATGGTTGCTAGAATTTCTGCCCAGCCGTGGGGTTCAAATTCTTCGTCCGGAAAGACTACAGGTGCATAGGCTGGGTCTTGGATTGATCTATGGGTTTCTTTTGCACCTACCTCTCTGGCTTTTTCTCTTTTCTCTTCTTCTACTGCCACTTTGCACATCCATAAGTGGGTGTCTTCATGCATCCACGAGGATCCGGATCCTATGGAATGCACAGACTCAGTCTCCTCTTTGGCTCTATGGATGGGATTCCATTGAATAGGTGGTACGTCTCTATGAGAGTAATCCTTAAGATTGACTTTGGTTGTGACACCTAGATGTTGCAAATACAAGGAATTGGTTCCCCAATCCTGTACCACTTGCAACTGCCGCAGAAATGGTCTTCCCAAAATCATTTCATAGGCATGATTTTTGCTAAAGTCACATATAGCAAATGTATGTTCAAACTCGACACCACAGGTGGTGAGAGTTATTCCTTCTAGAAATCCTAAGGGTCTCTCAATATGACCATCGGCCATCTGCAATTTCATTCTCGTTGGCCTGAGTGCTGGCTTGCCCCAACGCTTCCATAGGGAAGTGGTGGCAATTGCAACTCCCGCACCTGAGTCCAAAATTGCCTTGGTGTACTCCTGGTAGGTAATGGGAAGATAGGTGTTCCCTTCTTCACCTTCACACACATCTCCTATCTTATCCAAGGGTATCTCTGGCACTGTCCTATGTGATTCTACCTGGGAACGAGGTTTTGCTATCTCGGGCACTTGGTTGGCTACATGTTTCCATACTTTTGGTCTAACCTTGAGTAGCTCTTCTAACTTGAGATTGCACTGCACTTTAGTGTTTTTCACTACCTCTGTGTTCCTAGGTAAGACTGAGTCCTCATTTCGTACCATGACCGTGGGTACTAACATACAAGTAGACTTAGCTTCCCATGGGCCTGTGAAGTGGGGTAACTCTTGTAGAGAGTTAGACTCGAAGTCTAATCTTTCTTGAGATTGGGTACTCTCCTGTTCCCCATAAATGGATGGAATGTCTTGTGGGAATTGGTCATGTGCATCATCCACAAGTTCAATGGGAGGAGGCACTTCACTTTCTTTAGCCCATTTGTCTTCTTGAATCTCTCGTAGGAATTCTGGTGTGAATCGATTCATAGAAGATGATGTGTCTGGCTCCGTAGAGTTAGGCACATAAGCTTCAGGCACATAAGCTTTCTGGGTAGGAAGACCTGCTCTTTCACTGGCCTTGTCATGGTGTTGAGGGGCGAGTTCCTTTTGTGATTGTGCCATTAGATTCTCCATTCTTTCTAGTGAAGGGGGGTTGTCGGGTTCAGTGGAATTGGGCACATAAGCTTTTGATGGGGGATGGGTCATGTTTTTGCTTGCTTTATCTCTTTCTTGGTTTTTTTTTTCCTTGGCAGATCTTTCAATTATGCCCTCTAACTTCTCTAGAAGTCCATCCAAGTGTAATTGCGTCTTGGCTGAGCCCGAGTAATTGAAAAGGCGACTGGCTTTGAACATAGTCTGAGCCAATGCGACCATTTTCGCGCAAAGCTTGGTTCTTTCTATCTCTAGGTCAGCTCTAGGGTAGCACTTGTCATGATCCGTTACATTTGGCCCTTCTTGGATTCTGGCCTGATATGCTTTAAGCATCATGTCTATGTCTTCAGGAGTGGGATCGGCTAATACTGATCCTACTCGGGGTGGTGGGTGGATACGTGGGGTGTATTAGAGGGTGGAAGGATGGGGGATGATGGGGATGGTAGCGGTGGGAATGTGTGAGAGTGCGGTTGAGATGTGATCTCTATGATTTTTGCTTTGGTTTCTCTCAAGCTTTCTTCAAGTTCGCTCATCTTTTTTGCCCATTGCCTTTTCATTCTTTCACGACTATCCTTCCAGGCTCTAGTTCTCTTTTTGGTTATGCTCTCTGTTTCACTCACCTCGGGGCTCTTTTCCTGACCAACACCTTGGTTTTGTTGTAGTGCCTGGGCTCTTGTGATCACCTGCACCGGTGTAGTGGAAGTCACACTCCCTGTGGAGTCTACAACTAACCCAACAACATTGATAGGAGTTTCTGAAATGCCTCTCGTTTAGTGGTTGAAACCACGTAAGGGCAGTGTTCCTAAGGGTTAGACCAAAAGCATTATATTGTGTGAATAGGTCCTCTACCTGCTCAGCTTTCAAGACTTGCCGAAATTCTGCCACATGGTCATAAGGGTCTCCAGTGCCATCGAAGTAGTTCTTCATGGACTTCACCAATTGAGTTGGTCGCAGGGTCCTAGTGTGTTCTCTCGGCCTTGGCAAAGGAAAATCGTCAGCATTCCTTTGATTAACTTACCTCAGGTTTGTCTCTACTTCTATCTCTTTGAGCTCCATGAGCTTGGGAGGTCCCAGCTCCTTGGTGACCAAAGAACGCATTAGACCTTGGTTGGGGAAAAACAAATTCACCCTTCCATGTGTAGGCATGTCTGCCATGCTCCGTGACCATGAAGATCCTCTCTGATGTATTGTCTAGGTATGTTACTTTGCCTGGGTAGTCAGGGTCTTTAAACTCATATATTGTGAGGGCACTCACTTCCGGAGGTTGAGCAGATTTATATCTCCAAAAAGCCTCATCGGTTTCTCGGTTTAAAAGCAGATCTATGCTTTTATTATCCTGTGGAATCCACTCTGGAGTCATGATTCTGGTCAAGACAGATTTACCACGGGGAGTTCTTGGCTCTCTCTCCAAGTTCCCTTGCTCTACATCACCCATGTCGGTCTCCGCAATCACATTTCCAAACTCATCAGTTCTATCAGGGAGAGTGGTGACTACATATATAGTCCCTTCTTTATCTAGGTATGCTCCATTCTCAAACTTCACTACCGGGTGTTCTAGTCCATGGGGTTGATCGGGGTTCTTAATCTGGACCACAGATCTTCTCAGTCCGTCTTCGTAGATGCGAGCACCTAGACGATTCGTCCTGATGTATTCCAATTGAGTCTTGTAAGGTCCCTCTGGTTTTTCTAAATAAGCCAACCCTAAACTACCTACTGGTCTCTCCATGTGATAGGACATCTCAGAATCACTTGTTTCTGATCTGGGAGTGTATGGGTAATCACTCAACTGTTGGGCCCAAGACCTGGCAGTGTGATTGACACTAGCTTCAGAAGATCTGAGGCTTTGTCTGTCTCGGCCTAAGTGTCTGCCTGATCTAAGGTTCATATGCCTGATTTATCTACCCCCTTGGACCTAAGCACACTCTCGTTGCAGGTTAATTTGCACCAATCACTTTGTTCTTTGAGTTGAATATTATGTTTATGATCTTGTCTGAAATCGCGTCGTCAGGAGTACTTAAGTGAATTTCGCACTTGATAAGTGATTGATTCCAGTTTACCTTTTGTCCCTTAGAGTTTTCGCACTTAAGACCTACTTAATTCTTGCACTTGGTTGATTAATACTCTTGGACTTGATTCGTGCCTAACGTTGCCCTAATTAATTACCACACCTAAGTCGTACTTAGCCTAGGCTAGGAATTGACAAAGGAGGGTTGAGAGATCTTCCAACCTCAATTAGCTGGTTGACCAGACTGCTACACAAGCCCAGGAAGCCTTCTCCCAAGCTTGGTACTCACCCTTGCTAGCTTGCTTTGGATTGCCTTGAGTGCACACAATGTTCCTGCAAAAGTTCACCAGTCAGTATTGCTCTATTACCACAAGTAATTGGAAGACACACATCAATATTTTCAGTCCCCCCCCTAGAGTAACTCACTGTACCCCCTCAATCTTAGGACCACCTAGCCTCACCTAAAGGCCAACTTGAAAATACATGTTCTAAGACTCCACGTATGATTCCCAACGAGACCAAAATCTCATCAATCGGAGTTCGTATAGTCAAGTTATGACCATTCAGGCATTAAAGGGTCAAAACAGGCTCTCAAGGTTCAGGAGATCCCTCTCTGGTTTCTAGGTCTTTTGTCCACTTCCAAGGTTCTAGGGTTATACCAAGGTGCCTAAAATTAAGCTCAACTACCCTTCCAATCACTCAAAAATAACCCTAAATTTTCATGCGTTAAAGGCCGTGTATCGCGATAGGTCGGGTCGAGGTGTCGCGATAGGTGGGAAGTGTCGCGATAGCCCGTGAGTGTCGCGATAGCTCGTGAGGTGTCGCGATAGGTGGTGAAGTGTCGCGATAGGTCGAAGTGTCGCGATAGCTCGTGAGGTGTCGCGATAGGTCGAAGTGTCGCGATAGCTCGTGAGTGTCGCGATAGCTCGTGAGGTGTCGCGATAGGTGGTGAAGTGTCGCGATAGGTCGAAGTGTCACGATAGCTCGTGAGGTGTCGCGATAGGTCGAAGTGTCGCGATAGGTCGTGAAGTGTCACGATAGCTCGGGAGGTGTCGCGATAGGTCGTGAGGTGTCGCGATAGGTCGAAGTGTCGCGATAGGCCGTGAAGTGTCGCGATAGGTCGTGAGGTGTCGCGATAGGTCGAAGTGTCGCGATAGCTCGTGAGGTGTCGCGATAGCTCGTGAGTGTCGCGATACCTCGAGGTGTCGCGATAGCTCGGGATATGGTGAATTTTCCTGTTCTGTCTAGTGATCCTGGGAGCTCTAGGCCTGCGCAGTGTCGTGGTGCACTCAGAATCGTGATTGGGTGAAATTTTCGGAGTGTCGCGATAGCTCGAGCTCAACGCCTCGGGGACTGTGCAGACAGATTCTGTACCTGCTGAGCTTGCTGGAGATGATGATGGAGCTGCCACCTGCAAGAAACATGCAAAAAACACACAAAACAAGAACACACACGCTCGCTCTCTCTCAAACTCGCACACAACAAATGATGGAACGATAAGGAAGAGGGAATATGTAGTGGAGAAGGAGGTGGAGGTGGAGATGGAGAAGGAGGTTAAGATGGAGATGGAGATGGAGAAAAATCAGAAATTTACCAACTACTTACCATTCCAACGCGTCCTCTCTATGTCTTACCATCACACGCTCGTCCTCAAAGCTCGATCCCCGGCAACGGCGCCAAAATTTGGTGTAGCTCAGTGATGAGTAGCACCTCCTTTAATGTCAATCCGGGAAGACATGAGGATGGTGTGAAGACCTCGAGCGAGTGAAGGCACAAATGTGTGAGTGAGAAGCACACTAACATGCACACACATACACACACACACACGCACACACGGCAAGAACAAAGAGAGTAAGACAATGGAATCACTTCTATTGCAACCAAGTTCTCATACAAGCTCAAAAATACAAGAAGCTCCCCAAAAATGAGCTCTCTAGCTCTATTTATAGTTTTTGACTAGCTTTGGCCCTGTCCAGACCTAGTGTCCGGCCTAGTTAAAAATTAGGTTCCAGGGCTTATTTGAGGGCTCAAACGAGATCTAAAAATTATGAAAATTGGCAGGCAACTACTTCTAAGGCTCCCCAAGCTCGAGGACTCCTCGGCTTGTACAAAATGGAGCTACAAAAAGGTGAAATGATATTTACAAGGGTTTTTAGTGATGAGAATCACTTTAAAATGATGTAAGGGGTTTGAAAAAAAATGAAGGGTTGCCTTAGTGCTAGATCTGCATGTGTGTCGGTACTTGCTTCTTCCCGTGTGCTGTCAACACTCACATAGTCAAAGAAGTTGAAACTTTGAGATACCAAATGAACCTTGAAATGAAAGAAATTATTACAATGCAAGAGCAAAAAATGCTAAAAACTCTAGTACAATTAGATTTGGAAAAGCCTAACTACACCTCTAGATGGAGAGGAGCAAAATCATGAGAACATGAGGTAAGCAAGCAAAGGAGGCTGCTTACTGGAGTTTATGAATTCACTAAACTAAGTGGAAAACTTGTGGAATGCATACAAATCAAGAAACAAAGGTGGGATGATGCTTATATAGAGTTTTACTTTTCCTACAATCTAGCTAACCACCACCAATTAGTGTAGGTGCACCTTTTGGTGGCTCATTTGATGAGATTTGAACTTGATTGAGTTTGTTGGAGCTTCTAACTTGATTCCAGGATTTTTGTTCCTCCTTTTTTATTGTTCCACTTGCAAAACTCGTAGTTGAGCCCTTTTGCATGATTGAGACTTGATTTTCAATATTCATGATGCTGGAGATGCATTCGATGTTGTTCTCTAACAGTAGGCTGTTAGATGCTTGATTTACTTATACATCCACATGTTGACTTTACCTTTGGAATTCTTCAAAGCATAACGATTCTTATTCATAGTTCCCTTCTTACGGAAATGATGGCATTCAATGTTCCTCTTTTATGATTTTTGATTCTGAAAGAACTTGGACAAGCTTGTAGAAGGTAGAAAAATGCATTTCGAAGCGATGAAGTTTGGTCAAGCCAACCGGCACAAGACCAGCCCTTGAGCTTATGGAGACTCAAATAGGCCTTATAGGCATGTTATAAGTGCAAAGAAACACACTATGTACTTTGGAGCATCAAGGAGAATGAGTCGATACAAGACAGATAGGTTCGCGGGTCGACTAGCTCAAAAAACTTATTATCTATGGAAGAGACAATGAACTTCAAATGCCCATAGCGAATAGTGTGATTACAATTAGAAAAAATCCTTTTATGGGAGTGATAAACATAGGTTTGAGCGTATAGAATGCACAAAAGTATAAGGAATAAGAAAAATATGCTATAGGAATGAATGAGACATTCACTGGTGGTACTTCCTATTTTTCAGGAATACGCATAGATTGACCCTGAGATAGAAAAACTCAGATTTCTCTCAATCTACTAAACCAAATGCTATGAAAGTTTATAGGCATAAACTAGAAACTAATACCTTTCCAATGAGTCATATTGCACTCAATTGGGAGCTCTGAAGAGAGAACAGCAGCCTCTGCAAGATTACTGTTGGTGAAGAAGATGATGCAGAGAATTGAAGGAGCAAGACAATGATGGTCACAAGTGTATGTATATTGCTTCCATGTAATGTACAAGTGATTTCAAGTCTTTATATAAACTCTAGGAGTGTTCCAAGACTTTTACAAGTGAAATTTGAATTCAAATGAAGGTGGGAATGGTTGTTGGAGGGAATCAATTCACTTTCCTATAATCTAGGAAAAGTGAAGATCTAGTTTGATCTACTTTTAGGTGATTGATTGCTTGATTGAATGCAACTTCAACCACCACAAATTTGTGGGATTTTGGCTCTATCTTTCTACCTTTACATGTGTAAAGCTCAAGGCTTTTACAATGGTAAATGAACCATCAAAAATTTCTCAAAAAGATACAATAAGTGAACATAAGAAAAAGAACTCTTCAACGGATATTCTTTCGACACGATAGCCTTTGACGTAGATCAAATCCACCTCAAGCATAGTGTAAGCTTGATGTTCCAATAGCTCCCCCTCAAGCTAAAGTATGCTTGAGTCTTCATTCTTTGATAGGTTGAATATCTACCATAGCTTTGAATCTACAAAGCTTTATATCCATCAAGTGCCTTCATCATCATATCTGCTACTTGCTTTTCAGTAGGAACAAAAGAAATGTCAATCTCCTTTGCCATGAGCTTCTCCTTGATGAAGTGGTAATGGACTTCTATGTGCTTGGTTCTTGCATGGAAAATAGGATTTGCTGCTAGATGCATGGAACTTACATTATCTCCAAATATGTGAGGTTTGGAACTCACAAGTCCCAAATCTATATACAATGCTTTTAACCATATTGCCTCCTGAGTTGCTATGGTCAAGCCTCTGTACTCTGCTTCAGTTGAGGATAAAGCAACTGTTGGTTGCTTCTTGGAACTCCATGACACTAGCTTCAAACCTGCAAATGCTAAGTAACCAGATGTACTTTTTCTGTCATCCTTAGCTCCTGCCCAATCTGCAGCTGAATAGATTTTGATTCCAAATCCATGCCTCCTACAGCTTGTAATCTAGTTTAATGCAATATCTCAATTTGACCCAATTGGTTGGACAACTCATGTCCTGTCCATTCATATTTTCTAGCTACTTGAAGAGTAGGAATCAAGAAATCAATTGTCAAGATTACATTTTGACCATAAAATAGATTAGAGGGTGTGGTTCCTATCGTTGTCTTATAAGTTACGCAAAATGCTTGAATTGCATGATGCAATTGGTTATCTCAGTTAGATCTTCCATTGTTGACTATCTTGGTGAGAATTGTGCATAATACCTTATTTGAATTATTAGCTTGTCCATTAGCTTGTGGATGATATGGTTTTGGCTTTTAATGCATCACTAAGAACTCATTCATCAGTGACTCAATGGCTTCATTAAAGAAGTGCATACCTCTATCATTGACTATCTCGATGGGGAGTCCAAACCTAGTGAAAATGTTTTCAAATAAGAATTTTGTTGTAGCATGGGCATCAATTTTCCTATTGGATTTGGATTCCACCCACTTAGTTAAGTAGTTGGTTGCTACTATGATATACTTAGCATGAGATCCTCTTGCAAGGGGATTAATGGGTCCAATAAATTCGATTCCCCATTTAGAGAAAGCTTTTCCACTGATCATTGGTCTCAATGGCATTTCGTCTCTTTGTATTGGATATTTAGTCCATTAGCATACATCACAACTTCTTACATATGTCTTTGCATCCATATGTAATGTTGGCCACCATAAGCGTGCAAAGAGAATCATTTTAATAGTCTTTTCAACTGAAAAAAGACCTCACATTGCTCCAACATGTGCCATTTCTAATATGGGAAGGTACTCTCCCTCATGAACGCACATTCATTATTGATTACCATTACCTTGTTTGAATAGTTTTTTTCCCAAAATTACATAATCTTCACTTTGTTCTTCTAAGGATCTTTTTCTCACTAGGCTCGCTCCTTCCAGGGATGTCTGTGATTTTAAAAAGTCTACTGGTGGCTTAGTCCACTCAAGTTTTATTGTAGAATAAGATATAGATGAATGTTATTTTGGTGTCGACACTTGACACATGTGACAATTTGTTACATATTCATGTACATCCTTTTGTATGATCAGAGAATACACTACTAACCTTTTCAATTCTTGTGTTGTTCCACTTACACCTTTATGTGTGTTTCATTCGTTCTCATGAGCTTTTCTAATTAGATTGCTTCATTCTTCATCTTTGACACATCTTAAGAGTATTCCATTGGAATCCTTAAAATATAAGCTGCCCCCCCCCCCAATGTGGAGGTTTCTTATTTTCCAAAGTTCCTTGTCTCGAGATGAATTTATCCTATGACTCAGTGCATGTGTGAGTATAAGCACCAATTTCAACCCATTTAGGACATACTTCTAGATTGAATAGGTTGGTTAGTGGTAGCTTGTTTGCTACTCCTTTTTGTGGTTCTCCATGCGTCATCCTAGATAAATGGTTTGCCCTAACATGCATATTACCCTTCTTGACCACTACTTCAAAATCAAATTCTATAAGTAACAGGAACCATCCAACTATCCTCCCCATATTGCAAGGTTTATGGCTAAGTACAATAGAGCTTGGTAACCAATAAAGAATTTAAATTTTTTGGCTAGTAGGTAATGTCTAAAATTCTTCACAATGTAGACCATCCCTGATCCTTCTTGTTCAATCGTGGTGTAATTTTGTTCTATCTAGCTTAATTGTTTGCTGGCATAAGCTATAGGATGCTTTCCATCATTTGTTGGTTGTGCTTATATGCATACAATTGCAAATTTAGATGCATCAACATTTATGTGGAATGGTTTATTCCAATTTGAAACTTTTAGAATTAGTGTTGAACTCCATCTTTTTTTTAACTCATTATAAGCATGCTCGAATTCATTTGTCCAAGTGAACTGATTTAAAATTCCATAGATAGGTTTTGTAGTTATTGTGTATATGTGAATAAATCTGTGATAATATCCACAATGACCCATAAACGCTTGCACATCTTTCACATTCTTGGGTCTTGAGAATCCAAAAATTAGTTTGATCTTATCTTTGTCTGTTGAAATACCATTCTTAGACACTATATGTTCCATTTTTTTTCCTTGCTCACCATGAAGGCACATTTCTTCAGATTCAAGCACACTCAATATTGACTGCATTTGTCAAATATTCTTCTTAGTTTAGGTATGTGATAGGAACATTAGGATGAATAGGTACATAAGTCATCTGCATAGACTTCCATGTTTTTTTATTTAGAAATTCTTTGAAGAAATGAAACATTAATCTTTGGAAAGTCACTAGGGTGTTAAGTAAGCCAAATGGCATAACCCTAAATGCATATACTTCCCATTTTTTAGCAAAGGCATTTTTGTGTTGGTTTTCAATAGCAATTGCTACCTGATTATAACTTGAAAATCCATCAACAAAGCTGTAAACTTCCTTAGTGGCTACTCTTTTCAAAAAATGATCTATAATGGGTAATGGATAGCTATCTCGAATAGTGGCAACATTAACTTTTTTTAAGTTAATAAAAATCCTCAGCTTTCC
This sequence comes from Ceratopteris richardii, assembly GCA_020310875.1. Lineage (NCBI taxonomy): Eukaryota > Viridiplantae > Streptophyta > Polypodiopsida > Polypodiales > Pteridaceae > Ceratopteris > Ceratopteris richardii. The sequence continues at coordinate 29,078,690 of CM035428.1, forward strand.
ATTCTTCTTTGGTACAACCACCAAAGGAGAAACTCATTTAGTGTGTTCAATCTCATAAATGAATTTTGCTTCTAACAATTTGTCTATCTTCTCTTTGATTTTGGCTGAATATACATCATTATAAGTGTAAGGTCTTTGTTTGGAGGGTTTAGCATCAGTTCTCATTGGAATTCTATGAGAACATATCGAGGGATCAACTCCTTTTAGATCTTTGTAAGTCCAAGAAAACACATCCCTATATTCTCATATTAACTCTATGAGCTCTCATTCCTCTTCTATGGACACATCTTTGCCTACATAGGCGCATATCTCTTCATCACCTTCTCAGATTACTACAATTTTCTTTATTTGCTCTTTGTTATCATATGCTACTCCCTCTTTTGCTTTTCTCTTTGGCATTTGAATATTAATTTTTTGTTAGAGTTTGACATCTGCGGAAGCACGTGGACAACACAAGGAAGGAGAAGAAGCTTGGAGCACAACACACAATACTGAATGTATTACCACTAGAATGTACAAAGATAAGTAACTGATTAGCGTTATAGGCGTATATATAAGCCGAGAGGAAAAAACCTCCTAAAGAGGGTAAAAAGTACCTGACGGTCCTAGTGTGTTCACACACATCACTACCTAAATATATCAACAAATCCCCCCTAGGAGTGATGTGGTGAACAAGGAGATGGCACTCATGTATAAGAAAGTGCCAAGCTATGTGGAATCAATCCACAAAAGGAAGTAAGCCCAAAGCTTTGCGGAAAGCTTCAAACTTCTCTCGAGGCAGAGCCTTTGTGAAAAGTTCTGCAATGCTCTCCTGCATGGGCACATATGCTAAGCTAATCTCTCCAACAAAGAACCTCTCCCTGACATAATTATAATGCACCTCAATGTGCTTAGTGCGAGCATGGAACATAGGGTTCCTCACAACTGCCAATGCGCTCTAACTGTTAGTGAAGATGGTGGTGGCAAAAGGTTGACCAACACCCAAATCATCAATAAGGTTTTTGAGACACACTCATGAAGCAAAAACCATTAGTGGACACACGAGTGTCATAGTAACTAGCCCAGTCAGAGTCAGAAAAATCATGCAAATCTGGTGGTACGGATCCCCCCTTGGGATAAAACAACCCAAATAGCCAAGTACCACTCAAGTAGCATCAAATGCATCTTGAGCATCATGAAGAATCAATCGTAAACCTGTCTCCATAGGAGTGTCAATAGGTTTACAGTCTTCAAGGCCAAAACGCTACAATAATGTGTCAATATATTTCGTTTGACACAAATCCATTCCACCATCAATGTGCATAAATTGAATGCCCAAATAATGATGCAAATGCCCCAAATCAGACATCTCAAATGAGGCATGCAAACCAGCCTTAAAATCAGCAATATGTTTCTCATGAGGACCGGTGACGAGCATGTCATCAACATAACACAATGATCAGAAGTACATCATTAGCATGCTTAACAGATAAGGTGATTTCAATTGGAATGTTCTCAAAACCATGTGCAATCAAATAGGCATGTATCTTTTCATACCAAGCACGTGGTGCTTGTTTCAAACCATATAAAGCCTTTCTTAACCTACACACCTGGTTTTCATGCCCTTTTTGCACAAAGCCATGGGGCTGAAAAACAAATACTTCTTCATGCAAGTCACCATTCAAAACTATAGTTTTAATGTCCAACTAATGTACATTCCAACCATGATGAGTTGCAAGGGCACAGATGCAATGAACAGTAGTCATTCGGCAAGTAGGTGCAAAGGTCTCATCAAAATCAATGTTTCTTTCCTGCACATAACCCTTTGCAACAAGCCTAGCCTTATACCTGTCCACTATTCCATCAGGCTTATGCTTCAGCTTGTATACCCACTTAGTGCCAATGGCCTTCTTGCCAAGAGGCAAGTTACATAAAGACCAAGTACCATTCTTCACTATAGCATCATATTTAGATTGCATAGTAGCCATCCAATTTTTTGAATTTTGTGCTTTATCAACCAAAATAGGCTCATTCTCATCATAGAGACTAGATGTAGCCATAGCATAGAAATTTGATGCAAAAGAGGCAGTATGAGATCCTGATCGAATACGATATGATAGAGGTACATCTAATTTGTTGTCATGCAAAGTCTACACCAACCATTTTGACATAGTTTTTCCCTCCTCAATATCAGCTCTCTCATCAACAAATGCATCATCTAAATCTGCATCAGAAATGAGATGATGTGAATCATCACATGAAACCTACAAAGGCTAAGAAGTTTCCCAATTAGGACTAGCACTAGACTATACACTTGTAAAAAGAGGCAGCAAAGTATCATACATGACTTTGGAGCTAACAGATGTCTCCCTAGTACATGAAAGCAATGGCTGAATGGCATCTTCCACAAAACTAACATCACGGCTAACTAGAATGCATTTAGTATGTGGATGATACAAACGATAGCCTTTACTTTTAGAACTGTACTCAACAAAAATACATTTTACTGCTTTATCATCCAATTTTCTGCGATGTTGTTCAGGCACTAATGCATATGCCAGAAAACCAAAAACATAAAAATGAGCAACAGATGGCTTGCAACCATGCCAAGACTCATATGGAGTGATAAACTACAATGCTTTAGTGGGACACCTGTTAAGTACATATGTTGCACACATAAGAGCCTCAAGCTAGATACTATGTGGTAAAGCCTGACTCTTGACCAAACACCTCGCCATCTCCATGAGTGACTTATTCTTCTATTCAGCAAATCCATTCTATTGCCAAAAGAAAAAACTGTTTGAAGCACATAAACACTTCATACTTTGCTTTCAATCGATATACCCATGCATGCCTGGAAAAATCATCAATGAAAGTCATGAAGTAAAGATAATTTCCAAAAGAGGGAGTCTACATAGGACCACAAACATCACTATGAACAAGCTACAATTTTTGTGTAGCTCGAATTGAACCATCTTTTGAAAATGAGGAACGTTGCATTTTGCCCAAAATACAGCCTTCATATACATGTTTATCAGGTGCCTCAAGTTTGGGCAAAGAGGACACCATTTCATATTTCTGTAGGCGTAGCAAACTAGTAAAATTCAGATGACCAAAGCATGCATGCCAAAGCTTTGCATCTCACATAGCTTGAGAAGTGCACATGCTAAATCAATCACAAATCTCTCATAATCTTTGATCTTATACAACCCACGAGATAAAATACCAGAAGCAATAATCACGTCGCCATTTGATAGATCATGAATTGTACATCTGTCATCAACAAATTTCACAACCAAGCCAATCTTGGCTAAAGCCAAAACTGATAACAGATTCTTCTTGATCTGTGGCACAAATAAAGCCTCTGACAAAGTGAAAGAACTACCATTAGTAGTAGTCAAATGATCTTACCAACTCCCACAATAGGATAAGAGGAGTTGTTGGTGCATGTGATAGTATTCCCTATAGGGCAGGCTCCAATGAAGAGAAGAAGTTGCGGTACGAGATAATATGTTTGGTCGCCCCACTATCAAAGTACCAAACATCCGAGTCTACTACAAACATGTACTGCTCATGAGAAGATGGGTCAAAACTGCAAACAATAGTAAACACCCATTCTTCATCCTGCACAAGATTAGCAGACTTTGTTTTCAATGTAGAGGCCTTTGCAACAACCATTCTAGCCTCTTTCTTCTTTGCCTCTTTAGCAGCCAGTTTTGGACAGTTCTTAATGACATGATCATTTGCTTTATAGTATTTGCAAAACAATTTCTGATTTCTTCTCATCTTTGTCTTCCTTTTTCGATTATATAGAATTAGCAAAATTCTGCTTACTAGTTGAAGAACTCCATTTTCCTTTGCCCTTATGACTAGCCATGAAAGCTTGATTTGCAACACACATAATAGACTTGTTCTACCTAGACTGATCTTCCTACAATAGAATAGAAACTAACTCCTCAAATGTTAAGGCATTTGGATTGCCTTTCATCATCAAACGAAAAGTAGAAGCAAAATGCTGATATGAGTCAGGAAGACCATTCAGAACAGTCTACACAAATGAACTATCAGACAGGACTTCATCAGCAAAAATCAATTGTTCCTTCAAATCCTTGATCTATGTCAAAAAATTGTCCATAGAATCACCTTCATTCATGTGCTCACTCTCCAACTGTTTTTGGAGGTAAGCAACACGAGCCTCATTCCTAGCTTGGTACAATGTGCTAAGTGTATCCCAGGCATCCTAAGCTATTCTACAAGAGTGAATGTGAGGAATAATGGCATGTTTGACAGAAAAAGCTATCAATGCATGTGTCTGGTAATCTCTCCCATCCCAATGAATTTGCTCTACTATAGGTGCAGTACAAACCGATGCACGAACAAGAATCTGCAGAATATCATCATCTTCGACACCTTTTGCATCAGCTTCTGTACCTACAGTTGTAATAGTTACAGGTGTGATAGGACATTTTTCAACACCTTGCACAATGTTCCATGGTGCTCTTGCAAGCAATACATGTCTCATCATATAAGCCCATAATGGGTAGTTGGCACCATCCAACTTATCCTCAATAGCCAACATACGGAATACATCACTACTTGCAACCATGGTTGGTGACCAAAATACCTTGATGCAGAAAATTGACTATATCTCAAAAAGTTGAATAGAACTGTCTAGACGAATTATGCTAAACCTGTAGCAAACTTCGAGATGCTTATATTGGCGAAGCAAAACTAGTATATACCTTTGGCACAAAAAGACAAAATAGCCTACACAAGCACTACAATAGTGCGTTCAGAGGCCAAAATGAGCTCATCTCATAATTTTGGGACCACAAAGCGAAGCAGTTTTGATGTTTGAAACACCTTGAGTATGCTCGCCAAAATTCATGCAAATCTGAGATTGCAACCGGAGAGGTGGCGATGATGCCCTAGATGAAGCAGTGACCTGCTCTGATACCAATTGTTGGAGTTAGATGTCTGCGGAAGCACGCAAATAGCACAAGGAAGAAGAAGAAGCTTGGAGCACAACACACAATACTGAATGTATTACCACTAGAATGTACAAAGATAAGTAACCCGTTAGGGCTATAGGCATATATACAAGCCGAGGGAAAAAAACCTCCTAAAGAGGGAAAAAAGTGCCCCGGTGCTCCTCGTGTGTTCACACACATCACTACCTAAATATATCAACATTTTTTGTTATTCCACTTCTTACCTTTCAAAATGTTCAGGTACTTCAAAGTATTCTTGTTGCTAAGTTTCTTCCTCCATTTCACTATTCTCCTTCTTAGCGTTTTTGGGGTATTCTTCTATGGAAAATATATATACATTTTCCTTGGAGTCTTCCCTTTCCACCTCTTTTAGATATTTTTCTTCTGAAATGAATTCAAGTTCCATTTCTATACTTTCATATTCCTCTTTCCATTCCTTATCTATTATTTCTCCTTCCTCTACCTCTTGGAGCACTACCATGTACAAGCTCAAATCATATAACTCTTCATCTACACATTCATTCATGGTTATTACTTCTTCATTCACACATGTCTAATGTTTGTTGATATATTTAGGTAGTGATGTGTGTGAACACACTAAGACCGCCGAAGCACCTTTTTCCCTCTTTAGGAGGTTTTTTCCCCAAGCTTGTATATATGCCTATTGCCCTAATGGGATACTTATCTTTGTACATTCTCTAGTAATACATTTAGTATTGTATGTTGTGCTTCAAGCTTCTTCTTCTTCCTTGTGTTGTTCGCGTGCTTCCGGAGACATCTAACTCCAACAATTGGTATCACAATAGGTCGTCGCTTCATCTAGGGCGTCGTCTACACCTCTCTGGTTGCAGTCCCAGATTCGCACGAAATTTGCTGAGCATACTCAAGTTGTTTCAGAGATCAAAACCGCTTCACTCTGTGGTGCTGAAATCATGATTTGAGCTCATTTCAGCCTCCAAATGCACTATCGTAGTGCTTGCGTAGGCTATTTCGTCTTTTTGTGTTAAAGGTATATACCTGTTTTGGTTCGCTAGTATAAGCATCTCAAAGTCTACTATAGGTTTAGCACAACTCGTTTGGGCAGTTCTGTTCAACTTTTTGAGATACAGTCAATTTTTTGCATCAATGTATTTTAGTCACTAGCCATGGCTGAAAGCAGTGATGTATTTCGTATGTTGGCTATTGAGAATAAATTGGATGGTACCAACTACTCGTTGTGGGCTTATATGATGCGACATGTATTGGTTGCAAAAGGATTGTGGAACATTGTGCAAGGTGTTGAAAAATGTCATATCACACCTACAATTGTTACAACTACAGGTACTCAAGCTGATGCAGAAGGTGTCAAAGATGATGATATTCTCCATATTCCTATTTGTGCTACGGTTTTTGTTGCACCTATTGTAGAGCAGATTTGTTGGGATGGCAAAGATGCCCAAGCACATGCATTGATAGCTTTGTCTGTCAAATGTGCCATTATTCCTCACATTCACTCTTGCAGAACAGCTAAGGATGCTAGGGATACACTTACCACATTGTAGCAAGCTAGGAATGAGGCTTGTTTTGCTTACCTCCAAAAACAGTTGGAGAGTGAGCACATGAATGAAAGTGGTTCTATGGATAGTTTTCGAACAAAGATCAAAGACTTGAAGGAACAGTTGATTTCTACTAATGAGGTTATACTAGATAGCTCACTTGTGCAGACCGTTCTGAATGATCTTCGTGATTCATATTAGAGTTTTGCTTCTTCTCTTTGGTTGATGATGAAAGGCAATCCAAATGTCTTGTCATTTGAACAGTTAGTCTCTATTCTATTGCAGGAAGATCAGTCCAGGCAGAACAAGTCCATTATGTGTGTTGCAGATTAAGCATTCCTAGCTAGTGAGAAGGGAAAAGGAAAATGGAGCTCTTCAATTAGTAAGCAGAAATCTGATAATTCTGCACAATCGAAGAGGGAAGACAAAGATAAAGAAATCAGAAAAGTAGAAATTGTTTTGCAAGTACTGTAAAGGAAATGATCATATCATAAAAATCTATCCAAAACTGCCTGCTAAAGAGGCAAAGAAGAAAGAGGTTGGAATGGTTGTTGCAGAAGCCTTTACACCAAGAATAGAGGTTGCTAATCTTGTGCAGGAAGAAGAATGGGTGTATACTAATGTTTGCAGTTTTGACCCATCTTCTCATGAGCAATGCATGTCTACAGTAGACTCAGATGTTTGGTACTTTGATAGTGGGGCAACCAAACATATTACCTCGCAGCATAGTTTCTTGTCTTCATTCGAGCTTGCCCCTATAGGGAATACTGTCACATGTGCCAAAAACTCCTCTTATCCTGTCATGGGAGTTGGTAAGATCATTTTGACTACTATTAATGGTATTTATTTCACTTTGTCAGATGCTTTGTTTGTGCTAGGGATCAAGAAAAATATGTTATCAGTTTTTGCATTAGCCAAGATTGGCTTGGTTGTGAAATTTTTTAATGATAGATGTACAATTCATGATCTGTCAAATGGCGACATGATTATTGCTTCTGGCATTTTATGTCGTGGGTTGTATAAGCTCATAGACTATAAAAGATTTGTAAATGATTCAGCATGTGCACTACATGATTCTCAGGCTATGTCAGATGCAAAGCTTTGGCATGCATGCTTTGATCATCTAAATTTTGCTAGTTTGCTATGCTTGGAGAAATCTAAAATGGTGTCCTCTTTGCCCAAACTTAAGGCACCTGAAAACATGTTTGTGAAGGCTGTATTTGGGGCAAAATGCAGCGTTCCTCCTTTCCAAAATATGGTTCATATTGGGCTACTTAGAAATTGCAGCTTGTACATAGTGATGTCTGTGGTCCTATGTAAACACCTTTTTTTGGAAATTATCTTTACTTTGTGACTTTAATTGATGATTTTTCTAGGCATGCATGGGTATATCCATTGAAGGCAAAGTCGGACGTGTTCATGTGCTTCAAACAGTTTTTGGTTTTGGTTGAAAATCTGTCACCATGTAAAATGGGCACCCTCCATTCTGATCGAGGGGGGGAATATATGTCTTCTGATTTTAATGCATTTCTGGTTGAATGTGGGATAAAACACGAGTGTACAGTACCGTATACACCTCAACAGAATGGGTTGCTGAACGAAAGAACATGTCACTCATGGAGATGGTGAGGTGTATGGTTAAGATTCAGACTTTACCACATAGTTTCTGGCTTGAGGCTGTCATGTGTGCAGCATATGTACTGAACAAGTGTCCCACTAAAGCATTGCAGTCTATCACTCCATATGAGGTTTGGCATGATCGCAAGCCATCTGTTGCTCATCTGTGTGTTTTTGGTTGTTTGACATATGCATTAGTGTCTGAACAACATCGCAGAAAATGGGATGATAAAGCAGTAAAATGTATTTTTGTTGGGTACAGTTCTGAAAGTAAAGTCTATCATCTGTATCGTCCATAGACTAAACACATTTTGGTTAGTCGTGATGTTGTTTTTGTGGAAGATTCTATTCAACCATTGCTTTCATGCACTAAGGAGACATCTGTTAGCTCCAAACACATGTATGATACTTTGGTGCCTCTTTTTACAAGTGGATAGTCTAGTGCAACTTCTCAGCCTTTGCAAGTTTCATGTGATGATGCAGATCATTCCATTTCTGATGCAGATTTACATGATGCACTGTTGATGAGAGAGCTGATATTGAGCACACAAAAACTATGCCAAAATGGTTGGTGCAAACTTTGTGTGATAGAAAATTAGATGCACCTCTGTCATATCATACTCGTTCAAGCTCTCATAATGCCTCTTTTGCGTGAGATTGCTATGCTATGGCTGCATCTAGTCTCTGTGATGAGGATGAGCTTGTTTCGTTTGATGAAGCACAAAATTCAGAAAATTGGATGGCTGCTATGCAATCTGAATATGATGCTATAATGAAGAATGGTACTTGGTCCTTATGTGACTTGCCTCTTGGAAAGAAGGCCATTGGGACTAAGTGGGTATACAAGATGAAGCGAAAGCCTGATGGTACAGTTGATAGGTATAAGGCTAGGCTTGTTGCAAAGGGTTATGCATAGGAAAGGGACATTGATTTTGATGAGACCTTTACACCTACTTGCTGAATGATTGCTGTTCGTAGCATATGTGCACTTGGAGCTCATCATGGTTGGAATGTACATCAGTTGGATATCAAAATAGCATTTCTCAATGGCGACTTGCATGAAGAAGTGTATGTTTTTCAGCCCCATGGCTTTGTGCAAAAAGGGCATGAAAACCAGCTGTGCAAGTTAAAGAAGGCATTATATGGTTTAAAGCAAGCACCACATGCTTGGTATGAGAAGATACATGCCTATCTTATTGCACATGGTTTTGAGAACAGTCCAACTCAAAGCACCTTATATGTTAAGCGTGCTAATGATGTACTTCTGATCATTGTGGTTTATGTTGATGACATGCTGCTCACTGGTCCTCATGAGAGGCATATTGCTAATTTTAAGGCTGATTTACATGCCTCATTTGAGATGTCTGATTTGGGTCATTTGCATCACTATTTGGGCATTCAATTTATGCACGTTGATGGTGGAATGGCCTTGTGTCAAAACGAAATATATTGACACATTATTGTAGCATTTTGGCCTTGAAGACTATAAGCCTATTGCCACTCCTATGGAGATAGGTTTATGATTGAGTCTTCAGGATGTTGGAGATGCATTTGATGTTGTTCTCTATCAATAGGCTATTGGATGCTTGATTTACTTATGCATTACTTGGCCAGATATTCAGTTTGTTGTCTCACAGATGAGGAGGTTTATGCATTGCCCAGGTGTCAAGCATTGGCAGGCGGTTAAGCACATCTTTCGCTACTTGAGTGGTATTCGGCTACTTGGGTTGTTTTATCCCAAGGGGGGATCACTACCGCCAGATTTGCATGCTTTTTCTGACTCAGATTGGGCTGGTTGCTATGACACTCGTGTGTCCACCAGTGGTTTTTGCTTCATGCTTGGTAGCTCATGTATATCTTGGTTGAGCAAGAAGCAGCCTACTATGGCCACTTCCAGTTGTGAGGCTGAGTATAGGGCAGCTTTCACAGCGACTGTTGAGTGTGTGTGGCTCAGATGCCTTATGGCTGATTCGGGTGTTGGTCAGTCTTCTGCCACCACCATCTTCACTGACAGTTAGAGCACATTGGAAGTTGTGAGGAACCCTGTGTTCCATGCTCGCACTAAGCACATTGAGGTGCATTATCACTATGTCTGGGAGAGGTTCTCTGCTGGGGAGATCAGCTTGGCATATGTGCCCACGCAGGAGAACATAGCAGACCTTTTCACGAAGGCTCTGCCTAGGGAGAAGTTTGAAGCTTTCCGCAAAGCTTTGGGCTTACTTCCTTTTGTGGAGTGATTTCCACATAGCTTGGCACTTCCTTATACATGAGTGCCAACTCCTTGTTCACCGCATCACTCCTAGGGGGGATTTGTTGATATATTTAGGTAGTGATGTGTGTGAACACACTAGGACCGTCGGGGCACTTTTTTCCCTCTTTAGGAGGTTTTTTTCCCTCGGCTTGTATATACGCCAATTGCCCTAATGGGCTACTTATCTTTGTACATTCTCTAGTAATACATTCAGTATTGTGTGTTGTGCTCCAAGCTTCTTCTTCTTCCTTGTGTTGTTCACGTGCTTCCGCAAAAGTCTAACTCCAACACATTGGTGCAACCTCTATGCATAGCTCATGGATATCACACACATGCATCCTTTACTAAGATGAAAGAGAATTTCCAAATAAATTCATGCCATTAAACATGCATGTGCTGGAATGTAAAGTCATTCTTCGAGCAAAAGAGATCTATGCATACAATGCATCCACCATAAACTCAATCATGGATGAAATAAAGTGCAAGAAAAAAACATAGGTGGAAAACAACATAGCTTTTCTTTTTCTTCTACCCCCTTGGGGGATATTTTTTTAATCCCTGTCCTAAATGCTCCACTACAAAGAGACTAAATGGATGACCCGATCTCACTGCTTATTGAATTTTGTCCCATGGAACTTCGTTCCATAGTTTCTTTCATGCCTTTCAAAATCTCTTACAATGAAACTACACATTAGTGGGTTTATTCACATGTAATAATAAAAATAGCTCATATGAGCAACATTATAGCAAGTAAACCCATATGCAATATGTAAAATGACATTAAAAAATGTATAAACTTATCTTCTTGGATTTCTTATGCCTCCATTAAAAATTGTCGAATAGGAGCTAGAGGTGTGCTCTTCATCTCGTCTCTCCTGCTTAGCTTGCTGCTGCGCCTTGCAGTAACAAAAGGTGGCGGAAGAAGAGGAAGATTGCCGGGAAGCAACACCTCTTCGTTCTCGATCCTTTCTTGCTGCAGATGAAGAAAATACATGCCAGGAATCAATCGAGGCCTTGTTCGCAATCGATATTGGAGGCTCCCATCTTGAGGCTGAAAACACCTTTACGTCGTTCCCAGATAACAGTGCCGAATCATCACTCTTGCCGCAGTTGTTGCAATAGGATGCGGAGGTATTTGCGCCCCCAATCTTCAATCATTCGGACTACTGACTATGGCCCCCCATCACCTCAACATAGCCCTCTAACATCTACCTATGAAGGAGGCAAACCATCTGAGATTCATGATAGTTGTCTCAAGATCTTGAACGAAACTGTGTCATAATGGAAAATACACAGAGTGTTTCAACCCATCTGTATGATGAGGTGAGTTAGCAGAACGATCCCACACGTGCATGGATAGATGATGCGAGCTGGGTGGTAGAGGTCGTAGGTTCCAATCCGGTTGCGCACTACACGAGATGAGAGGTGCAATTGCGGAATGAGATTTCCACGGACGGCCATGAATTCTACTATCACATACGAACTGAGCACTCTCCCCATGAAAGCATGAAGTCCCATAGAGCCTGCCCATCAGCAACAACATGGCTCTGAGAGACACCGACCGCGAGACCATCGTCTGAGAAGAGAGTTACTGTCGCAGGCATGCAAGATGGAGAAGAACAAAAATTACAAGGTTCAGTGAACAGCTTCGACGGATAAAGCTACTGTCACACGCGTGCAGGATGGAGAAGAACAAAAATTACAAGGTTCAGTCAACAACCAACCAACCCCTCCAATATATAGCTCCAACCCAATATATATATAGAAGAGAGATGTCTTTCCACCCAACCAACCCCTCCAATATATAGCTCCAAGACGAAGGGGGTAAGTCCTTCTCAAGAGGACATGTGTACCTTCCATCACATGGCTCCCTAAGGTGGTCACATGGTTTCCAAGCTTAGGATATCACATGAAATCACATGGCTTCTAAAAGAAGACTCTCCAAGCTCTCACGTACAAACCAAGTGGCTAGGAGAAGCTTCCAATCAAGCCTAAGGTACTCAACCTTAGAGAATTAGCCCTAAGGTTCAAGACCCATCTAAAAGGGGTAAATAAACCATAAATCCAAAGGGTTTCATATCTAGAAACCCAAGGGTTCTACCCCTTAGACCCATGTAATTATACAAAAAAACTCTTGCATACCTTCTTCATTTCATATCGTTTCCACTCTTGACCTTTATTTTTCCAAATTATGTACATAAGGGAGGGTTCAGCTAGACCTTCATAATACTTAAAAAGCCTTAAAACCCCTTTGAAAATACCATTTTGCAACCTTTGCATCCCACTTTTCCTACAAAACCATTGTGAACAAACTATTTGTGCACTACCTATACACCCATGTTCTTGGTCACTTGTGCACCACTTTGCACTTGTGTACCACCTATGCATCACTTGCAAAGTCACCACTTTGATGAGCTCAATAGTACCATTTTGTAGGCAACTCGATATGCCCAAACAACATGATGTAGTTGTTTGTCCCAATCAAAACATTTATTATTAACAAACTTAGTCAACACAATGCATAGGATCTACTTCGTATTGTCTGCTTTTCCATTGGCATGTAGGTGGTATGGGGTAGACTTCTTGTGAATGACCATGAATTCTTGTAACAAGTAATCAATCACCTTTTTCAATAAGTGGATACAATGATCGCTTACCAATTCTATTGGTAATCCATATCTTGTGAATATATTTTGGAACAAAAACTTGGTTGTGTTTTGTGCATCATTATTCTTTTTTGCTTTAACTTCTACCCATTTGGTAAGATAATCCATTGCGACAATGATATACTCAACATGTGAACTCTTTGTTGGGGAATCAATAGGACCTATGAAGTCTATTCCCCACTTAGAGAATGCACGTCCTCCCATCATGGGTCCTAATGGCATCTCATCCATATGTATTGTATATTGAGTTCTCTAAAATATTTCACACCTCTCCACATAGGTATCAGCATCCATATTAATGGTAGGCGACCATACACCTAAGAACAGAATTGCCTTGTTCACTAGATCTAGTCCAAAGTGTCCTCTTGTCGCACCTTGGTGTATGGTTTCCAAGACTGTTAGATACTCACTTTCATGGACACATAATCTGAGATATCCATCTCATCCACATGTATATAGATTATCTCCAATGTGTGTGTAGTCTTGAGCCTCCTGCTCTAGACTCCTTTGTCTTGCTAATGTCATCTCTTGAGGGAATGTTTTTGTCCTCATAAATTCAACTAATTGATTGCTCCAATCTGGTATCAAAGACACTTGATACAAAGTAGCACGCTCCACTGGAGGTATGTTAATACAATTTGCACAATCCTTACACATCCTATAGACATTTTCTTCCATATTTTGCCAATATACACCAAATATTTTCAGAGTTTGTAGGGTTTGGTGTTTTGAATGGTGTTGCTCCAATGCACCCACATGTGCTAATTGCAACCATTTAGCATATTCATCTTCTTCCACACAACAAGCTAGCATTCCTTGATGAGTGTGTTTGTATATACTTCCTACCATTATATACTACTTTTGAGATTTAACAACCTCTTTATACTTTGTTCTTCTTCTATTACATAAAGGGAATGTACGAGAATGGCCTAAAACAACAATACAACAAGTGTTGTATATAAAGAACAATACATAAGGAAAATTCCTAATGTCCACAAATGAGTGACTTGACAAGAAACAAATGTGCCATCACTCTCGGTAGATAAATCTAGTAAAGCTCAATGAAGTATCCCTGACATGTATTGGTGTGACCACGATACATTTCAAAGAAATGAAGAAGTGATACATGTCATTCTGGATCATCACATGTTGAGCTTGATATCTCAACACTCTCCCTCAAGCTCACGTCATGTCCTCTAATCCAAATATCTTCTGAAACTTCTTCAACTTCTCAACTCTAAGCACTTTAGTGAAAATATCACCAACTTGCTCATCTATCTTCACATAAACAAGATCAATATCACCTACTACTACCTTCTCCTTGATGAAATGATAATGTACCTTGATATGCTTTATTCTAGCATGAGAAATAGGGTTCCATGCTAATTGTATGCTCCTAAGATTATCACTATAGACGGTGATAGGATTTTGCACTTCCACACCTAAATCTGCAAGTAGCATCTCTAACCAGGATGCTTCACATGCTACTATTGTAGCACCTCTATACTCAGCCTTTGTACTCGACAAAGCAATAGGGTTGCTTCTTGAAGCTCCATGTAATAGTTGCACTTCCAAGTGAGAATAAAAACCCACTAATAGATCTTCTATCTGGAATACTACCAGCCCAATCTACATTAGTGTATCCACGAACTTGCAAATCTACACCAGTTTCATAAAACAATGCATAATCCAAAATATCACTCACATAACATAGAGTGCATCTCAAAGCATCTAAATGCGGCTTCCTGGGAACCTACATAAATAGACTTTCAAGTCCAACAATGTAGCTTAGATCAGGCCTTGTAATTGTGAGATATATCAAACTTCCCACAATTTTCTTATACATAGTAGCATTTTCCAATGCCTCACCTGATCTAGTATCCAACTTCCAATTCTGATCTAATGGCATAGAAATTGGCTTACAATCAGCCATACCATACTTTTGCAGCATACTCAAGGCATATTACCTTTGTGATATCCATTTACCTGTTTTTGTATGTATAAACTCAATGCCCAAGAAGTAGTGCAGCACACCAAGATCTTTCATATCAAATTCCTATATAACGAGTTGATTTACCCCTTTAATGCTTTCTTCATTATCACCACCTATAATCAAGTCATCAACATAAATAGCCACAATCATGATGTTATCATCACCCTTCTTGCATATAATGAATGCTCTAAAAATCACACATAGAAAATACAATGGTGGTTAAGTAGTCAGCAATCCTTGCATGCCAAGCACAAGGGGATTGCTTAAGTCCATACAAAGCCTTTTGCAACCTACAAACATATTCTAGGTTCTTTGAATCTTCATATCCTTGTGGTTGGTCTATGTTTACTTCTTCATGTAACTCACCATGTAGGAAAGCATTCTTCACATCCATCTAATGCAAAGTCCATCCTTCTGTTATAGCTACTACAACAAGTGTTCTGATAGTAGAAATTTTAGTTATAGGGCTAAAAATTTCCTCATAATCAATGCCATATGTCTGCGCATATCCTTTTGCTACCACTCATGCTTTGTACCTACTTCAGCATTGTGCTTTACCTTGTGAACCCACTTGCGTCCTATGGGTTTCATTCCTTGCGACAATGGAACCAGCTTCCATGTATGATTTCCATATAAGTGCAGCCATCTCCTCATCCATAACTTTTTTCAATTCTGCATTTCCAATTGCATCTTCAAAACAAGAGGGTTCAGCATCTTGTATTACCTTTGTCATGTAGGCAAAATGATGAGCCATGTAAGTGTCATATGTCAATCATTGCACTGAATTCCGCATCTTCCCATATCGTCTTGGTCCTGGGTCACTTCTCCTTGTATCATCTGCATGTGCCTTTCTTACTCCTAGAGTCTTCATAGAGGGCAATCCAAGTTCCTCATCAAGGCTCTTTTCTGAACCGTTTGAATCTCCATCAATGTCTTCAAAACCTATAGATGTTTTACTACCAACCGAAAGCTTTTCTTTACCTTTCTTGGATGTATTTGATGAATTTGGTGGACTGAAATTTCCATGCAAACTTCCACTCCATGAATTTGAGTTGGAAATATTGCTTGTTGATGCATCCAATCCACTCAAAACTTAAGATTTTGCACTTGATTTTTCAACATTTTATTTTTCATTTGGTTCAAGATTAATTCCATCTTTGGCATCTGCATAGAAGCTTGAGATTTCATCAAACACTTCATCTCTGCTTACCTTCACCCCTCATGTGAGTGGGTTATAACATTTATATCTCTTTCGCTCAAGTGAGTATCCAATGAAGATACATTTTTTTTTGCTTTTGGATCAAGCTTCATTCTCAACTCATCTAGAACATGTACATATGCAATATAGCCAAAAACTTTCATATGTGATAAGTTTGGCTTTTTACCTGTGAATTTCTCTTTAGTTGTAACTTGATGTACAATAGTAGTCGAAGTTTTGTTCATGATGTATATAGTAGTGTGCAAACTTCTGCCCAATAACAATGAGGCATATTATTTTTCAGCCATCAAGGCTCTTTCTATTTTTGCAATGTGTCTATTTTTGCATTCAGCAACACCATTCTATTGTGGTGTGTACCTGAATGAAAACTCATGTCGAATTTCATGATTTTTTTGAAAGTTATTGAACTCATTTGACATATATTCACCTCCTCCATCAAATCTTAATGTTTGAATATACTTCCCTATGCGCTTTTCTACCATAGATTTAAAATTTTGAAGTGAGTGAACACCTCACGCTTATCTTTCATGAAATATACCCATACTTTTCGTGTATGGTCATCAATGAAAGTAACATAAAACCTGCAACCGCCCATAGATGTGGTCTTTGCACAACCCCAAACATTTGTATGTACTATTTCTAGAACATTCTCACAAACATGCTTATCATGCAAAAATGATGCTCTTGATTGTTTACCAAATTCACATGTTGCACATACCTTTTGCATTTCTGCAACTTTGAAATTTGGTAGTATATTGACAATCTCTTTTGACTACATCAATTTCAGCCTTTGCAAGTTTGCATGTCCAATTGTGCTAGATCTCTATATCAGCAATAACTCCTGTGCCTTTTGCAAACATGGCTACATTCATTTTAGGAATTTTCACATTTAAGGTGAACATCCTACCCACTTTGTTTCCTTTGACAATCAATCGTGCATCATGTTTGCACTCTTCTACATATGACCCATCAACATTGAACCTGACTTGACCTACTCAACCATTTGTCCAATAGAAACTAGATTCTTTGTTATATTTGGAACATGTAGCACATCAGCAAGATGTTTTACCTTCCCATCCTCTATAGATAGTTCTATATTTCCTATATGCTCGATAAGGTGTGATGTGTCATCACCTGTTTTAACATATCCAAGAAGTGGAATTTTTTCCAAACTACCAAACCATATTGCATGATTATTCATATGATTTGAAGCACTTGAATCAACCCACTATACATTACCATTTGATTTGCAAACATCAGTAGACATCTCATTCATCATATGATTTTGAACCATGAACAACTTCTCATAATCGTCTACACTTGTGGATGCATAGTTGTTTTGCTGCCTTCTGTTATTTTGATTCTTAAACCCGCAATCACATTCAAAGTGTCCCAATTTACCACAATTCTAGCATCTTTTATTGTCATTACCTGAATCATTTCTTCGAAAATTTCTATGGCGTGTTTGACACCCCCTGCCTCAAAACTACCCTCTACCCCATGCATGATTTGTTGGAGCAAATTTCAAGCCTTCACACTTGGCTAGGCATTGGAAGAATTATGTGCAAGCAATTGAAGAACCACATGAACTATTGCTTATGGTTTTTACCATTAAACTTTTGTAAAAGTCATTTGACTTGAGGGAATCTTGTAAATCCACTAAACTCGTGGAGTTAGGAGAGATAAATCTATGAATTCATTTAGATGGAATAACTCCTAACTTGGAGGAGAACGTTTAGGTAAAGCCAAGTTTGAATTTGAATTCAAACTTGGAGGCAAAGCATCTATAAAAAGGATTGTCATCTCACGGCCTAGAGCCCCCATTACTGAGCATATTGTTAATCATTTGATGTAGTTGAGAGGCTTGCACTATAGCCTACTCATGTCACCATCATTAGACATCATATTCATGCCAATGATCATGGACAACATTTTCATATAATACATTATATCATTGATCATCTTTGTTGGTCTCTCTATCATTGTCACTCAGAATAGTGTACTTGTCTTACTCATATCTCAGTGATCCCTGCATCATTTTCAATGTTATATAGCTTATTGGAACAGCCTCAAAGTCTACTACAAGCTTTGGGTCTTAGGAAGTTTCATTAAGCCAATTGGGAGAAATCATCTCGAAGTGGTCATTGGTCATTCTCTGTAGAGTTCCTAAAATATCAGGGGTAAGCTTCAACTTTCTAAAATCATTGCTCAGAGTATAGTCTATCATTTTAAGTGATTCCACTTGGAATCATTAGCTCTCTAAGTAATTAGATACCCTCAGAAGGAATGTTTCTAATTGTTACTATACTGTGAGTATTGAGTACTTCACGTAGGTATCAAGACCAAAATAGCAACTTTTTGGTCACTAGCTAGTTGCAAATTTATCTGTTTTGATCCTATTGTTTGAAGCTTCATCTCCAAACCACATAGGCACTTATTTAGTGTCATTGGGAACCTAAAAGGGCCCACAACAACTCTGAAGAAAATAAGGGCAAGTATTGAGAAAGGATTAATAGTACCAACTAATTTCTTGAGGTATCCATCCATCTTTCCCAACAATGGTATCAGAGCAATTGAGGTAAAATGGGAGATGGTCTCCCTTCTTTTATTGATACATTGGACAAGAACAACTATCAAGCATGGTCCTTGAGGATGAAGAAATACTTACAAGGAAGGAGCCTCTATGGATATATATCAGGAGATGAGGAGATGCCCATTTTTAGAAGCAAAGGACAACCTACAAGAGAGGAGCTTGAAAGACTCAACTCATGGTGTGCCAAAGATGCATTAGCAAGGTCATATCTTCTTAACTCTATCTCTGACTTCCTTCTTCCACACACTAGGAACTGTAAGACATCCCAAGAGACTTGGGATACATTGTCTTCATACTTTTCTTCCAGCACAAGGGCTAGGAAGAACCAATTGTGGATTGAGTTTACCACTCAAAGGAAGCATCCCAAGCAAAGTATTTCAGAGTATGTGACCAAAGTCAAGGATGTGGCTAACTGATTGGCAAGCATAGGCTAGGAGATTGAAGAGGAGCAAATTGTGAGACAAGTGATCAATGGCATCAAGGCAGATGACAAATGGGAAAGCTTCACAACTGCCATGGACTTATACATGGACATGTAGATTCTAGATCTTACCACACTCATGGGGCAACTCTTTACCCATGAAGCCAAGCTCAACAAAAATGGAGACTCATCTAGAGGTAATAAGTCTTCTACCCTATACACAAATAAAGGCAAGTCTAAAGAGAAAGGAAAAAGTAAAAAGATTGAAGATGAAGGGGCTACTTCTCAAGCTAACTATGCAGGGAGAGAGAGGAACTCAAGAGGTAGGGGCAAAGGAGGTAAGCAAGGTAGGGGGAGACCTTTCAACTCTTTCCCATGTAATATTTGTGGTTTATCAAATCACACCACAGATGAATGTTACAAGAACTTCAAGAATCAAAGAGGTAGAGGATACCAAAGAGGTGGCTACACACAATCAAGAGGAAGGTTCAACCATCATCAAGGCTACAACAACTACAACAACAATTACAATAACAGCTACCAAGGAGGTTACAAATCAAGAAAAGACTACAACAATTACATAGAGGATCAAGAGGATTCCCTTTTGATTATGAACATGACTTCAAAGCAAGGTATGAATGATGAACACCTCTTCTATATTGACTCAGGATGTTCAAACCATGTGGCAAGCAGGCAATGTAGCTCTTCTCTCTGACCTTGAGGAACCCAAGGGTAAGCACCAAGTACAAACAGGTGATGACACCAAGCATTTAGTGGTCAAGGTAGGAAATATTAAAACCTCTAGTGAGAATAGAAATCTGTTGAACAGGGTTCTTTATGTACCCACAATCACCAATAACTTGATGAGTGTTGGACAGATTGTGGAAAATCGTTTGTAGGTTAGGTTCAACAAATATGGAGCATTTGTGGAAGATCCCCAACATGGGTTCAAGAGAATAGTGAAGGGAGAAAAGATAGGTAGATTATTTACATTTGAACTTGAAGATACAAGGAATATTGCACTTTATAATTACAAAGATCAAACATTATCAGATCTTGAGATTTGGCATAAAATATTAGGGCATATTGGTGAGAGAACATTAAAGCGAAATGTAGAGATCAATGTGTGTTTGGGATACCTAATGTATCCGAGCAATACATGATCTATAAATGTGGTGCATATCAGTTTGGTAAATCTCACATGTTATCCTTCTCAAAGAAAGGTTATATGCATGAGGATTACTTGGATCTTCTCCACACAGATGTGTGGGGACCAAGCAGGGACCCTACAATTTCTGGCTCAACGGACTATGTGTATTTCATTGATGATTCCAGTAGGTGGACTATCTTGTATTTTATGAAGCACAAAGATGAAGTGTTCAATTGCTTTAAGAAGTATCTTGCACTTGTGGAAAACCAAACAGGAAGAAGCCTAAAGAGACTAAGGTCAGATGGAGGAGGAGTACTTCTCAAATGAATTTGATGCATTCTTGTATGATAGAGGAATTAAAAGGGAGATTACAACAGGTATACCCTTGAGAAAAATGGGATGGCAGAGAGGAGAAATAAGTTGATTGTTGAAACAGATAGGTCAATGCTAAATGAGAAAAGATTCCCTAATGATTTGTGGGAAGAGAGTGTATCCACGGCCACTTATCTTATTAACATGTTGCCATCCAAATCACTTGATGGGATGACCCCATATGAAGCATGGCATGGTAGAAGGCCGTCACTTGATCATTGCAGGATCTTTGGGTGTGTTGCTTATGTACATATCCCATCTCATATCAGAGGTAAACTAGACCCTAAGGCAGAGAAGTGCACCTTCATAGGGTATGATTTAAATCATGGTTAGTAGAGATGTTGTGTTTGATGAGAATGATTCTTGGTTTGAAAGTGAATGCAGGAAGGTGAAGTTTCCATATGACTTGGAAGAGGAGTTTCCAAGTCTCATCAAGGAGGAACCAAATAAAATTGAAGACATCAAGTCAGATGATGAGGACACCATCAATATGGAGGAGTTCAAAAGATGGAAAACAAAGGGCAAGGTCAAGATGAAGAGATTGGAAGACATACCTGAATCATCCAACCAAGCAGTTAGAAGATCATAAAGGGAGAGCAAGAAGCCAATCAGATATGGGTATGACACTTCTTTAGTAATTAAGCATTCTGTTTATCTTGCTAAGGATTTATCATGTGAAGAACCTACCTCATATGAAGAAGCTAAGACCAAGGCAGAATGGAAGGAAGCTATGGATGAAGCAATAGAATTACTCAAGGAGAATGATACTTCGGATCTAGTACCAAAGAAGGAATCAATGAAGGTAATTGGATCTAGATGGATCTACAAAGTCAAGAGAAACTCAGATGGAACCATAAACAGGTATAAAGCTAGACTTGTGGCTAAGGCTTTTGCACAAACCCAAGGAATTGATTATGAAGAGACTT
Source organism: Ceratopteris richardii (assembly GCA_020310875.1). Taxonomy (NCBI): domain Eukaryota; kingdom Viridiplantae; phylum Streptophyta; class Polypodiopsida; order Polypodiales; family Pteridaceae; genus Ceratopteris; species Ceratopteris richardii. Next base: position 29,100,403 of record CM035428.1, read on the forward strand.
TCTCACCTATGGCCAAAATGCCAACCATCAGGGTATTGGTAAGTGTGGCTGCATCAAGGAGTTGGAATATGTACCAATTGGATGTAAAAAAAATGCTTTTATTAATGGTTGGATTTCATAGGAGGTTTACATGGCTCAACCTCTTGGTTATGGAGACCAAAACAAGGTAAATTATGTATGCAAATGGAACAAAGCTTTGTATGGATTGAAGCAGGCACCTAGGGCATGGAACCATAGGTTGAGTACATACCTTCAAGATCAAGGATTCATCATAAGCAAAGCAAATAGTTCTCTGTTTGTTAAGAGAAGTAATTCAAAGTTGATGTACCTATGTGTGTATGTTGATGATATCATGCTTAGAGGTAGTGATGCAAATGGCATCAAAGACATCAAGAATCAAATGATGCAGGAGTTCAAAATCAGTGATCTAGGATCACTAAAGTACTTTCTTGGACTTGAATTAGTCTATACAAATTCTGGAACTTACATTACTCAAAGAAAGTATGTGCAGGATATGTTGAAGAAGTTTCACTTGGAGAGTGCCAAAGTAGCTAGCATTCCTATGGAGGTAAACCAAAAATTAAGTGCTCATGAAGGTGATTTGCTTGAAGACATTGCAAGATATCAAAGCATAGTAGGAAGTCTAAACTATGCTAGATTCACAAGGATTGATATTGCTTATGGAGTAAGTGTCTTAAATCAATTTATGCACAAACCTAAAGCACCTCACTTGGAAGCTGCCAAGAGGGTTTTGAAGTATCTTAAGGGTACCCAAAATCAAGGTTTATACTTCCATATACTTCAGATTTGGATATCAAACTATACTCAGATGCAGATTGGGCAGGTTGTAAGGATGACAAGAGGAGCACCTCAGGTTATCTTTCTTTTGCAGGTGATAAGCCCATTCCATGGTCTTCCAAGAAGCAAACTATTGTTGCATTATCTTCAATAGAGGTAGAATATAGAGGATTAGCCAATGCTACTCAAGAAGCCATATGGATCAAATTGCTATATGCAGATTTGGGACTACATTCTAACTCACCAATGATTTTTGGTGACAATACTAGTTCTTTACATCTTGCAGCAAATTCTATCTATCACACAAGAACCAAGCATATAGATGTTCACTATCATTATGTGAGAGACAAGCTATTGATCAAGGAGATTCAACTTGCATATGTATCCACTAATATGCAATGTGCAGACTTATTGACCAAAGCACTTGATGGTACTACACTTTGTAGGTTTAAAGCTATGATTGGATTGCAGGATATTCAAGAGGATTAATGAAGAAGACCAAGCCAATATGTTTGGCTTGAGGAGGAGCTGTTGGATCAAATGTCAAGCCTTCACACTTGGCTAGGCATTGGAAGAATTATGTACAAGCAATTGAAGAACCACATGAACTATTGCTTATGGTTTTTACCATTAAAATTTTGTAAAAGTCATTTGACTTGAGGGAATCTTGTAGATCCACTAAACTCGTGGAGTTAAGAGAGATAAAGCAACGACTTCATTTAGATGGAATAACTCCTAACTAGTTTCAATTTGAATTCAAGCTTGGAGGCAAAGCATCTATAAAAGGGGATTGTAATCTCATGGCCTAAAGCCCCCATTATTGAGCATATTGTTGATCATTTGATGTAGTTGAGAGGCTTACACTATATCTACTCATATCACCATCATTGGACATCCTATTCATGCCAATGATCATGTACACCATTGTCATATAATACATTATATCATTGATCATCTCTATTGGTCTCTCTATCATTGTCACTCATAATAGTGTACTTGTCTTGCTCATATCTTTGTGATCGTTCCATCCTTTTCAATGTTCTATAGCTTTTTAGAACAAGCTCAAAGTCTATTAAAAGCTGCCAAATTTTGAGGAAGTTTCATTTAGCCAATTGGGATAAAATGTTCTCGAAGTGGTCACTAGTCATTCTCTATAGAGTTCCTAAAATATCGGGAGTAAGCTTCAACTTGCTAAACTCATTGCTCATAGTATAGTCTATCATTTTAAGTGATTGCACTTGGAATCATTAGCTCTCTAAGCTAGTTAGATACTCTCAGAAGGAATGTTTCTAATTGCTACTATACTGCGAGTACTAAGCAAAATTTCTAGCAGGTATTAAGACCAAAATAGCAACTTTTTGGTCACTAGCCAGTTGCAAATCTATCTGTTTTGATCATATTGTTTGAAGCTTCGTCTCCAAAGCACATAAGCACTTATTTAGTGTCATTGGGAAGCTAAAAGGGCCTACAACACAAGTCTAAAGTAAAATAGGGTAGGTACTAAGCAAGGATTAGCAGTACCAACTCATTTCTTGAGGTATCCATCCATCTTTCCCAACATGATTCTAATGTTGACCTTGATCTTGGCTATTGGTTCCTCTTCCACTTCCAAAACCTTTATCTCTGCCTCTTCCTCTACCATAGTAGAAAACCTACTTAGAACTAGGTTTTCCTTGGTAGTTTGAGTCCTTGCCAAGATTCTTTTCTTCAATAATCACCATGGACACCATATCAACAAAATTTAGAATATTTTGCTTGGTCTATATAGAATTTATGAACTGCTTATATGCAGCTCCTAAACCACGAAGGCACACTTCCACCTTATTATTATCATCTACATTCCAACCAATAGATGCAAGTGACTCACATATGCTTTTGATTTTCAAGGTGTAGTCACTTCGCAGCATGCCCTTTTCTCGAGTGTATACAACTCGTTCTTGAGTTGCAATTTCCATGCCTTCGTATTGGTCATATACAATGTGACCAAACTATTCCAAGCCTCTTTCGGAGCCTTGGCATCCTATATGTGCCCAATCATGCTATCCTTTATGCTAACAGATAGCCAATACATTACCTTTCATGCTCCTTGATCCCATTCCTCATATGCTCTTAACTGGTCCGCGATCGAATTCCTCTCTGATAGAGCATTTTTGTTGTCTCCTTTGATGTACTTCTAGTAGCCTTTTCCCATCAAGAAATTTATCATTCTAAATCTCCAACCATGGAAGTTGTTCTTGTCCAACTTATTGGCCATACACTAACTCATTCCATTTGTGTTTACCATTTCTGCAGCAATTCATAACACTGGAAAAACACTACAAGTAGTACTTCTGCTTGAACATTGTCGCACTATGACTTGACAGTTCCACCTCAGAAAAACACAGTTTTCATGTATGAACAATAGATGGAATCGCTTGAAATTCTAGATCTAGAATATATGAGTGTTGTCGAAGAGGAAACGAGTTGCAGTTTTGCAAACTGGACTAGTTTTTCTATGGGCCCCACCTTTGCGGGCTCATAATGGAGGTTGAGATGGAAATTTGAGGTTGTTTATGAATCGTGTTTTCTCCACGCCTTCTCGTGTACTCTTCATTGTTGACCTTCTGCATGAGCTCTCTACAGCCAGATTGGCTATGATACCATGTCACGAGGAAGGAGATAAGGAAGAGAGCTCACACACACAGATTGAGGCAAGGAAGAATGGTCTTCTTCTTCTTCTTCTTCTTCTTCTTCTTCTTCTTCTTCTTCTTCTTCTTCTTCTTCTATTACATAAAAGGAGTATACAAGAATGACCTAAAACAACAATACAACAAGTGCTATATATAAAGAACAGTACATAAGGAAAATCCTAATGTCCGCGAATGAGTGAGTTGGCAAGAAACAAATGCTCCATCACTCTCGATAGATAAATCTAGTAAAGCTCGATGAAGTATCCCTAACATATACTGACATGACCACTATACATGTTAGAGAAATGAAAAAGTGATATGTTTCATCCTGGATCATCACATGTTGAACTCGATATCTCAACAAGTACTACTTCCAAGTTGAAGAAGTAAGGATCAAGAAGTTCATCCAATACTCCTTGTGGTGATTCTTCTGAAGTTAGCCTAGAGATGTGATTTGCCTGAAGGTGATTCTTGCCTTTCTTGACCACTACTTCAAATTCTTATTTCATTGTTAAGAGAAACCATCTTACTAATCGACAACTAAGGTGTGACAAAATATCTTCAAGAGGTGTTGCACATCGATAGTAGAGGTGTAGAAGACTTCAAGCTTATTGAAAGATTGGGTGCAAGGTGTGCACAAGGGCAAGCTACCAAGGTGGAGGACCTACACAAATGTTGATTGCACAAGCAATTGTGGTATTTTGTATACTTGTGTGTGCTTCTTTGGCTTAATTGCTATGCACAGAGAGCATTTTTGTCTCATTCTAGACAAAGAATAGGTATAGGGGAGACATTCCCTAAATTTATTACCATGAAAAAAGCACTTATGGCTACATTACCAGACCCTCCCCATGATTTTCTGTCAAGAAGTGGCTAGCTAAACCACTTCCAATATCCACACAGTGCAAGATTAAGGAGTTAGTGCTCCGCACAACATCAATTGAAGAATTCATTTCTATAGCAACAAGGTTAGAGCAAATTGGACACCAATATGCAACTCACTCTTCTAGTCTACCATACCCTATGGAATCTGAAGACCCAGTAACACAATTGAGAAAGGAACTTGAGAATCTAAGAAGGAAGAAGAATTGGCTCAACTTCAACGGGAGCTACAAGAACTTTGTGGAAGTGGCATCAAAAGTGGACTATGGATTTGCTGATATATTTAGGTAGTGATGTGTGTGAACACTCTAGGACTACTGGGGCACTTTTTTCCCTCTTTAGGAGTTTCTTTCCCCTAGCTTGTATATATGCCTATAGCACTAATAGGTTACTTATCTTTGTACATTCTAGTGGTAATACATTCAGTATTGTGTGTTGTGCTCCAAGCTTCTTCTTTTTGCTCCTTGTCCTGTTCACGTGCTTCCGCAAAAGTCTAACTCCAACAATTGGTATTAGAGCAGGTTGCCTCTTCATCTAGGGCATCATCGGCACCCCTCCATTCACAGTCTCAGAATCGCATGAAATTTTGTACGCATACTCAAGGTGATTAGGAGATCAAAACAACTTTGCTATGTGGTGCCAAAATTGTAATTTGAGCTCATTTTGACCCCCAAATGCACTATCACAGTGCTTGTGTAGGCTATTTTGTCTTTTTGTGCCAAAGATATATGCCAGTTTTGGTTTGCCAATATAAGCATCTCGAAGTCTATTATAGGTTTTGCAAAACTCGTCAGGGTACTTGTCTTCAACTTTTCTTATACAATCTCTTTTTTGCATCAAGGTATTCTAATCACTGGCCATGGATGAAAGCAGTGACGTATTTTGTATGTTGGTTGTTGAGGATAAGTTGGATGGTACCAATTACCCATTGTGGCCTTATATGATGCGACATCTATTGGTTGCAAAAGGACTATGGAACATTGTGCAAGGTGTTGAAAAACATCCTATTACACCTACAAATACAGCTATTGAAGTTGATGTAGATTGCATTGAAGATGGTGATATTCTTTAGATTCCTATTTGTGCTGCAACTTCTGCTGCACCTATTGCAAAGCAAATTTGTTGGGATGGCAAAGATGCTCAAGCACATGCATTGATAACCTTTTCTATCAACGTGCCATTATTCCTCACATTCGCTCTTGCAAAACAGCTAAGGATGCTTGGGATACACTTACCACATTGTACCAGGCTAGAAATGAGGCTCGTGTTGTTTACCTCCGAAAATAGTTGGAGAGTGAGCAATGAATGAAGGTGATTCTATGGACAGTTTTCTAACAAAGATCAAATACTTGAAGGAACAATTGATTTTTGTTGATGAAGTTATACCAGATAGCTCACTTGTGCAGACCATTTTGAATGGTCTTCCTGATTCATATTAGAGTTTTGCTTCCACTCTTCGTTTGATGATGAAAGGCAATCCAAATGCCTTGTCATTTGAAGAGTTAGTTTCTATTCTATTGCAAGAAGATCATTCTAGGAAGAACAGGTCTATTGTGCATGTTGCAGATCAAGCTTTCATGGCTAGTCAGAAGGGCAAAGGTAAATGGAGCTCATCTGCTAGTAAGTAGAATTCTGTAAATGCTACACATTCAAAGAAGGAAGACAAAGATGAGAAGAAATCAGAAAAGTAGAAATTGTTTTGCAAATATTGTAAAGCAAATGATCATGTCATTAAGAGCTATCCAAAACTGGCTGCTAAAGAGGCAAAGAAAAAGGAGGCTAGAATGGTTGTTGCAGAGGCCTCTATGCTAAAAACAGAGTCTGCTAATCTTGTGCAGAATGAAGAATCGGCTTTACTATTGTTTGTAACTTTGACCCATCTTCTCATGAGTAGTGTATGTATGTAGTAGACTCAGATGTTTGGTATTTTGATTGTGGGGCAACCAAACATATTACCTCGCAACGTAGTTTCTTCACTTCACTCGAGCTTGCCCCTACAGGGAATACTATCACATGCGCCAACAACTCCTCTTATCCTATCATGGAAGTTGGTAACATCATTTTGACTACTGTTGATGGTAGTTCTTTCACTTTTTCACATGCTTTATTTGTGCTAGGGTTCAGGAAGAATCTGTTATCAATTTCGGCTTTAGCCAAGATTGCCTTGGTTGTGAAATTTGTTGATGAGAGGTGTACAATCCATGATCTGTCAAATGGCGATGTGATTATTGCTTCTGGCATTTTATGTCATGGGCTATATAAGCTCATAGACTATGAAAGATATGTGAATGATTCAACATGTGCAGTACATGATTCTCAAGCTATGTCCGATGCAAAGCTTTGGCATGCATGCTTTGGTCATCTAAATTTTGCTAGTTTGCTATGCTTACAAAAATCTGAAATGGTGTCCTCTTTTCCCAAACTTGAGGCACCCAGTAAACATATATGTGAAGGTTGGATTTTGGGCAAAATGCAGTGTTCCTCCTTCCCAAAAGATGGTTTAGTTCGGGCTACTCAAAAATTGGATCTTGTTCATAGTGATGTTTGTGGTCCTATGCAGACACCTTCTTTTGGGAACTATCTTTACTTCATGACTTTCATCGATGGTTTTTCCAGGCATGCATGGGTATATCAATTGAAGGTGAAGTTGGAAGTGTTTATGTGCTTCAAACGAATTTTGGTTTTGGCTGAAAATCTATCAGCATGTAAAATGGGCACCCTTCATTCTGATCGAGGGGGGAATATATGTCTTCTAACTTTAATGCATTTCTAGTTGAACGTGGGATAAAATATTAGTGTATAGTTCCATATACACCTCAATAGAATGGAGTTGTTGAATGGAAGAACAAGTCACTCATGGATATGGCGAGGTGTATGGTCAAGAGTCATTAGTGCCTGAACAACATCACATGAAATTGGATGATAACGCAGTAAAATGTAATTTTTTTGGATACAGTTCTAAAAGCAAAGGCTATCGTCTGCATCACCCATAGACTAAATGCATGTTGCTTAGCTGTGATGTTGTTTTTGTGGAAGATGTTATTTAGCCTTTACTTTCATGTATGAAGGAGACATTTGTTAGCTCCAAAGACATGTATGATACTTTACTACCTCTTTTTACAGGTGGACAGTCTACTGTTGGTCCTAATGAGGCAACTTCTCAACCATTGTAGGTTTCATGTGATGATGCAGATCATTCTATTTCTAATGCATATTTACATGATGCACTTGTTGATGAGAGACCCGATGTTGAGGAGGCAAAAACTATGCCAAAATAGTTGGTGCAAACTTTGCGTGATAGCAAACTAGATGCACCTCTATCATATCGTACTCCTTCAGGCTCTCATAGTGCCTCTTTTGCATCAAATTGTTATGCTATGGCTGCATCTAGGCTCTATGATGAGATTGAGCCTATTTCATTTGATGAAGCACAGAATTCTAAAAACTGGATGGCTACAATGCAATCTGAATATGATGCTATCATGAAATATGGTACCTAGTCTTTATGTCACTTGCCTCCTGGCAACAAGGCCATTGGCACTAAGCGGGTATACAAGTTGAAGTGTAAACTTGATGGAATAGTTGATAGGTATAAGGTTAGGCTTGTTGCAAAGGGTTATGCTCAAGAAAGAGGCATTTATTTTGATGAGACCTTTGCTCCTACTTATTGAATGACTATTGTTCATAGCATCTGTGCATTTGCAACTCATCATGGTTGGAATGTACATCAATTGGAGATTAAAATAGCATTTCTGATTGGTGACTTGCATGAGGAAGTGTATGTTTTTAGCCATGTGGCTTTGTGCAGAAATGGCATGAAAACTAGGTGTGCAAGTTAAAGAAGGCATTATATGGTTTAAAGCAAGCACCACGTGCTTGGTATGAAAAGATACATGCCTATCTAATTGCACATGGTTTTTGACAACACTCCAATTGAAAGCACCTTATATGTTAAGCGTGCTAATGGCTTCTGACCATTGTTGTGTATGTTGATGAGATCTTGCTCACTGGTCCTCATGAGAAACATATTGTTGATTATAAGGCTGATTTGCATGCCTCATTTGAGATGTCTGATTTGGGGCATTTGCATCATTATTTGGGCATTCAATTTATGAAAGTTGATGGTGGGATGGCTTTGTGTCAAATGAAATATATTAACATATTATTGAAGCATTTTGGCCTTGAAGAATGTAAGCCTATTGCCACTCCTATGGAAATAGGTTTATGATTGAGTCTTCACGATGTTGCCAATGCATTTGATGTTGTTCTCTATCAGCAGGCTATTGGATGCTTGATTTACTTATGCATTATTCGGCCAAATATTTAGTTTGTTGTCTCACAGATGAGCAAGTTTATGCATTACCCACGTGTTAAGCATTGGCAAGCGGTTAAGCGCATCTTTCACTAATTGAGTGGTACCTATCTACTTGGGTTGTTTTATCCCAAGGGAGGATCACTACCGCTAGATTTGCATGCTTTTTCTGACTCTAACTAGGTTGGTTGCTATGAAACTTGTGTGTCCACTAGTTGTTGATATATTTAGGTAGTGATGTGTGTGAAGACACTAGGACCGCCGGGGTACTTTTTTCCCTCTTTAGGAGGTTTTTCTCCCCCGGCTTGTATATACGCCTATTGCCCTAATGGGCTACTTATCTTTGTACATTCTCTAGTAATACATTTGTGTGTTGTGCTCCAAGCTTCTTCTTCTTCCTTGTGTTGTTCGCGTGCTACCGTAGACGTCTAACTCCAACAATTGGTATCAGAGTAGGTCGTCGCTTCATCTAGGGTGTCGTCGACACTCCTTCGTTTGCAGTCTCAGAATTGTACGAATTTTGGTGAGCATACTCAGGGTGTTTTCGAGATCAAAACTGCTTCACTTTGTGGTGCCGAAATCGCGATCTGAGCTCGTTTCGGCCTCCGACCGCACTATCACAGTGCTTGTGTAGGCTATTTCGTCTTTTTGTGCCAAAGGTATATACCTGTTCTTGTTTTCCAATATAAGCGTCCTGAAGTACAGGTTTAGCAGAACTCATCTGGGCAATTCTGTTCAACTTTTTGAGATACAGTCAATTTTCTACATTAAGGTATTTTAGTCACCGGCCATGGCTGAAAGCAGTGATGTATTCCGTATGTTGGTTGTTGAGGATAAGTTGGATGGTACCAACTACCCATTATGGGCTTATATGATGCGATATGTATTGGTTGCAAAAGGATTTTGGAACATTGTGCAGGGTGTTGAAAGACGTCATGTTACACTTGTAACAACACGTACTGCAAATACAGGTGTTGGAGCTGATGAAGATGGTGTCGAAGATGATATTGTGCAGATTCCTGTTCGTGCTGCTGTTTTTGCTGCACCTACTACAGAGCAGATTCATTGGGATGGCAGAGATTCCCAAGCACATGCATTGATAGCTTTGTCTCTCAAACATGCCATTATTCCTCACATTCGCTCTTGCAAAACAGCTAAGGATGCTTGATATACACTTACCACATTGTACCAAGCTAGGAATGAGGCTCGTGTTGCTTACCTCCGAAAACATTTGGAGAGTGAGCACATGAATGAAGGTGATTCTATGGACAGTTTCCTAACAAAGATCAAAGACTTGAAGAAACAGTTGATTTCTGCTGATGAGGTTATACCAGATAGCTCACTTGTGCAGACCGTTCTGAATGCTTCTACTCTTCGGTTGATGATGAAAGGCAATCCAAATGCCTTGTCATTTGAGGAGTTAGTCTCTGTTCTGTTGCAGGAAGATCAATCCAGGCAGAACAGGTCCATTATGCATGTTGCAGATCAAGCTTTCTTGGCTAGTCAGAAGGGCAAAGGAAAATGGAGTTCTTTTACTAGTAAGCAGAAATCTGCAAATGCTGCACATTCGAAGAACCAAGACAAAGATGAGAAAAAATCAGAAAAGCAAAAATTGTTTTGTAAGTACTCTAAAGGGAATGATCATATCATAAAGAACTGTCCAAACTGGCTGCTAAAGAGGCAAAGAAGAAAGAGGTTGGAATGGTTGTTGCAGAAGCCTCTACACCAAAAACAGAGTCTGCTAATCTTGTGCAGGAAGAAGAATCGGTGTTTACTAATGTTTGCAATTTTGACCCATCTTCTCATGAGCAGTGCATGTCTGCAGTAGACTCAGATGTTTGGTATTTTGATAGTGGGGCGACCAAACATATTACCTCGCAGCACAGTTTCTTCTCTTCACTCGAGCCTTCCCCTACAGGGAATACTGTTACATGCGCCAACAACTCCTCTTATCCTGTTATGGGAGTTGGTAAGATCATTTTGACTACTGCTGATGTAGTTCTTTCACTTTGTCAGATGCTTTATTTGTGCCAGGGATCAAGAAGAATCTGTTATCAGTTTCTGCATTAGCCAAGATTGGCTTGGTTGTGAAATTTGTTGATGATAGATGTACAGTTCATCATCTGTCAAATGGTGATGTTATTATTGCTTTTGGCATTTTATGTCGTGGGCTGTATAAGCTCATAGACTATGAAAGATCTGAAAATGATTTGGCATGTGCAGTAAATGATTCTCAGGCTATGTCAGATGCAAAGCTTTGGCATGCACGATTTGGTCATCTGAATTTTGCTAGTTTGCTACGCCTGCAGAAATTTGAAATGGTGTCCTCTTTGCCCAGATTTGAGGCACGTGGAAAACATGTTTGTGAAGGCTATATTTTGGGCAAAATGCAGTGTTCCTCCTTTCCAAAAGATGGTTCAGTTTGGGCTACACAAAAATTGCAACTTGTACATAGTGATGTCTGTGGTCCTATGCAGACACCCTCTTTTGGAAATTACCTTTACTTCGTGACTTTCATTGATGATTTTTCCAGGCATGCATGGGTAAATCCACTCAAAGCAAAGTTCAAAGTGTTCATGTGCTTTAAACAGTTTTTAGTTTTGGTTGAAAATCTGTCAGCATGTAAAATGGGCACCCTCCGTTCTGATCGAGGGGGGGAATATATGTCTTCTGATTTTAATGCATTTCTGGTTGAACGTGGGATAAAACACCAGTGTACAGTGCCGTATACATCTCAATAGAATGGAGTTGCTGAACGAAAGAACAGGTCACTCATGGAGATGGCGAGGTGTATGGTCAAAAGTCTGGCTTTACCACATAGTTTCTGGCTTGAGGTTGTCATGTGTGCAGCATATGTACTTAACAGGTGTCCCACTAAAAAGCGCTGTAGTCTATCACTCCATATGAGGCTTGGCATGATCACAAGCCATCTGTTGCTCATCTGCATGTTTTTGGTTGTTTGGCATATGCATTAGTGCCTAAACAATATCACAGAAAATTGGATGATAAAGAAGTAAAATGTATTTTTGTTGGGTACAATTTTGAAAGTAAAGGCTATCGTCTTTATCATCCACAGACTAAATGCATTCTGGTTAGCCGTGATGTTGTTTTTGGGGAAGATGCTATTCAGCCATTGCTTTCATGTACTAAGGAGACATCTGTTAGCTCCAAAGACATGTATGATACTTTGCTGCCTCTTTTTACAGGTGGACAGTCTAGTGCTGGTCCTAATGAGGCAACTTCTCAGCCTTTGCAGGTTTCATGTGATGATGCAGATAATTCCATTTCTGATGCAGATGTACATGATGCACTTATTGATGAGAGAGCTGATATTGAGCAGGCAAGAACTATGCCAAAATGGCTGGTGCAGACCTTGCGTGACAGCAAATTAGATGCACCTCTGTCATATCGTACTTGTTCAGGCTCTCATAGTGCCTCTTTTGCATCAGATTGCTATGCTATGGCTGCGTCTAGTCTCTGTGATGAGAATGAGCCTGTTTCTTTTGATGAAGCACAGAATTCAGAAAATTGGATGGCTACTATGCAATCTGAATATGATGCTATAATGAAGAATGGTACATGGTCTTTATGTGACTTGCCTCCTGGCAAGAAGACCATTGGCACTAAGTGGGTATACAAGCTAAAGCGTAAACCTGATGGTACAGTTGACAGGTATAAGGCTAGGCTTGTTGCAAAGGGTTATGCGCAGGAAAGAGGCATTGATTTTGATGAGACATTTGCACCTACATGCCATATGACTACTGTTCGGAGCATTTGTGCACTTGCAGCCCATCATGGTTGGAATGTACATCAGTTGGACGTTAAAACAACATTTCTAAATGGTGACTTGCATGAAGAAGCATATGTTTTTCAGCCCCATGGCTTTGTGCAGAAAGGGCATGAAAACTAGGTGTGCAGGTTAAAGAAGGCATTATATGGTTTAAAGCAAGCACCACGTGCTTGGTATGAGAAGATACATGCCTATCTGGTTGCACATGGTTGTGAGAACAGGTTGTTGGATGCTTGATTTACTTATGCATTACTTGGCAAGATATTCAGTTTGCTATCTCACATATGAGCACGTTTATGCATTGCCTAGGAGTCACGCATTGGAAGGCGGTTAAGCGCATCTTTCGCTACTTGAGTGGTACTCGGCTACTTGGGTTGTTTTATCCCAAGGGGGGATCGCTACCGCCAGATTTGCATGCTTTTTTTGACTCAGATGGGGCTGGTTGCTATGACACTCATGTGTCCACCAATGGTTTTTGCTTCATGCTTGGTAGCTCATGTATATCTTGGTTGAGCAAGAAGCAGCCTACTGTGGCCACTTCCAGTTGTGAGGCTGAGTATAGGGAAGCTTTCATAGCAACTGTTGAGTGTGTGTGGCTCATACACCTTATGGCTGATTTGGGTATTGGCCAGTCTTCTGCCACCACCATCTTCACTGACAGTCAGAGTGCATTGGCAGTTGCGAGGAACCCTATGTTCCATGCTCGCACTAAGCACATTGAGGTGCATTATCACTATGTCAGGGAGAGGTTCTCTGCTGGGGAGATCAGCTTGGCATATGTGCCCACGCAGGAGAACATAGCAGACCTTTTCACGAAGGCTCTGCTTAGGGAGAAGTTTGAAGCTTTCCACAAAGCTTTGGGCTTACTTCCTTTTGTGGGGTGATTTCCACATAGCTTGGCACTTCCTTATACATGAGTGTTAGCTCCTTGTTCACCGCATCACTCCCAGGGGGGATTTGTTGATATATTTAGGTAGTGATGTGTGTGAACACACTAGGAATGCCGGGGCACTTTTTTCCCTCTTTAGGAGGTTTTTTTCCCCGGCTTGTATATACGCCAATTGCGCTAATGGGCTACTTATCTTTGTACATTCTCTAGTAATACATTCAGTATTATGTGTTGTGCTCCAAGGTTCTTCTTCTTCCTTGTGTTGTTCGCATGCTACCAAAGACGTCTAACTCCAACACTAGTGGCTTTTGCTTCATGCTTGGTACTTCATGTATATCTTGGTTGAGCAAGAAGCAACCTACTGTGGACACTTCCAGTTGTGAGGCTGAGTATAGGGTAGGTTTCACAATGACTATTGAGTGTGTGGTGCAGGTGCCTTATGGCTGATTTGGGTGTTGGTCAGCTTTCTGTCACCACCATCTTCATTGACAGTCAAAGTGCATTGGTAGTTTCATGGAACCATATGTTCCGTGCTCGCACTAAGCACATTGAGGTGCATGATAAGCAAGCAACCATGAACGTGGTTACCAGCTTACCAGACATGACACATGAGTTTGGAAATGTCATTCCCGAGAACCACATATGAGACCTAGAGCAAGGAGACCTAGGATGAGAACCCAATACTCCTTGAGGCAAATCCATCTTGACCAGATTGATTACCCCATAGTGGGTGTTCCAAGACAAAAAAAGCATAGAACTATTCTTGAATAGAGAAATGAAGGAAGCTTTGGGGGATACAAGCTAGATCAACTTAGCAAAATAGACGGGGTCACCATCTATGGGTTCAAAGATCCTGAGATACTAGACAAATTTGTCTATCTGGATAACACGTCAGAGAGAATGTTATTGGTAACAGAGCATGGTAGGCATGCATACACTTGAGCAGGGTGAATTGATCTTTGCTCCACCAAGATTGAATGTTTCCCCTGGCCTCCAAGGTGTTGGGTCATCCCAGGTTCATGAAAACCAAAGTGAAAGAGATCAAGAAAGACATGAGGTAAGCTTTCCACACATTGTGGGTAGAGACAGACCAAGAGCTAAAAGTGAAAGACCTAAAAGAGAGAGACATAGAGCACATTGGCATCAAAGAGATGAACATGGTTTTCCATGGCCTAGACCTCGAGAGTACCCAAGAACCCTTAGACCCTCTCAAGTGGTCAAGACAATGAAAAACTACTTTGATGGGTTAGGAGATCCTTATCATCCTGTAGCCGAGTTTGAACAAGTTTTCTGTAGCCGAGTTCAAGCAAGTTTTAAGAGTTGAACAGGTCGAGGACGTGTTCATCCAGTTTGAGGCATTTGGTTTGACCCTCAAGGGTACTACCTTAGCTTGGTTTTAACCATGAACAGTTGCAGCTACCATAATATAGGTCAACTACTAAAAGCATTCATTGTAGAATTTTCCAAGAGTGGCATCGGGCATAACACATCATCCTTGATCCACAGCTTCAAGAAAACACCCCAAGAAACAGTTCGGCTAGCTAGGTGGAGATTTAAACAATATGTGGAAAGATGTACCACACCTAAATTACCTACACAAGCAAAACAAGTTTCCCTGTCTTTAGATGGACTTCTAAGGGGGAAACTTAGATCATATGTATATCTGAAGGAGCCAACCACACTGAATCAATGCTTGAGAATGTGTATTCACATACAAGACAACTTGGGCAAGGAGTTAGAATTGTCCAAACTCCATAAAGATTCTAATAGTTCTACTAGTCATACTTCTAGACCCTCCACTTCAATAGATGAGCTAGCTAAGCAAGTTGCCAAGAAGCTAGGAGTCCAAAATAGACAAACACCTAGGGTCACCTCATTGAAACGATGTTATACTTGCAAAGGCAGCCACATGGCTAACGTATGCCCAATGCAAAACCAGAACATGAGATAACTAAATGCTCCATATTGAATGATAGAGAGGAAATACACGAACCATGTGGCTCAAGATGGTCTGTACAATGTTGTGAGAGATGGATGGATACCTCAAGGAAGTGAGGTGGTACTACTAAAACCTGCTTTGTACCAGCCTTGATACACTTTAGAGTTGTAAAGGAGGCCCTTTTAGCTTGCAAATGACACCATGAAAGTACCTATGTACTTTGGAGTTGATGCTTGCAATGGTTAATTCAAAACAGACTAGTTCAATAATAGCTAATGTTGAAAAAACTTGCTACTTTAGTCCATACACCTGTTCGTTCTTTTGCTTAGAGCTCATAGTACAGTAACAATTGATAAAATTCCTTTTGGGGGAATTTAGTTTAGATAGCTAATGTTTGCAAGTGCAATCATTCAAAATGATGAACTATGCTCTAAGAAATCAATTTAGCAAATCAAAGCTTAACCCGAACTTTTTAGGGACTAACCAGTAGATGACCAGTGAGCACTTCGAGGACAATTTCTCTTAGATGCCTGAATCAAATGCCTAGAAATTTTAGTAGCACAAAGTAGACTTTAAGCTCGTTCTAACAAGGCAAGTATCATGCAAAATTGTTGAGCATTCACTGAGATATTACCATAAGAAAATGACTATTCTGAGTAGTCATAGCAGAGAAGTAGACAGAGATGTTCAATGAGCTATGTGTATTATAAAACATGATTGTACAAAGTCATTGGCATTGTAATGATGCTCAATGATGATGAACTGAGTGAGCTATGGTGTAACTACTCAAGTTCAACAAATGATCAAGGAGAGAGCTCTCAATGAGGCACACTATCTTGCTAGATTTTACAACCTTTTTTATATGAGTTTCTTCTAAGTTTGAATTTGAATTCAAACTTGTCTCCAACTAAAAAAGTGACTCGATTGATTTAGGAGTTATTCTCTCAATTGAACTCGTAACTAATATTCTTCCTAACTCCACGAGATATAGGCATTTACAAGATTCTTCAAGGGATTTGATCTTTTACAATGGTAGATGATCAAGTAGTTACAAGCTGATGTTCACATGTATTATCAAGTACTAATTCCACAAAATTCTTCCATGCTAAGCCAAATGTGTAGGTTTGTACAATTGCACCAACAACTCCCTCTCAAGCCAAACATCGTGGCTTGCTTTTGCTTCATCAATCTTCATGAATATCGTGTAATCCAATCATGGTTTTAAACCTACAAAGTTTAGTACCATCAAGTGCTTTGGTTAACAAATCAGCACACTGCATATTTGTAGATACAATGCTAGTTGAATATCTTTGTGCAAGAGTTTCTCTCTGACATAGTGATAGTGCACTTCTATATGCTTAGTACTTGCATGATAAATGGGGTTGGCTGCAAGATGCAAAGAACTATTATTATCACCAAAGATCATTGGTGAGTGAGTGTGAAGTCCCAAATCTGAGTAGAGCAATCTGATCCAAATAGCTTCTTGTGTAGCATTTGCTAATCCCCTATATTCAGCATTTGTTGAAGATAGAGCAACAGTTGGTTGCTTCTTAGAAGACCATGAGATGGGCTTATCACCTGCAAAAGATAAATAGCCAGAAGTACTTCTTCTATCATCCTTGAATCTAGCCCAATCTGCATCTGACTACAACTTTATTCCAAATCTGATGTGTATGGGAAGTAAAGACCTTGATTTTGAGTACAACGGCTTCCAAGTGAGGTGCTCTAGGTTTATGCATGAATTGGCTCCGAACACTTACTTCATAACATATGTCAATACTTGTTAATGTTTCATAGTTTAGACTTCCAACTATGCTTTAATAACCTACAATGTCTTCATGCAAATTACCTTTATGAGCACTTAATTTATGATTTACCTCCATAGGGGTGCTAGCTACTTTTGCATCCTCCAAGTGGAACTTCTTCAACATGTCTTGCACATATTTCCTTTGAGTGATGTAGATTCCAGAGTTAGTGTATACCAACTCAAGTCCAAGAAAATATTTCAAAAACCCTAGGTCACTTATCTTAAACTCCTGCATCATTTGGTTTTTGATTTGTTTGATTCCATTGGCATCACTACCTATAAGAATGATGTCATCCACATATACACATAAATATATCAATTCTGAATTACTCCTCTTGATAAACAGAGAAGAATTTGTTGGAGTTAGATGTCTGCGGAAGCACGCGAACAGCACAAGGAAGAAGAAGAAGCTTGGAGCACAACACACAAGACTGAATGTATTACTAGAGAATGTACAAAGATAAATAGCCCATTAGGGCAATAGGCGTATATACAAGCCGGGGGAAAAAAAACCTCCTAAAGAGGGAAAAAAGTGCCCCGGCAGTCCTAGAGTGTTCACACACATCACTACCTAAATATATCAACAAATCCCCCCTGGGAGTGATGCGGTGAACAAGGAGCTGGCACTCATGTATAAGGAAGTGCCAAGCTATGTGGAAATCACTCCACAAAAGGAAGTAAGCCCAAAGCTTTGCGGAAAGCTTCAAACTTCCCCCTAGGCAGAGCCTTCGTGAAAAGGTCTGCAATGTTCTCCTGCGTGGGCACATATGCCAAGCTGATCTCCCCAGCAGAGAACCTCTCCCTGACATAGTGATAATGCACCTCAATGTGCTTAGTGCGAGCATGGAACACAGGGTTCCTCGCAACTGCCAATGCGCTCTGACTGTCAGTGAAGATGGTGGTGGCAGAAGACTGGCCAACACCCAAATCAGCCATAAGGCGTCTGAGCCACACACACTCAACAGTCGCTGTGAAAGCTGCCCTATACTCAGCCTCACAACTGGAAGTGGCCACAGTAGGCTGCTTCTTGCTCAACCAAGATATACATGAGCTACCAAGCATGAAGCAAAAACCACTGGTGGACACACGAGTGTCATAGCAACCAGCCCAATCTGAGTCAGAAAAAGCATGCAAATCTGGCGGTAGTGATCCCCCCTTGGGATAAAACAACCCAAGTAGCCGAGTACCACTCAAGTAGCGAAAGATGCGCTTAACCGCTTTCCAATGCGTGACTCCTGGGCAATGCATGAACCTGCTCATCTGTGAGACAGCAAACTGAATATCTCACCGAGTAATGCATAAGTAAATCAAGCATCCAACAGCCTGCTGATAGAGAACAGCATCAAATGCATCTCCAGCATCATGAAGACTCAATCGTAAACCTGTCTCTATAGGAGTGGCAATAGGCTTACAGTCTTCAAGGCCAAAACGCTGCAATAATGTGTCAATATATTTCGTTTGACACAAAGCCATTCCACCATCAACTTGCATAAACTGAATGCCCAAATAGTGATGCAAATGCCCCAAATCAGACATCTCAAATGAGGCATGCAAATCAGCCTTGAAATCAGCAATATGCTTCTCAAGAGGACCAGTGAGCAGCATGTCGTCTACATAGACAACAATGATCAGAAGCACATCATTAGCACGCTTAACATATAAGGTGCTTTCAGTTGGACTGTTCTCAAAACCATGTGCAATTAGATAGGCATGTATTTTCTCATACCAAGCACGTGGTGCTTGCTTTAAACCATATAACGCCTTCTTTAACCTGCACACCTGGTTTTCATGCCCTTTCTGCACAAAGCCACGGGGCTGAAAAACATACACTTCTTCATGCAAGTCACCATTCAGAAATGCTGTTTTAATGTCCAACTGATGTACATTCCAACCATGATGGGCTGCAAGTGCACAAATGCTCCGAACAGTAGTCATACGGCATGTAGGTGCAAAGGTCTCATCAAAATCAATGCCTCTTTCCTGCGCATAACCCTTTGCAACAAGCCTAGCCTTATACCTGTCAACTGTACCATCAGGTTTACGCTTCAGCTTGTATACCCACTTAGTGCCAATGGCCTTCTTGCCAGGAGGCAAGTCACATAAAGACCATGTACCATTCTTCATTATAGCATCATATTCAAATTGCATAGCATCCATCCAATTTTCTGAATTTTGTGCTTCATCAAAAGAAACAGGCTCATTCTCATCACAGAGACTAGATGCAGCCATAGCATAGCAATCTGATGCAAAGGAGGTACTATGAGAGCCTGAACAAGTACGATATAACAAAGGTGCATCTAATTTGCTGTCACGCAAAGTCTGCACCAGCCATTTTGGCATAGTTTTTGCCTGTTCAATATCAGCTCTCTCATCAACAAGTGCATCATGTAAATCTGCATCAGAAATGGAATGATTTGCATCATCATATGAAACCTGCAAAGGCTGAGAAGTTGCCTCATTAGGACCAGCGTTAGCCTGTCCACCTGTAAAAAGAGGCATCAAAGTATCATACATGTCTTTGGAGCTAACAGATGTCTCCTTAGTACATGAAAGCAATGGCTGAATAGCATCTTCCACAAAGACAACATCACGGCTAACCAGAATGCGTTTAGTCTGTGGATGATACAGACGATAGCCTTTACTTTCAGAACTGTACCCAACAAAAATACATTTTACTGCCTTATCATCCAATTTTCTGCGATGTTGTTCAGGCACTAATGCATATGCCAAACAACCAAAAACACGCAGATGAGCAACAGATGGCTTGCGGTCATGCCAAGCCTCATATGGAGTGATAGACTGCAACGCTTTGGTGGGACACCTGTTCAGTACATATGCTGCACACATGACAGCCTCAAGCCAGAAACTATGTGGTAAAGCCTGACTTTTGACCATGCACCTCGCCATCTCCATGAGTGACCTGTTCTTTCGTTCAGCAACTCCATTCTGTTGAGGTGTATACGGCACTGTACACTGGTGTTTTATCCCACGTTCAGCCAGAAATGCATTAAAATCTGAAGACATATATTCCCCCCCTCGATCAGAACGGAGGGTGCCCATTTTACATGCTGACAGATTTTCAGCCAAAACCAAAAACTGTTTGAAGCACATGAACACTTCGGACTTTGCTTTGAGTGGATATACCCATGCATGCCTGGAAAAATCATCAATGAAAGTCACGAAGTAAAGGTAATTTCCAAAAGAGGGTGTCTGCATAGGACCACAGACATCACTATGTACAAGCTGCAATTTCTGCATAGCCCGAACTGAACCATCTTTTGGAAAGGAAGAACGCTGCATTTTGCCCAAAATACAGCCTTCACAAACATGTTTTCCAGGTGCCTCAAGTTTGGGCAAAGAGAACACCATTTCAGATTTCTGCAGGCGTAA
Source organism: Ceratopteris richardii (assembly GCA_020310875.1). Lineage (NCBI taxonomy): Eukaryota > Viridiplantae > Streptophyta > Polypodiopsida > Polypodiales > Pteridaceae > Ceratopteris > Ceratopteris richardii. Next base: position 29,120,879 of record CM035428.1, read on the forward strand.
CAAACTAGCAAAATTCAGATGACCAAAGCGTGCATGCCAAAGCTTTGCATCTGACATAGCCTGAGAATCATGAACTGCACATGCCGAATCATTCACAGATCTTTCATAGTCTATGAGCTTATACAGCCCACGACATAAAATGCCAGAAGCAATAATCACATCGCCATTTGAGAGATCATGGACTGTACACCTGTCATCAACGAATTTCACAACCAAGCCAATCTTGGCTAATGCAGAAACTGATAACAAGTTCTTTTTGATCCCTGGCACAAATAAAGCATCTGACAAAGTGAAAGAACTACCATCAGCAGTAGTCAGAATGATCTTACCAACTCCCATAACAGGATAAGAGGAGTTATTGGCGCATGTGACAGTATTCCCTGTAGGGGCAGGCTCGAGTGAAGAGAAGAAACTGCGCTGCGAGGTAATATGTTTGGTCGCCCCACTGTCAAAGTACCAAACATCTGAGTCTACTGCAGACATGCACTGATCATGAGAAGATGGGTCAAAACTGCAGACAGTAGTAAATGCCCATTCTTCTTCCTGCACAAGACTTGCAGACTCTGTTTTTGGTGTAGAGGCCTCTGCAACAACCATTCCAGCCTCTTTCTTCTTTGCCTCTTTAGCAGCCAGTTTTGGACAGTTCTTTATAATATGATCATTTCCTTTACAGTACTTGCAGAACAATTTCTGCTTTTCTAATTTCTTCTCATCTTTATCCTGGTTCTTCGATTGTGCAGCATTTGCAGATTTCTGCTTACTAGTAGAAGAGCTCCATTTTCCTTTGCCCTTCTGACTAGCCAGGAAAGCTTGATCTGCAACACGCATAATGGACCTGTTCTGCCTGGACTGATCTTCCTGCAACAGAACAGAGACTAATTCCTCAAATGACAAGGCATTCGGATTGCCTTTCATCATCAATCGAAGAGTAGAGGCAAAACTCTGATATGAATCAGGAAGGCCATTCAGAACGGTCTGCACAAGTGAGCTATCTGGTATAACCTCATCAGCAGAAATCAATTGTTCCTTCAGGTCTTTGATCTTTGTAAGAAAACTGTCCATCGAATCACCTTCATTCATGTGCTCACTCTCCAACTGTTTTCAGAGGTAAGCAACACGAGCCTCATTCCTAGCCTGGTACAAAGTGGTAAGTGTATCCCAAGCATCCTTTGCTGTTCTGCAAGAGCGAATGTGAGGAATAATGGCACATTTGACAGACAAAGCTATCAATGCATGTGCCTGGGCATCTCTGCCATCCCAACGAATCTGCTCTGCAGTAGGTGCAACAGAAACAGCAGCACGAACAGGAATCTGCGGAATATCATCTTCGACACCATCTTCATCAGCTCCAACACCTGTATTTGCAGTACCTGTCGTTACAGGTGTAATAGGACGTCTTTCAACACCCTGCACAATGTTCCACAATCCTTTTGCAACCAGTACATGTCGCATCATATAAGCCCATAATGGGTAGTTGGTACCATCCAACTTATCCTCAACAGCCAACATACGGAATACATCACTGCTTTCAGCCATGGCCGGTGACTAAAATACCTTGATGCAGAAAATTGACTGTACCTAAAAAAGTTGAACGAAACTGCCCAAACGAGTTCTGCTAGACCTGTAGCAGACTTCGAGACGCTTAAACTGGCGAACAGAAACTGGTATATACCTTTGGCACAAAAGGACGAAATAGCCTGCACAAGCACTGCGATAGTGCGTTCCGAGGCCGAAACGAGCTCAGATCTCGGAAACACCCTGAGTATGCTCACCAAATTTCGTGCGAATCTGAGACTGCAAACGGAGGAGTGTCGACGGCGCCCTAGAAGAAGCAACGACCTGCTCTGATACCAATTGTTGGAGTTAGACGTCTGCGGAAGCACGCGAACAGCACAAGGAAGAAGAAGAAGCTTGGAGCACAACACACAAGACTGAATGTATTACTAGAGAATGTACAAAGATAAATAGCCCATTAGGGCAATAGGCGTATATACAAGCCGGGGGAAAAAAAACCTCCTAAAGAGGGAAAAAAGTGCCCCGGCAGTCCTAGAGTGTTCACACACATCACTACCTAAATATATCAACAGAATTTGCCTTGCTCATCATGAATCCTTGGTCTTGAAGGTAGGTTGTTAACCTATGGTTCCATTCCCTAGGTGCCTGCTTCAAACCATAAAGAGCTTTCTTTAATTTGCATACATGATTTACCTTGCTTGGATCTTCATAGCCAGGAGATTGAGCCATGTCAACCTCCTCTGAAATCCACCTATTGAGAAAAGCATTTTTCACATCTAGTTGATACATATTCCAATTTCTAGATGCAGCTACACTTACCAATACTTGGATGGTTGGCATCTTAGCCACTGGTGAAAAAGTTTCTTTATAGTCTATTCCATGGGTTTGTGTAAAACCCTTAGCCACAAGCCTAGCTTGATACCTATTTATGGATCCATCTAAGTTCCTTTTGATTTTGTAAATCCACCTAGAATCAATTACCTTCATTGATGCTTTCTTGGGTGCTAGCTCCCAAGTGTCATTCTCTTGGATTGCCTCTATTTCTTCATACATAGCCTCCTTCCATTTTGTTTTGGTCCTTGCTTCTTCATATGAAGAAGGTTCTTCAAGTGAAAAATCCTTAGCAAGATAAATAGAATAGTGACCAATGAAGTATCATACCCATATCTGATTGGTTTCTTACTCTCTCTTTGTGATCTCCTTAAGGCTTGGTTGGATGACTTAGGTATGTCCTCCAACCTCTTCACCTTGACTTTGCCTTTTGATTTCCTTGCTCTAAATTCTTCCAAGGTGTCCTCATCATCTAATTTGATGTCTTCTATTGTGTTTGGCTCCTCCTTGGTGAGGCTTCAAAATTCTTCTTCCAAGTCATATGGCAACTTGACCTTCTTGCATTCACTTTCAAACCAAGAGTCATTCTCATCAAAAACAACATCTCTACTGACCATAAATCCTTTGTTGGATGGATTATAAAAATTGTATCCCTTTTGATTTATATCATACACTATGAAAATGCATTTCTCTGCCTTAGGGTCTAACTTACCTCTGATTTCATATGGAACATGCACATAAGCAACACAACCAAATATTCTGCAATGTTCAAGTGATGGTCTCCTACCATTCCATGCCTCATAGGGGGTCATCCCATCAAGGGACTTAGAGGGTAACCTATTAACAAGATAAGTGGCAGTAGACACAGCCTTTGCCCACAAATAATTAGCCAACTTTTTTTCATTCAGCATAGATCTAGCTGCTTCCACAATCAATCTGTTCCTACTCTCGGCTACTCCATTTTGCTCAAGAGTATATCTAGTTTTGATCTCTCTCTTGATATCTCGGTCCTGCAAAAATGCATCAAACTCATTGGAGAAGTACTCACCTCCTCCATCTGACCTTATCCTCTTTAAACTCTTTCCTGCTTGATTTTCCACAAGTGCAAGATATTTTTTGAAACAATTGAACACTTCATCCTTCTGTTTCATGAAATACAAGATAGTTCACCTACTAAAATCATCAATAAATGGCACATAGTACCTTGAGCCTAAAATTGAAGGATCCTTGCTTGGTCCCCACACATCTGTGTGGACAAGTTCCAAATAATCCTCATGCATATAGCCTTTCTTTGTTAAGGTTAACCTGTGTGATTTACCAAACTGAGATGCACCACATTTATAGATCATATGTTGCTTGGATACATTAGGTATCCCAAGTACATATTGATCTCTACATATCTGCTTCAATGTTCTCTCACCAATGTGTCCTAATCTTTTGTGCCATATCTATAACTCAAACAAGGTTTGATTTTTATAATTATAAAGTGCAATGTTTCTAGTGTCCTCAAGCACAAATGTAAACAATCTACTTGTTTTCTCTCCCTTTGCAATTCTCTTGAATCCATGTTGGGGGTCCTCCATAAAGGCCTCAAATTTGTTGAACCTTACCAGCAAACCCTTTTCCACTATCTGTCCAACACTCATCAAGTTTTTTGTGATACTAGGTACATAAAGAACTCTTTCCCATCAAAAGTTTTGACATTTCCTACCTTGACAACTGAATGTCTGGTATCATCACCTGTCTACACTTGGTGCTTTCCCTTGGGCTCTTCAAGATCAGAAAGGAGAGATATATTGCCTAATACATGGTTTGAACAACCTGAGTCAATATAGAAGAGGTGCTCATCATTCATACTTTGTTTTGAAGTGATGTTCATAATGAGAAGAGAATCCTCTTGATCCTCTACATAGTTTTTGAATTCTTTTCTTGATTTGTATCCTCCTTGATAATTGTTGTTGTAATTGTTGTTGTAGCCATGGTTGTAACCTTGATTATGGTTGAATCTTCCTCTTGATTGTGAGTAGCCACCTCTTTGGAATCCTCTTCCTCTTTGGTTCTTGAATGTTCCTATAGCACTCATCTATTGTGTGATTAGACAGTCCACATATATTGCATAGGGAAGAGTTGAAAGGTCTCCTCCTACCTTGCTTACCTCCTTTGCCCCTTCCTCTTGAATTCCTACCTCTCCCTGCATAGTGAGCTTGAGAGGTAGTACCTTCATCTTCAAACTTCTTACTCTTTCCTTTATCCTTAGAGTTTCCTTTATCTGTATAGAGGGCAGAAGAATTGTTACCTCTTGATGGTTCACCATTTTTGTTGAGCTTGGCATCATGAGTGAAGAGTTGTCCCATGAGAGTGGTTAGATCAGGGATTTGCATATCCATATAAAGATCCATTGTAGTTGCAAAGGATTCGCACTTACCATCTACCTTGATGCCATTGATTATCTATCTCACTATTTTTTCTTCTTCAATCTCCTCTCCTATGCTTGCCAATTGATCAGCCACATCCTTTACCTTGGTCACATATTCTGAAACATTATGCTTAGGTTGCTTCTTTTGAGTAGTGAACTCTATCCACAATTAAATTTTCCTAGCTCTTCTATTGGAAGAAAAGTATGAAGATAGAGTATCCCAAGTCTCTTGGGAAGTTTTGCAATTCCTAATGTGAGGAAGAAGGAAGTCAAAAATAGAGTTAAGTAGATATGACCTGGCTAAAGCATCTTTGGCACACCATGAGTTGAGTCTTTCTATCTCATCTCTTGTAGGTTGACCTTTGCTTCTAAATCTGGGCATCTTATCTCTTGATATGTATCCATAGAGACTACTTCCTTGTAGATAGGTCTTCATCCTCAAGGACCATGCTAGATCATTATTCTTGTCCAATTTATCAATGAAAGAAGGGAAACCATCTCCCATTTTACCTCATCTTGCTCTGATACCACTATTGTGAGAGGTGGATGGATACCTCAAGGAAGTGAGGTTGTACTGCTAAAACCTGCTCCATACCAGCCTTGATACACTTTAGATTTGTAAAGTAGGCCCTTTTAGCTTGCAAATGACACCAAGAAAGTACTACGTACTCTGTAGTTGATGCTTGAAATGATTAATTCAAAACATACTAGTTCAATAATAGCTAGTGTTGAAAAAACTTGCTATTTTAGTCCATACACCTGCTAGTTCTTTTGCTCAAAGCTCACAATACAGTAACAATTGATAAAATTCCTTTTGGGGGAATTCAATTAGCTTAGATAACTAATGTTTGCAAGTGGAATCATTCAAAATGATCAATTGTGCTCTGAGAAATCAATTTAGCAAATCAAATCTTACCCCCGACTTTTTAGGGACAAAGTAGTTACAAGCTGATGTTCACATGTATTATCAAGTACTAATTCCACAAAAGTCTTCCATGCTAAGCCAAGTGTGTAGGCTTGTATAATTGCACCAACATAGAATAGGCAGGCTATCAAAAAAACTTAGCAGCAACCTTACTATAGCTTAGTGATGAGTAGCACCTCCTTTAATGTCAATCCGAGAAGACGTGAGGATGGTATGAAGACCTCGAACAAGTGATGGCACAAGTGTGTGAGTGAGAAGCACAAAAACATGCACACAAACATGCACACACATACACACACACGTGCACACAGGCAAGAACAAAGAGAGAGACAATGGAGTAACTTCTATTGCAAAAGAGTTCTCATACAAGTTCAAATCTACAACAAGCTAACCTCAAAAATGAGCTCTCTAGCTCTTTTTATAGTTTTTGAATAGCTTTGGTCATGTCCAGACCTAGGGTCCAACCTAGTTAAAATTAGGTTCCTAGACTAATTTGGAGGCTCAAACGAGCTCATAAAATTATGAAAATTGATAGGTAGGTACTTCTAATGCTCCTCAAGCTCAAGGACTCCTTGGATTGCACAAAATGGATCTACAAAAAGGTGGAATGGTATTTACAATGGTGTCGAGTGACTAAAATCATTATTTGGAAAATATTTGGAAAACTTTAAGGGCCTATTTGCCAGATCTGCATTGACTACTTTGCCTACTTGATCCTTGCTCCGACTCCCTTCTTTGGCTTTCTTGTCTTGTGGGTCCTTGGGTGCCTTGACTGCTGCCAACACCCCCCCTCTCTCACGTCTGTCGTCTCTGATAGACCCTTGTTTGGTTGAGCATTTGACATAGTATTCCACCACGTCTGAAGCGAGGTGATGTTCTTCCAGTCGCAGCCCCCGTGCTAGGTCTGTTAACAAAGCATCCCAATCTACTGGCCCTGGAATGTCCAGATGTGGCAGTCGCAATTGATCTCAGTGTAAGGTCCTCTCCACAGCAAACAGTTGGAGGAGATGTGAGGGTTTGGGTATGAATATTTCAGAGTGGTATTCCCAGAACCTTGTGACGAACATCTCTTCGAAAGTTTGTTTGTAGCAAGCTGGGAGGTACTTTATTCTGGCATGCCAGGCATATATTACATTGATTGAGGGGGTTGTGCTCATGTCATACACCAAGTCTAGGTTGCCTACGGTGAAGCCTACTCCTGACAAATGTGGATCTTTAATGTTTTTGAATGTTCTGAACGTGATCAACATTAATTCGAATATCTTCATACACATTTGTGCCATCACATCAGGGGTGTTGCGTATTCTGAGACTCCAATGATGGATGGTGGAAATCATATTGCAACCAAGGCCTATCCTTGTGGAGGTGCTAGATAGACATAATTCAACCATTTTGCACAGCCTTTGACGTTCTTTACAGCAATGGAAAACTCGGGCCAAGTGCATCTTCGTAGGACTGGAACGTAACATGGATTATACTTGATAAATAGTGGCATATTGTTCCATGTGCGGACCATTTCTGGATATGTTTCAAGGAGACGAATCCGCCATATGGGTTGGAAGGTTTGATCCTTGTTTCCTACATTCAGATAAATCTTCAGGACCAAATTGAGTGGCAAAATTCGGGGCTTTGGCACACCTTCATTGGATCTCCGCATTGTAATCTGCTAAGAGCACACGTAAGGCACATATTGAGCATCGTTTGTTCCTATCCAACGGTGATGTGACATGTGCTTGAAGTACTCGAAGTTTATGATAGTGTCCTCCAGTTTAGCCATTGATTGGATTTGGACTGCAACACAATCTTCATGGGTTTTGGCTATCTTTTTGAGTTTTTGAAGCCATTCGGGTGCTTCAACTTCTAGGGTGTCCATTCCTTTTGATGTTTGTTGGCCGCCCAGCATAGGCATAGGAACATAGGGTTCCTCATACGACTCATCCACTTTGATGGGCACCAATTCGTCTGGCTCTGGTTCGATAACTGGAGAGGGTTGTCTTTCATACCCAAGTAGTTTCCTTTGCAATTCTTCCACCTACTCTTTTAGCACCTTTACCTCCTCTGAAGTCGATGCCGACTCTATGATCTTGGGTTGTTCTTCTTGCTCCCAGAGTTGGCTGCACAGTGTATCTTGTTCTTTTTCCATATCATCATGTGCTTCCAATAGATCGGCATAGCTTTCTAGAATTGTTTTCATCATATCTGAAGGGACTGCTTTAAACTATTCTGGGTCGATCTCATGGGGGGAGCCTTCCATCGTAGCTTCTAGGTTTTCTTCGTTTTGCTTTTGAAGTTGTTTATTTTCTTCTAGGGCCATGGCCATGTGCTTCCGTAATAACGCCAAGTTGCACTGAACTTTGACATTCTCTGACTGATAGAGTTCAAGTAAAGCTGTTAATTTCTTAACTTCAGAAGACTCGGATTGCTGGGGGGCTTCCAATATGGTTTGGTGGGTGTGCTCAAGCATATTATGTCATTGATTCAAGTCAGCATGTTCTTCTTCTATAGTCGCAAGCCGCCTCTGTAGTAGTTGGTGGTCCGTAGTTAATTGACGATGGTGATCTTCAAGAGTCTGATATTCACTCTGTAGTTGATATACACATTGATGTAAAGTAGAAAACACATTATTTACATTTAAGAATGCTCGGAAAGGAGAGGATGCAAGGGGGATGGGGAAGGGGAAGGGAATCATGAATGCGGTGGAATCCTGTGGTGATGTGGGTGGAGGGGGTATGGGAGATTGTGGTTGTGTGTGGGGAGGGAGTGGTGTTGTGGTTGGTGATGTCTCCATTGTGTCAAACGTGTGTGTGACTGTGTAAATGGGAATGGAAGGTGTGGTGGATGTGATGTTCATGAATAGTGTTGTGACTGTAGGCATGGTAACCCCTCCGAATTGGATGCCTAGAGAGAGAGGAATTCCCATGACATATGTGGTGATTGTGGAAGTTGGGGTGGCAGTGTCATGGGGCGAAGTGAATTGTGCAGTGAGAGGTGAGGAGTGTGGTGATGATGGTGCCACCTGATGTTCTTCCATCCGTGTGATATCTCCTGGTGACGATACATCTATGTGAATTTGCTTGCCGGAACGAATGGGACGGGTAGGCACTCGTTTCTCAAAGCGATGAATATAAGCAAGGGCCGAATGAATAGCTTCATCCAGGCCCAACGCATGCGCATGAAGATTCAGTGACTCAATAAATTGTTCATCTACACCTTCCTCTCCTAACATTTGGCTTATTAGCATCTTCCATGTTTCTAGTGATAGCTTGTGATGTTCCTGAACCCTCTTCATGGTTTCATACAATCTTTTTATTTGTGCCGTATAGGCGGGGGCACTTGCTAATTCTGAGGTTTCGTCCTCCTCTTCATCTTGCTCTTCATCTGAGTCCTCATCTTCGAGTTCTTCTTCTTTGTCATTCACCTCTACTACTTCAGGTTGAGTGGGAATTGGTTGCCCTATAGTAATTTGCAGTTCGCGAGCCCGAGTGTCTTCAGTCTCAAGACTTGCTTCATTGATCATCCGTGCAACTTCCTCATCAGTTAAATCATCCAAGGTATGGCCCTGGGGAAACTCCAAATCAGAGGGAATTGGAGGAAAAACCAAGTTAGGGCCTTCTGTACTTAGCTTGGGTAAACAGATTGTAAATGGCCTGATGCATCGGGTTTGAGGTGGGGTGATGTCTGGCGTGAGTGTAGCACCTCTGGCTTCGGCACATGGAATTTGCACTGGTCCTCTCATCTTCTTGGATGGTGGACCCATTGTTGATGGCCATCTCTAGAATTCTTGAGCTCTTGTCCATATCAACGCCCTCTAGATGGGCACATCATAAGCTAGGCATCTGTAGATAATTTGTATAAGTGCGCAGCACCCATGAAGTACATTCTTATTTTTCTTGTTCCAACACTAATGTGCCAAGTAGATCTGATCAATGATCCAGTAGGGTAGGTTGAGAGTGAGATTCTCTGTTTCTGCTAGGTACAAGCTAAACCAGATTTTTTTGGGTGGCATGGTGAAATGTTCCTAAGCTGGGAAGGCGAAGTGCTGCATGATCATGCGTAAGTGGAGAGTGATGGTAGGTGTCATGGCTACCATGTCCTTCAGTTTATTGAGATGCTTATGCTTCATCCGTCCAAGAATCAGAGTTTCCTTTTCTATAGGAATGTGCATTCCTTTCATGTCCAATGCCTCTCACACTAGGTTGATGGTGAGTCTGAACCTTTTGAGCTCATGCCCTAGCGTTAGTGAGGGGAGTACAAAGGTGCTATCTCCTCCTTTGGCCCTGCTAGGAGTTATTGTGTGGATCAAGTAGGAACAGCGCAAAAAATCAGGCTTAGGTAGGAGTGCCCTAAAGTAGCTATCTAAGCCCGCTCTCATCCATACTGATCTCATTACTTCTGCACCTTGATACTTCTCAAACTCATGGGTAAAGAAGTGGTATCTTCCCCACTTGCCGTTAAATTCAAGTTCAGATTCCCAAAAGTAGGTGCCTTCTCCGAGGGGACCTGCAACATCGTTGAACCAATGTGCATGCTTTCCAACTTGTGAGGTATGCCCCTGCAATGGGTCCTGAATCGGGATCACGTGCACTACCCTTAATTCTTGGGGTCTCTCAGTTAACTGGGTCTCGAGGGGAAGGTTTTCAATATCCACTATCTGGGCGCTTGACCCTGCTTGGGAGCTAGTTCCTGCTGCTTCTGCCATGTTACTTCTTGTTTGCTGGTTCTGTGAGAATATAGAAGCATGTGTTAACATTGTAATGGACAAGATAGAACAATTTTTGTCCCCGTTACAACATTAACATGAGGTTAGTGATAGGTTAGCAGGTCAGTGAGTGCGTGGTGATTGTGTGTGTAGTCAGTGAATGAATAGTCCTATCAGCTGAATGGAAAGATGAAATGTGAGAATGATGTACTTAGTAGGTGGAGATGAATTTACAAATGGGGGTCAGGGGGGTTATTACAAGCTTTGGGCTACCAAACACAGTGGATGGCTCTCGGTTTTGGTTTTGTGGAGACTCTGGAGGGCTTTATGAGAGTGTCTCCTTGGAAATGAGGCTTTTTAGGGACCCATTTACAAGTGATTCTGCTCATGCTCATGGGCGAATATGTGTTCATGCATGTCGAATAAGAGTGGGTATCAGCTGTTCAAGTGAGTGAACCATGTTGTGCATGGTGTGTTCTGTGTGTGGCTATTTGAGCCTACAAGCAAGCCTTAGGCACCCAAATTTTTCTTGATTGTGGGTCAGCCTTCATCGACTTCTTGGGTACCCAGATAGACTTCACTTTAGTAGAAGAATTTTTGAAAGACTTCGTATTAGTGTCTTGTCAGTGATCACTAATATGAAGTTTAGCCAGTGGTTGTGATTGGACCGCAATAGGTTGGTCGCCTTTCTGCACCCACACTTGTTTTGGTGGCTAAGACACCGTGCTTCGTACTTTCTTTTGACTTCAAGCATAGGTCATTTGCTTCTTCTACATTTGATCCACCTTTGGTTTTCATATCCCTATGGCCTTTGGAAAAGAAGGGAGTTCCCCCGTATCCTTGACTTCTTTGTTGGGACAGTCATCTCTCTGCATCACATAGTTTTGGACAAGAATAGCATCGTCATCTTCATGTGTACTCCTGGAAGGACCAGGAGTGTGTGCCTTTCCTAGCTCCTTGAGTACATCATTTTCTAACTCAAGTGTAATACGGTTCTGATTGAGCCAAACCTGAAGAAGTCCACTTCTTAGGTTTAGGTTGACTGCATGATCATAGATCCAGTCTTGACCCAAGACAAGAGGCTCAGTGAGATCCTCGTCTTGACACACTAGCACTTTAATTGTTAAGAGAACATCTTGAATGGAGAGAGGAAGTTCCACCTCGCCCATGCAAGGGGTTTCCACACCTCCTAATCCTATGAGATATTCTTTTATAGGATTGACACTTAATTTCAACTTTTGATAGTAAGAAAGTTTAACAGCACTAGTGGCTGCACCTGAGTCAATCAAGGCCCGTACAATCCTTCCACTCTTTCCTTGTCCTATCTCTAAGGTCACAAAAGGACGTCGATCAATTATTCTATGAGAGCTAATACCTGAGACTTCACACATAGCCATATGATACCCTGGATCTGCATACGCCTCTGTCCTAAGCTGATCTCTACTTTTTCTTCTCAACTTCATTCTTCGGATGCGTTCCAAGGCTTCTGCATGTGCTTCTTCTCGAATTTGTTTTTCCTCTTCTTTACGTTTCTTGGCAGTGTCGAGTCGATTGAGCATTTCCTCAGTGAGGGGTTCTTGATATAATTTGACTCTGCACCCACTAATGTAACTAGGGAGAACATCACCTTCTAGTGTAGCTAATTGAACTACTCCACTAGTTGAGATCCTATTTATGATCATAGGTCCATAGCCTCTCTTCTCTAATTTCCGTGCATGTTGCTTCAAAGTGTAGACTAAAACTAAGTCTCCTGCTTTCAAGCCCTTATCCTTCACATGTGCATCACAATATGCTTTTTGTCTTTTCTTGGCTGCATAAATTCCTGTTGCAGCTCTTAGTCTTGTTTCACCTAGTCGTTCAAGATCAAAGATTATCGAGGAGAGCTCATGCCCTGTCCACTCATGCTCTTGTGCTACTTTCAATGTAGGTATCAAAAAGTCCAATGGTAGCACTGCATTTTGGTCGAATACCATTTGAAAGGGTGTGGCTTGGAGTACTATTTTATAGGCAACTCGGTATGCCCAAACAGCATGGTATAGCTGTTTGTCCCAATCAGAGCGTTTATTATTAACCAATTTTGTCAATACATTGCATAGAATCTTATTTGTGCTTTCGGCTTGTCCATTATCTTGTGGATGATAGGGGGCAGACTTCTTCTGTATCACCAAGAACTCTTGGAGAAGATTTTTTATAACTTCATTCAAGAAGTGAGTGCCTCTATCACTTACTAGCTTGATAGGTAGCCCGTATCTTGTGAACACATTCTCAAATAGGAACTTAGCTGTCGTTTGAGCGTCATTCTTTGTTGTGGCTTTTACTTCTACCCACTTAGTTAGATAGTCTGTGGTCACAATGATGTATTCAGCATGTGAACCCTTAGCTGGGGGATTAATGGGACCTACGAAGTCTATTCCCCATTTAGAGAATGCACGTCCACCCATCATAGGTTTCAATAGCATCTCATGCTTGAGTATAGGATACTGAGTTCGTTGACAAACATCACACCTCTTCACATAGGCATGTGCATCCATATGAAGGGTTGGCCACCATAATCCTGCAAATAGGATTGACTTGATCACCCAATCTAGTCCAAAGTGTCCTCCTACTACACCTTGGTGAGCAGTTTCCAAGATCTTAAGATATTCACTCTCATGGACACATAATCTAAGATACCCATCTTTTCCTCTTCTGTATAGATTATCTCCAATGATAGTATAATCTAAAGCTTCTTGTTCTAAGATCCTTTGTCGAGCCAATGTCATGTCTTGGGAAAAGGTTCTCATCCTCAAAAAGGCTACTAAGGGTTCGCTCCAATCTAGCACTAAAGACACTTGATAAAGAGTGGCATGTTCCACTGGTGGTTTAGTGCAGCAGATTGGGCATTCCTTGCAGATCTTATGGACATCTGCTTCCATAGTTGGCCAGTGCACTCCCAGTCTCTTTAGTGTTTGTAGAGTTCTTTGCCTTGAGTAGTGTTGTTCTAATACACCTACATGTGCTAATTGCAACCATTTAGCATACTCATCCTCTTCCACACAACAAGCTAATATTCCTTGATCTGTTTGCTTGTACATACTTCCTGCCATGATATGGTACTTTTGGGCTTTTACTACCTCCCTATCTTGAATGTTTACTACTGGATGTTTAGGCCCGTATGTCAATATTGGCACTAGTGTCTTAGCCCACTGAGGTACAACTTCCAAATTAAACAAGTAAGCATCAGGAAGGTCATCTGATACTCCTTGTGGGGCCTCTTTAGATGTGAGCCTACAGAGATGGTCTGCTCTCAAATGAGTCTTGCCTCTCCTCACCACAACCTCAAAGTCATATTCCATTAGCAAGAGAAACCATCTTACTAATCTACCGATATTGCATGGTTTGTTTACCAAGTACAATAGAGCTTGATGATCAGTAAAAATTTTACTTATTTGCAAGCAAATAGTGTCTAATCTTTTTAACCGCATATACCATGCCTAATCCTTCTCGTTCGGTGGTTGTATAGTTTCGCTCAGCTGCATTCAACTATCTACTAGCATAGGCAATTGGAAGATCCATATTACCTTCACCTGTAGATTGTGAAAGTACACACCAAATGGCATAATTGGATGCATCCACATGAACATGGAATGGCTTATTCCACTCTGGTGTAGTTAAGATTGGTGTTGAACATAATCGCCATTTAAGTCCACTGAAAGAGTTCTCACATTCATCAGTCCACTCAAAATTGGTTAAAAGTCCATACAGAGGCTTTGCAATGATTGCATACATATGAATGAATCGGCAATAATAGCCACAATGTCCCATGAAAGCTTGTACTTCTTTGACGTTCCTTGGCCTTGGTAACTCTGCAATAGCTCTCACTTTCTCCTCATCTGTGTATATGCCATTCTTTGACACTATGTGTCCTAGAATCTTGCCTTGCCTGACCATGAAAACACACTTTTCTGGGTTCAGGCAGACTTGATATTCTCTACATTTGTCAAAGATTTGCCTGAGTTCAAGTATATGTGTCTGTCTAATGTTGGAATGAGCACAGAGATCATCAACATAGACTTCTAAATTCTTTCTCAGGAATCTTTAAATACATGACACATCAGTCTCTGGAAGGTAGCGAGCGCATTGGTAAGCCCAAATGGCATTACTCAAAAAGCAAATATGCCCCACTCTGTGGCAAAAGCTCTCTTATGTTGATCTTCTGGAGCAATGGCTGCCTGATTGTAGCCAGAGAAGCCATCAAGGAACCTGTACACTTCCTTGCCTGCTACTCTTTCTAGTAGATGTTCAATGATAGGAAGTGGATAGTTATCTCGAATAGTGGCTGCATTAACCTTCTTCAAGTTAATGCACACACGTAACTTTCCATTCTTCTTGGGCACCACTACAATGGGGGATACCCATTCAGTGTGCTCAATTTCATAGATGAATCCAGCTTCCACCAATCTGTCTATCTCTTCCTTGATTTTGACAGCATAGTTATCATTGTATGTGTATGGCATCTGTTTAGAGGGTTTGGCATCTGAGGTCATGGGAATCGTGTGTGAGCATATGTCAGGGTCTACACCTTTTAAATCCTTGTAGCTCCAAGCGAATACATCTCTATACTCTCTTAGCAAAGCTATCAACTCTTGCTCTTCTTCTTCCATCAGATCATGTCCGATGTACGTGGGGCCAACAAAAGTTTATGTTCCTTATTCCATGGATGCTAGAACACCTCTTTCAGTTGAACAGTATTCTCAAGAGTTCTTATGGAAAATACAAGAAGAGAAATGGGCCAAAGAGAAGGGTAATCCCCCTCCTATCCCTAAAATTGATTATCTTCATTATCAATTTTCTCAAGACATTCCATCTATTTATGGAGACCAAGCAGAGAAACAAGAAGACAAAAGATTAGATTTTGAATGTAATTCTCTACAAGAGTTGCAACAACTCACAGGCCCATGGGAATTTGAATCTCCTAAGATCATAGCTCCCATAATATGATAAGAAATGAAGACTCAGTGGTTCCAAGAAATAGTGAAGACATGAAGAACACCATGGTGGAGTTTCATCTCACCATAGAAGAGCTGCTCAAAGTAAAACCTAAGTTGTGGAAACATGTGGCGAATCAGTTTTCAAAACTTGGTTCCAATGTGTCAAAAGAAGGATCTAAGCAAAAAGTCCTAGAGATACCTCTAGACAAAATAGGACACATGAGTGAAGGTGAAGAAGGTAATACTTATCTTCCAATCACCTACCAAGATTACATAACCAAAGCTATCTTAGATTCAAGTGTTGGTGTCGCAATTGTGAACACCTCCCTGTGGAAGCAATGGGGCAAACCCCCATTAAGACCAACTAGAATGAAGCTTCAAATGGTTGATGGCCATATTGAAAGACCTCAAGGATTTCTAGAAGGGATAACTCAAACCACTTGTGGTGTAGAGTTTGAACACACCTTTGCTATATGTGACTTTGGCAAAAATAATGTCTATGAAATGATCCTAGGAAGACCCTTCCTACAACAACTACAAATAGTACAAGATTGGGGAACCAAATCTTTGTACTTACAGCACTTAGGGGTCACAATCAAGGTCAATCTAAAGGATTATACTTTCAAAGATGTACCACCCCTATAGTAGAATCCTATCCACAAAGTGCAAGAAGATTCAATCTATGTGCATTCTGTAAGTTCTTCTGATCTATCCTAGATGCATGAAGATACTCACTAGTGGATGTGCAAGCTTGCAAAGGAAGAGGAAAGATGCCTAAAGACGAGAGAAGAAGGAACTTCTCAAGGGGCCAGGCCAGTGAGAGATCCAATCTACACACCAATGATCTTTCGAGAAGAGGAATTTGAGCCTCATGGTTGGGTAGAAATCTTAGCCACCATGGACATCGCTATCAATGAAGAACAGTGGATGCCTCATTGTGATTAGGAGGGTTATGATATCTCTTTGTTCATGTGTGAACCCTTGCTACAAGAGTGTGATTCTAATAAGTTCATAGAAGAAGAGGAGGATGGTGAGGATATAGAGTCCATTATGATGGATAGTTGCTTTGACTCAATGGAGCACTATCTAGATAAAGAAGGATTATTTACCCAAAAAGAAGAAGAACCTCTCAAAAGAGTTAACACTATAAATTCAAGGGATTAAAGTGAAGGTAGTCAAAAGAAAAAGAAAAGAAAAGCAGTGAAACAAGCAGAGCAAGAGTCATTATTCGAAGTACTAGAGAATTTCAAGAAATATGAATTTGAAGATCAGATAATTTTGGTACAAATGCCTAAGAGAGAGAGAGAAGCATGGGAAAAGTGCATTATAATAAAGAAAAAACCAAAAAAATTGTAGTAACCATTGAAGGGAATGAAGAGTGATGTACATACATAGGAGATGACCTAAGTGAAGAAGAATAAGTAGAGCTTGTAGCTTTATTAAGGGAATATAGGGATGTGTTTGTGTGGACCTATATAGTCTTGAAGGGGGTAGATCCAAAAATATGATCTCATACGATCCCCATGATGGCTGACACCAAGCCCACCAAACAAAAGCCCTACATATAATAACACTTATGTAGCCAAAATAGAAGAAGAAATTGATAGTCTGATTGAAGCTAGATTTATCTATGAGATTGAGCATACTAAGTGGGTGTCCCCCATCGTAGTGGTGCCCAAGAAGAACAAAAATTTGTGTGTGTGTATTAACCTTAAAAAAGCTAATGCTGCTATGATCAGAGGAAGCTATCCGCTTCCAATCACCAAACATTTATTGGAGCATGTTGCAAGCAAGGAAGTGTGAGAAGATGGATAGGTGCCTTCCAGAGATGAGCTGGTGTTGCACAAAACCTGCTCTACACCTTCATAGATGACTCCAGGGATGCTTAATAAACTCCTTTTGCTTCACAATAATGCATTTGGAACCACTAAGTCCTTTGGAGCATCATTCCCAAAAGTCTACATCAAAACAGATATCTTGCATATACTAGAAATGTGAAGAAACCTTCTATTTTGGGAATAGAAGTGCTCAGTGTTATACTCAGAGCTCACAACCTGGTATGTATCAACCAGAGAGATTTTGAACACATCTAATTGAAGTGTATAGCTAACTAAACCAAGTTATTTCATCAATTTAGCTATACCATACACTGAGAAATGATTCTAGCAAGCCAAGGGGGTCATCCCGACTTTTCAGGATCTAGAAGGTATGCAAACACAGTCACCTTCTATGCTTCATAACTCGAGTTACTTTGAACCAAACTTGATGGAAATTGATATGCAAGGACTTAATCTAACCAAGCCAAGTAGAATTATAGCAAATGAATGAGTACCCGCAGATAAATTGATTCCACAAAGTCACTATAATGATGATGATGCATCAAAGAACAATAGAGAGAGATGTACTTGAAGAAGTGTATCAAAATGTATATGCTAATGAACATATGATACAAGGTAAGTGTAGTGAACTACTCAAACATGAAGTGAGCTCAATGTGTGCTCAGTGATGTAGCTCAATGTATCTCAGAATAGCTCTCCTATCCCATGACTAAAAGCATGTCTTTTTATACTCATAATTTGAGTTTGAATTTGAATTTTTCCTCACCTAAAAGTGATCCTACACTTTATGGATGATTTGAATTGAGTCCTCATACCACATGAGTCATGGGTTCAGCTCCCTAACTTCAAGAGGTTCCTTAGTCTCTTTGATTTTACAATTATCCAAAGTAACTATGCCCAAAATGACTAGCATAGGTTCAGATATAGTTCTTTCTTGTGAAGAAATGAAATGATGTGTGTCCTAAATAGTTAGCCAAGCACTTAGGCTTGCTAATTGCACCAACAAATTCCCCTCAAGCCTAAGATTCTTGAGTCTTTAGTCCTTCATGATTTCCTGTAATCCAATCATTGATTTGAACCTATTGAATTTTCTTCCATCCAATGCTTTTGTCATCATATCTGCACATTGTTGATGTGTAGATACATATGAAAGTTGCATATCCTTACTCATGATCTTTTCTCTGACATAATGATAGTGAACTTCTATATGTTTAGTCTTGCCATGATAGGTAGGGTTGGCAGAAGGATGTAATGAACTAATGTTGTCTCCAAATATATGTGGATTAGAAGTATTCAACCCTACATCTAAATATAGGGTCCTAATCCACATAGCTTCTTGTGTAGCATTTGCAAGTCATTTGTATTCAGCCTCTATTGATGAAAGAGCAACTATAGGTTGCTTCTTGGAAGACCATGGGATCAATTTAGTACCTGCGAAAGTAAGATAACCAGATGTGCTTCTCCTATCATCTTTAGAGCATGTCCAATCTACATTAGAAAAGAGTTTAACATCTATATCAGATGTATATGGATAGTACAACCCTTCATTGATTGTACCCTTCAAGTACTTCAAAATTCTCCTAGCTGCTTCCATGTGAGGCTTCTTTGGAGTGTGCATGAACTGACTTAGCACACTAACTTCATAGGAAATATATACTCTAGTTAGAGTAGCATAATTCAAGCTTCCAAATAAGCTTTGATATCTAGTAACATCTTCAATTAACTCACCTTCATGAGCAGTTAACTTTAGATTTACCTCCATGGGTGTAACTGCAACCTTTGTATTTTCCATCTTGAACTTGGTGAGCATATCTCCAATGTACTTTTTTTGAGTGAGGAACATACTTTTCTCTGTATATACCACTTCCAAACCTAGGAAGTAAGTGAGCAACCCAAGATCATTGATCTTGAAATCCTGCTTCATTTGGGCTTTGATCTTTTCGATTCCATCTGCATCACTTCCTGTAATGATTATATCATCCACATATACAAAAAGGTATATGACCTCTGAATGATTTCTCTTAATGAAGAGGGAAGGATCTACCTTGCTTACAATGTAACCTTTATCATGCAAGTAAGTAACAATTCTATGATTCCAAGGGCTTTCCTCAACCTGCACACATGTTCAGGCTATGTTTGATCTTCAAAACTAGGAGATTGAGCCATAGATACCTCCTCTAAAATCCAACCATTTAGAAAATCATTTTTAACATCCATTTGATATATCTTCCAATTCTTGTAAGATGCAGATCTCATAAGTACTCTAATTGTAGGCATTTTTGCCTCATGTGAGAATGTCTCTTTATAATCAATACCTTGGGTTTGTGCAAACCCTTGGCTACAAGCCTTGCTTTGTACCTATTAGTTGAGCCATCAGAATTCTTCTTTACCTTGTAAATCCCCCTTGAGCCAATGACCTTCATAGATGGTTTCTTGAGTACTGATTCCCAAGTTTGATCCTCTTGTAGAGCTTCTATTTCTTCTTCCATGGCACTTTTCCACTCTAGCTTCTTCTTGACTTCTTCATATGTGGATGGTTCTTTATAATTTGAGTCATGTGCTATGTATGTCAAATGCTCAGTGACTAAATAGGTGTCATAACCATACCTTTCTGGCTTTCTTTTTTCTCTAGTAGACCTCCTTATAGTTTCTTGAGAGGATTCTACCACATCTCTCATTTCCTACACTTTGGCTTTGTCTTTACAGTTCAAAGAATTTATTTCCCTTCTTAGAGTCTTTTGGTCATCATCAAAATCACTTGATACTTCAAGTGTAGACTCATTTTTCTTCGATAATGTTGGAAAGTCTTCTTTTAGGTCATAGGGAAGTTTGATTTTCCTATGATCATCTTCGAACCAATATTTGTTTTCATCAAACACAACATCTCTACTTACAATAAAATCTTTATTGTTTGGATTATATAGCCTATAACCTTTCTAATTAAGGTCATACCCAATATGGATGGACTTCTCTACAGATTTGAATTTGATTGAGTTTCGTGGGGCTGCTAACTTGATTTCATGACTTTGGGTCCTCCTTTTTTATTGATCCACTTGCAAAACTCGTGGATGAGTCCTTTTGCATGGTTGAGAATTGATTTTCAACATAGATCGCCCACAAGGTTACTACATGGAATCACTACAGCATAATGAGATCTTTCTTATGAAACCCCTAGTGAACCTAGTTGGGAGCCAAAATATTCAAATGTGATGTATACAAATCCTAACCCTAAATACCAAAAAAGGTAGATGAGACCCCAAGCACGCCAAGGACCATGCTATAGATGCCAAGGAGATCATTTTTTTGAGTATTTGCTTCCTCTCCCTAGATCAACCCAGTTCATGGCTATCCAAGGCTTCTACCTTGATTGCGATAAAGAGCACTTATTGAGAGATTGCCCTAAGAATCCAATCAATATACAAACGATTACACCCATCAATGTTATTTGCTTGATTTTGTATCAAAGTTGAAATACAAGAACCACTACCCTATGCAAGTAGTGATAAGATCTCAAACATTATAGCAAACCCAAGGCTTAGGTCAAGACAAGAATTCCAAACCTAGTGAGACTAAGAGCGTAATTAAGAAGAGAACGAGAGCTTGGAAGGTAAAAGCCAAATTGATAGAAATCGCATCTCACACATACTCTCATGCCCCACCACCCATGTTGCACCCAAACAATCCTTCTGTGCCACCGCCAACCAGAGTAGGATCACTCCTAGCAGATCCTACTCCAAAAGATTTAGACATGATGTTCAAGGCATATCATGCCAGAATCCAAGAAAGACCAAATGTGAGAGAGTTAGATAAGTTTTACCCCAAAGCCAACTGAGAAATTGAAAGGACTAAGCTCTATGTAAAAATGGTAGAACTAGCCCAGACTATGTTTGAGGCCATTTGTCTTTTCAATTGCACTAACTTAGCCAAGATCCAATTGCACTTCGATGGGTTGTTAGAGAGATTGGAGAGGATGATAGTCAAACATAGGAATATAGCTACATCAAAGGTAAGTAACAGTGGAAATGAAAGGCTCACCTTACCCCCGAAGGAAGCTTTTGTCCCCAACTCCATGAATGATGGAGTCTCTCCCTCAGTGAATCAGTATTCCTTACAATTCTTGAGAGAGATTCAAGAGGAGAAATGGGCCAAGGAGAGTGAGAATCCTCCTCCCATTGAGATAGTGGATGATCTCCATGATCAATTCCCACAGGACATTCCCTTTATTTATGGAGAACAAGAAGATGCACAGACTAGTGAACAATTAGACTTTGAAGTCAATTCCTTACAGGAATTGCCTCATTTCACCAGCCCATGGGAGTCTAAGTCTATTCATATGAGAGCCCCTAATTTCATGGTAAGAAATGAGGAATCACTCATACCTAGGAACACACATGTAGTAAAGAACATGAAGGTATAGTGTCACCTCACCTTAGGGAAGATATTGAAACTGAAACCTGAATTATGGAAGCACGTAGCTAACCAAGTGCCAGAAGTAGCTAAGTCCCAATCTCAGGTAGGATCACAAAAGATAGTGCCAGAGATACCCTTGGATAAGATAAGAGATATGAATGAAGGAGAAGAAGGAAACACTTATCTCCCTATCACTTCTCAGGACTATACAAGAAAGGCTATTCTAGACTGAGGAGCATGAGTTGTGATTGCTACCACTTCCCTATGAAAATCATGGGGCAAGCCAACACTCAAGCCAATAAGGATGAAATTGCAAATGGTAGATGATCACATTGAGAAGACTCTAGGGCTACTAGAGGGCATAACTCTCACCACTTGTGGCATAGAGTTTGAGCACAGATTTACCATATGTGATTTTAGCAAGAACCATGTCTATGAGATGATATTAGGTAGACCTTCCATGCAACAATTGCAGATAGTGCAAGATTGGGGAACCAATTCCTTGTACTTACAACACTTAGGTGTCACAAGTAAAGTCATTCTCAAGGTGACTACTCTCATAGATATGTACCTCCTTTGCAATGGAACCTATTGCACAGAACACTAGATGAAACAGAGTCACTACATTCCATAGGATGAGGATCCTCATGGATGCATGAATACGGTCATTTACGGATGTGTAAACTTGCAATCGAGGAAGAGAAAAGAGTAGTTGCTAGAGACATAGGAGCTAGCGAGAACCTTAGATCAATTCCAAATCTAACCTACATACCTATGGTGTTTCCAGATGAAGAATTTGAACCCCATAGTTGGGCAAAAATTCTAGCCACAATGGACATAGTTGTTAATAAAGAACATTGGACTCCCCATTGCGATGAGGATGGCTATGAAATTTCAGTTTTTTCTATAGAACCACTCATGTGTTATCCAATTATTGAAGAATGTGAACCCATCACGAGTGAACTCAAGGAGGATAGTGATGAGGATGAAGAGTCCATACTCATGGAATCTTTTGTGCTTCTGATGAAGAGTACATCTACTTAATATATGCTAGGAATCGGGTGCAAGAAGACAAAAAGGGCAAGAGAAATTGATAGTGACAAGGGACAGTTAGAATAAGAAGAAGAAAGAAAAGAAACATGTCGTCAAGCTTGAAAAGGAGGAATTCACCTTTGAAGTGCTATAAAACTTCAAGAAATATGAGATAGAAGCTCCAAAAGTCATGATACAAATGCCTAATAGGAAATCACTCACATGATAATCCTATGACAATAAAGAGAAAACCAAGAAAATCTTAGTGATTGTAGAAGGTGGTGAAGAAAGATGTACATGCATAGGACATGATTTGACTGAAGAAGAAGAGCAAGAACTGATTGCATTACTGAGAGAATATAGAGATGTGTTTGCATGGAGCTATAAATACTTGAAAGGATTAGAACCGGATATTTACTCCCATAGAATTCCCATGTCCTTAGAAGTCAAGCCCTCCAAATAGAAACCTTATTCTTAAAATGATAATTATGCAACCAAAATCAAAGAGGAAAACGATCACTTGATAGAAGCCACATTTATCTATGAAATTGAGCATACTGAATGGGTATCCCCCATTGTGGTTGTGCCCAAGAAGAACGGTAAGCTATAGGTGTGCATTAATTTGAAGAAAGTTTATGCCGACACCATTAGAGATAGTATCCACTTCCTATCACCAAACACATCTTAGAACATGTAGCAGGAAAGGAAATCTACAGCTTTCTTGATGGATTCTTAGGTTACAATCAAGTGGCCATTGCCCCAGAAGACGAGCATAAAATGGCTTTCACCCCAAAGTGGGGTGTTTTTGCATTTTGTGTGATGCCTTTTGGCCTCACTAATGCCCTTACTACATTTCAAAGGCTGATGTTTCATGTGTTTAGGAAATTCTTTTGAAAGAATTTAGAGGTCTTTGTTGATGATATATGTGATCATTCCAACATCAAACAAACAGATATCCTTGAATTGAGATCAAGTTTTGACAAATGTAGAGAATATCAGGTCTGTTTGAACTTGAAAAAGTGTGTTTTTATGGTCGAGCAAGACAAAATTCTAGGACACAATGTCAAAGAACGGAATATCAACAAATGAGGATAAGATTAGAACCATTGTTGAGCTACCTAGACCAAAGAATGTCAAGGAAGTACAAGCCTTCATGGGACATTGCGGATATTATCGACGCTTTATTCACATGTACATGATAATAGTGAAACCCCTCTACAACCTTTTGACTAGCTTTGAGTGGAATGAAGAGTGTGAAAACTCTTTCAATGAGCTTAAGAAATGATTGTGTTCAGCACCAATTTTGACTACACCAAATTGGACTTAGCCATCCATGTTCATGTGGATGCTTCCAATTATGCAATTGGGTGTGTGCTAGCACAACCTACAATGAAGGAAACATTGACCTTCCCATTGCTTATGCATGTAGGTAATTGAACGTAGAAGAAAAAAATTATACAACTACAGAAAGAAAAGGATTAGGCATGACCAATGTAGTTAAGAATTTTAGACATTATTTTCTTGCAAATAAGTTTAAATTTTTTACGGTTCATAGTAAACAAACCTTGCAATACATGAAGATTAGTAAGATGGTTTCTCTTACTAATGGAATATGATTTTGAGGTAGTTGTCAAGATATTCAAGACTCACCTGAGGGCGGATCACCTTTCTAGAATTATTTTAGGAGGATCCTTGCAAGGAGTATCAGATGAACTTCCTGATGCTTACTTATTCAACTTGAACATAGTGCCTAATTGGGCTAAAACTATAGTGCCTATCCTTACCTTTGGACCTAAGCCCCGCATGATGAAAGCAAAGGATAGATAAGTAGTGAAATCCCAAAAGCATCAGATAATGGTTGGAAGTGTACACAAGCACACCAATCAAGGGATTTTAGCTTGTTGTGTGGAAGAAGAAGAATATGTGATATGGTTGCAATTAGCACATGTAGGTGCATTGGAACAACACCATTCAAAATACAAAACCCTACAAAATCTATAGAGATTAGGTGTATATTGGTCAACAATGAAGGAAGATGTCCATAGGATGTGTAAGGATTATCCCACGTGTATTAATAGACCTCCAATGGAACATGCAACTTTATATCAAGTGTCTTTAACATCGGATTGGATCATTCCACTAGTTAATTTTCTAAGGATAAAAACTTCCTTGAGAAATAACCTTAGCAAGGCAAAGAAGTTTAGAACAAGAGGCTCAAGGCTATGTTCTCATTGGAGATAATCAATACAGGCAAGGAAGAGATGGATATCTTAGACTTTGTGTCCATGAAAGTCAATATCTCAAGATCTTAGAAACTGCACATCGTGTGGCAAGAGGACACTTTGGACCTAATCGAGTGATTAAGGTCATACTATTTGTAGGTCTTTGGTGGTAAACCCTTCACATGTATGCACATACCTACATGAAGAGATGTGACATATGTCAGCGAACTCAGTATCCGATATGTAAGGATGAATGCCATTGAGACCTATGATCGGAGGACATGCATTCAAGTGGGGAATAGACTTTGTAGGTCCTATTAATCCCCCATCCAAGAGTGAACATGTTGAATATATCATCGTCACTATATATTATCTAATCAAATGGGTGGAACTAAAGGCAACTAGAAAGAACGATGCACATACCACATCCAAGTTTCTATTCGAAAACATATTCACCAGATATGGATTACCAATAGAGTTGGTAAGTGACCATGTCATCCACTTCTTGAATGAAGTTATTGAATGCTTATTACAAGAATTCATGTTGATTGACAAGAAATCGGCCCTATATCACCCCCAAGCCAACGGACAAGCAAAGAGTACCAATAAGATCCTATGCACTATTTTGACTAAACTAGTGAATAATAAACGTTCTTATTGGGACAAGCAATTACATCATGATGTTTGGGCTTACAGAGTGGCCTATAAAATGGTACTCAATGCCACCCCCTTTCAGATGGTGTTTGGTCAAAATGTGGTTTGCCTTTAGACTTCTTAATACCCACCTTAAAGGTAGCACAAGAGCATCAATGGACTGGACATGAGCTATCATTTAGGATATTTGATTTAGAACAATTAGGAGAAACACAACTAAGAGAAGTAGCTCAGATCTATGCAACCGGGAAAAGACAAAAGGCATACCTCGATGCACATGTAAAAGATAAAGGCCTCAAAGTAGGAGATTTAGTCTTGTTATATACACTAAAGCAACATGCTCAAAAATTAGAAAAGCATGACTATGGACCTATGATAATCAACAAAATATTGACAATCAGAGCTGTCCAATTAGCTACATTAGATGGTGAAATACTACCAAGTTACATTAGTGGTTATCTTGTGAAGTTGTACCAAGAAACATTAATGGAAGAAATGTTAAGTTGACTCAGCACTACGAAAAAACACAAAAAATAAGAGCCACGAATTAGAGAGGAAGCCTAGGTAGAGGCCTTAGAACGTATCTAGCGTATGAAATTAAGGATACAAGGTGGAGATCAACCTAGGAAAATAAATCATGAGGCACCAAGGTATCCTATGGCAATGTGTCAAACCAAGAGTGTTATCCCTCATGGCATAGTTGATAGACATCCATTCATAACCTTCGAAGTCAAACAAGGCATGGTTTCAAAGATTGTTAAGGCCTTGATTGACTCAGGGTCAACCACTAGTACTATAAGAAATTCTTGTTGTCAAGACATGCAAGTGTGCATCAATCCTATTGAAGTGTATCTCATCTGATTGGGAGGAGTGGAAACCCTTGCATGGATGAGGTGGAACTCCCCATCTCCAATCATGACGTCCATATGACAGTCAAGATGCTAGTGTGTTATGATGAAGATCTTAGAGAACTTCTCATTTTGGGTCAAGATTGGATCTACAATCATGCTTTCAACTTGAATCTCAGAAGTGAACTTCTATAGGTTTGGGTGAAATCAATGTGTCACATTGAACTAGGTAGTTCCACACTCGATGATATTAGGAAAGTCACCAATTACTAGTCCTTCCAAGGTTAGGCATGTAGACAAAGATGTTGTTCTTGTCCAAAGCTTTATGATACAAAAGGATATAGCCACTGAAGAAGTGATAGGCTTACTCAGAGATGGGTACCTAAAAAGTCCCAGATCCAGGTAGATTCACCTCTAAACTCGTTAAGTGTAATTCCAAGCAAAATCTGTAATCCCATAAGGGAAGTGTGGAGAGCCAAAACCTGTAATAGACCACATGATCCTATTGTGTAAAATCCCATGCATAAGGATAGATACATTTTGAGCAGAGTGCACATCCCAAGTATGCATCTAGACATGTCAAGTAACCTCCTAACACCCACTCACATTCACACGACACCAGTTGACTAACCATTAACTATCAGAGATATCAAGTTTGTATTGCAAGGGGAACAAGATCTCATCTCTTCTCTGAGGCAATACTAATGTGACTTTATTCTTCCAATAGATTCCAAAGTATTAGTTACCACCATCAAGTATGGTTGAGGCAGCATGCACACGTTCTTAGGCAGGACCAAGTCAATAGATAATAGATATTGAGAGCCTGCATATCATAGAAGTACATATAGAGAGACCCGCATCTCTAAATCACCTCTAGGTTATTCCAATTCAAGACCTCCCAATTGGCCATACAACATGCATCAACAAGACTTCCCACTACTTTAGTGAAGCGGAAGGACCTCTTGGTGAAGGAACATATATGTGGGAAGCAAAAAATCAATATAATAACATATGGGGACATTACCACTTTTTACTAGAGAGTT
This sequence comes from Ceratopteris richardii, assembly GCA_020310875.1. Lineage (NCBI taxonomy): Eukaryota > Viridiplantae > Streptophyta > Polypodiopsida > Polypodiales > Pteridaceae > Ceratopteris > Ceratopteris richardii. Next base: position 29,148,282 of record CM035428.1, read on the forward strand.
TGAGCGCTTGCAAAATGCAAAAGAGCTTCAATTTGTCTGGTGCAAAGCAGGACTAGTGAGATATTTTAGTGCCAAACTTCCCAAACCATACTTTATGAGATGTTGCTACCTCATCAACACCTTGCAGCCCAACAAGGGTCCACAAGCATCCAGTACATTGATCATCCCATCCTTGATGTGCAAAAATGAGTTGAAGAAAGTCTTGTTGACCAACAGTCTAGTGTGGGAAGCCTTAGACATGCATGATATGCACATCCCAATAGAAAAAGGATAAACTAGTCCGCGAAAAGATGAAGAACAAGACTTTGACAAAGCTCAAGGATATGGTGGCAATGACCCCCAACATTGCTCTCCATCTTTGTATGTGCATGCAACATTTTGCATTCTTAGGACAAGATAGGTTCACCATGCCCCACAAGAAGGTGTGGTTCAACTTATATTTGGCAGACACACAAAATATGGCTATTAATCTCCATCATTGGATTATAGATTATGTACATGATGCTCATAAGAGATGGTCATCCAAGATGGCATTACATGGATGTTGTGCACTTACACACATAATCTACAGGTGCCTCGCTTATGGCATACCAATTTAGTAGGCACTATCCTAGAACCGAATGCAACAATTTAGGAAAAGGATGGCACTTGAACCTCCATCCAAGCACATGAAAGGATCCATTTCATGTGTCAAACCCTGAGGAGCCACTCTGACACATGACATCTCCCCTGCACTAGAATGTATCATCCATCCCCTCACACTACTATTTCCAAGGTGCATCACCAATGGTTCATAGCTGATCTTTCCATCCATGCCATATGACTTAGATCTAGAAGAATTGGGTGTTGTGGATTTTGACCAGCTGCTCAGAAATGTAAAACTAGAATTGGAAGAAGAAGAAGGAACCACTCACCAGTAGCATGAAGAGGAACATGAGGAGCAATGTCAAGATGAAGAGCAAGAAAAAGAGGATGATGAGGAAGAACAAGTTGAACAAGAGCATGAAGGAGCCCTACCATACATGGCATAGCTACAAAAGTTATATGACACAATTACTAGTGTATAAGAGCAAGGATGACTCTCACTCCATGCCGACTGACTACTTATCGATTAGATCCTACCAAAAGAGGGAGTAGGCCCTCACTTCATATAGTCTCTTTAACTTGTGACAGAAACATGTGGAGTCATAGAAGGTGTATATACCATGCTACAAAATCCACAACCACGATACGACCAAAGGTGCATGGATACTAGGCTCAGGCTAGGGAAAAACATCTGCATACCTATCTCACAACAAGAGGCGATAACCACTCATGAAGCAACATCAATTGCCACCATCAACCTGACCACAATAACCTTTGTACAGACCTCATCCATTTCACCTCCACACCCTCAATCCCCACTTGAAACCCACAAAGTACATATTACAACCACAAACACCACAACTATCCAACCTCTAGAACCAATCTTTCACACCCCTCTCAATTCACTGCCTCATACCAAACATACCATCACTACTTTTGAAATTAGCACGTCCTCCCTTTCATTTAGTTTCAGACAACATAATTCTCAATACACACTCTTTTCTTCAATCACCAATCCATTGTACACTACATCGTCTGAATCCCTTGAACTAGTACTAGGTCACCCGTTCAAACACATAGTAGTAGGAAACCCATCTCCGATCGAAGGTAGTCTAGGCTTCCCGGCTTACCCTCACACATATGTCCCTTTTACAACACATCCCTATTCTTTAATCTCTCGGCCTCACGAACCTGCCACCACATTACCATCATTTTGGATAACTTTTTGGGAAGCTTTAAACTGCCCCCAGAACCCTTTACTCAATTATCACATCATCACTATTCACGAACACCATAAGCATTGCACCTACCATTCCCATATATATGGTAGAACCAACACGCACAACACTATCTGACCCCATGGATATCTCTCCACCCATGGCACCACCCCCTCCCCCTGCACTTCCATAATCTCCTATTCCCCCTCGACCAACCATCAGCACTTGTTACACCATCATGCATGGGATTCACATGTCCCATTCCCACCTCCCTTTCCCCTGTATTTCCCCCTATAAACATTGCATCTATGTCTCTAAATAATACCATTGATACTATGATTCAGTGTGCTGCACAGTTGCTTCATGAATATCAACAGTAAGACCAAAACATCATCCTCTTGGAGGAATCACAATGCTTACAAGTTAGACTCACTACTCTGGAGGCAGACAATTGCAACTTACAAGCATAGTACTGTTGGAACATCAAGCTTACAGTATGCTTGAGGTGGATTTGGTCTACATCAAAAGCTATGGATTGGATTACGTTGAAGGAATATCTGTTGGAGAGTTCTTTTACTTATGCTCCCTTATTGCATTTATTTAAAAGATTTTTCATGGATCTTTTACGATTATAAAAGCCTTGAGCTTTACACATGTAAAAGTAGAAAGAGAGAGACCAAATTCCACAAATTTGTGGTGGTTGAGTTGCAATCAATCACGTAGAAGTAGACCAAACTAGGTCTTCACTTGTCCTAGATTGTAGGAAAGTGAATTGATTCCATCCAACAACCATTCCCACCTTCATTTGAATTCAAAATCCACTTGTAGAAGTTGTGGATCACTTCTAGAGTCTACATAGAGACTTAAAATCACTTGTACAATACATGGAAGCAATATACATACACTTGTGACCATCATTGTCTTGCTCCTTCATTTTTCTGCATCATCTTCTTTGCCAATAGTAAGCTTGAAGAGGCTGTTTCTCTCTCTACACAGCTCGAAATTGGATGAGAGATGGCTGATTGGAAAGATATTTTCTTAGTTTATGCCTAAAGATTTTCAAAGCATTTGGTTCAGTAGATTGAGAGAAATCTTAGTTTTTATGTCTCAGGGTCAATATATATGTATTCATGAAAAATAGGAGGTACCACCATTGAGTGTCTTATTAATTCCAATAGCATATTTTGCTTATTCATTGTGCTCTTGTTCACTATATACACTCAACCCTATGTGTATCACTCCCATAAAAGGAAATTTTTCTAATTTTAATCACGCTAGTCGCTATGAGCATTTGAAGTTCATTGCTTCCATAGTAAGTTTGTTTTGAGCTAGTCGATGCACAAACCTATCTATTTTGTATCGACTCTTTCTCCTTGATGCTCCAAAGTACATAGTGCATTTTATTGCACTTATTGCATGCCTATAAGGTCTATTTGAGTCTCCATAAGCTCAAGGGCTGGTCTTATGTCTATTGGTTGGACCAAACTTCGTCGTTTTGCAACTCATTTTTCTACCTCCTACAAGCTTCTCCAAGTTTTTTCAATGGTATCAAAGCTAGATGAAGATGGGTGATGGCTTTCCCTCAATGATCGAGAAGCTTGATTGACACAACTATGCGGCTTGGAAAATTAGAATGGAGGCCTATTTGCAAGGTAGAAATCTTTATGGAATTGTAGCAGGTGATGAATATATGCATATTCCAAGATCCAAAGGAGGACCTACACAAGAGGAGACAGATAAGCTCACACTTTGGTGCACAAGGGATGCTCAAGCAAGGTCGTACACACAATTTCAATAATAACAATAGAGGCTATAATAGAAGGGACTACAACAATTATTCTGAAGATCAACCACATGAAGACTCATTGCTTCTTATGAATCTAAGCCACAAAGAAGGTCAAGAAGATTATCATTTTTTCTACATGATTCTGGATGTTCAAATCATGTTGCAGGCAACATTGCTCTTCTATCTGGTTTGGAAAGTCCAAAGTGTTGAAGATAAATGTACAAGCTCATTTTCATATGAGCCATGCTTGGATAAATTTACCAACTATAAAGATAAAGAAAAAAGTGGAGGAAAAAAGGAAAAAATAATAAAAGAAAAAGTCTAGTCAAAATTCATGATGCGTAAGAGATACAATATCTTGCCTTGTAGTTAGTAGCATGTAGTGGAGAAAGTGGTGAGTTAAGAAGGAGGTGCAAACTTCTTCACATGCTCATTGGTTATAAAAGTGAAGTGGGAGCACATTCAAAACAAGGAGAGAAAGAGGCAAGAGCTCTCAGTAGTCGGATCTAGCCATTTTGTCATTTTGGTTTTCCCTTATACTCCTTCCAGCCGCACGTCAGTTTGTACACAGCTCTGTTGCAGAGCTCATATCTCAGTGCATATGTAACCATTTTGTGCGTTTAAACATTCATTGGAAATCTTATCTTGTGTACTTTCTGCATATCAAATATCTCTTTGAAAGCTTATGTAGTTTGTGAGATATCAGTGAAAGAGTGAAGTCCAGTTTTTTAGTATACCTATGTAGATAGGTAGTCTATTTTTGTCGGTTCCGTTTCCTGACTAAAACATATCCAAATTATGTGGTTTTTGTCTTGTTGGAAAGCGCTTGGCATCTAATTTCACTGTCTCAAATATCTCATTCAGATCGTTCATATTCTGTGAGATATCTATCAGAGAGTAAAGTCCAGTTTTATAGTGTACTTATGTGTGCAGGTGGTCTATCTTGATGAGTTGAGTTTCCTGATCAAAACTCATCCAAATTACTTGATTTTTAGCTTGTTGGAAAGCTATTTGTGTCTACTTTATCTCTACCAAATATCTTTCTCAAAGGATATATATTCCGAGAGTGAAGCTCAGTTCTTCAGCATACCTATGTGGATAGGTAGTTCATCTTTGATAGTTGTGTTTCCTAATCAAAACTTGTCCAAATTAAGTCATTTATAGCTTGTTAGAAAGCTCTTTTTGTCTACTTTGATTGACTAAAGTCTCAAGTCCATTTGAGTTTTGTATTGAGAGCAACAAGCTATCTAAGGTGCAGATGTTTGTCCAAGTGCTGGACATACAAGGGTTCACTACATACTTCCGTTGCGCATAGGAGAACTCATTCTCCACAGTTGGTATCAGAGCAAACTTGGTGTTGAAGCTTCATCAACAGATCTGGAGGTGAAGCAAAGCAAAAGAGGAGCTACAAAACAAGAAGGAGCTTCACAAACGCAAGAGCAAAGGACTATAACTATTCGAGGTAACTCTCAAAGTCTTTGATACTCTTCAATGGCTGACTTGGGTCAACAAGTAGAGAAGTTGGACAAGGATAACTATCCCGTGTGGAAGTTTAGAATGACCAACTACCTAATGGGCAAAGGCTTATGGGGTATTGTGAGCGGCGATGATGCTCAACCTCAAATCAATCAAGCTATGGCCACCAAAGTCCAAAGGAGGCAAGCAAAAGAATGGGAAGAGAGGAATAGGAGAGTCATGTTCCTCATTTTGCAAGTCATTACTAATGCCATGGTAGGTCATATTCAACATCTAGAGAAAGCTAAGGATGCTTGGAAGCTCTTGAAAGGATGTATTCAACAAATACCAAAGCTAGGAAACTTCAACTCAAGAATGAGTTGAGCACAATCAAGAAAAGTTCGAGTCAATCCATAGTTGAATATACTTTGAAGATTAAGGAGCTAAGCGATGCTTTAGCTTCTATTGGCACAACGGTTGAAGACCAAGATCCTGTGTGTTATACTCTCAATGGCTTGAGAGAAGATGAAAGATGGAAGCCTTTTATAACTTCCATTAACTTGAAAGATGTATATCCAGGTTTTGAACAACTAATCCCTCATCTTGTCACAGAAGAGCTTAGCTTCAGTGGTCCCAAAGGAAAGGAAAGCCACAACCAAATGTTATATGCAGGTCGAGGTAAAGGAAGAAACTCAAGAGGAGGCTCAAGAGGAAAAGGAAGAGGTCACAACCACTCCAACTACAATCAAAACAATTCGGAAGACAACAAGGATGCATCAAATGCCAACACACAAGGAAGAGGTCGAGGTAGAAGTAGAGGAAGAGGCCGAAGCTCCTACAATTCTCATAAAGGTATAACATGCTATCATTGTGGTAAAGTAGGACACTATGCTAGTGATTGTTGGCTGAAGAATGGAAGAACAAATGGAGGTAATCAAAGGAACCAAAGCAACTATGCAAGCACCTCAAGTGAAGGAAGCAAGGACACACTACTTGCAATGAGACATGAGTATAGAAGCTCTTGTGAAGATGACAAAAAATGGTACATTGATTCAGGTTGTAGTAACCATATGTCATGCCAAGGAAGTTTGTTCACTAATCTACAGGTACCAAGTGGAAAAGGATGTGTTGAAACAGGTGATGATACTCAACACATGATTGAACACATTGGAGATATAAGGCTTGGAGATACAAGCAGAGCAAAGGTACTATCTAATGTTCTGCATGTTCCTACAATTTCAAAGAACTTGATTTCAGTAGGACAAATGGTAGAGAAGGGTTATCATGTCATATTCAATGAGAATGGGTGCTTCATAAAGAATCCAAAAGAAGGCTTCAAGGTCATTGCTCAAGGTAGAAGAGAAGGAAGGATGTTCACTTTGGATGTCCAACATCCACATGGAAAGGTCATGTACATTCAATGTGGGAACAAGAAGATTTCAGAGCTGGACTTATGGCATAAAAGAATAGGACACATCAACATTCCAAAGCTGAAGGACATGAGCAAACATGAAGTGGTAAGAGGTCTTCCAAAATTTAATAGCATTGGACTACATGAGTTATGTGAAGCTTGTCAACTAGGAAAGCAAACGAGGCAGCCATTCAAGAGGAGTAATTATGTGGCTCCAAATGTCTTGGACTTGATACATACGGATGTATGGGGACCAACCCAAGAGGCATCAATGGCTGGTAATAGATTTTTTGTCACCTTCATTGATGATCACTCAAGAAAGGTATGGATGTTTTGTATGAAGCAAAAATCAGACGTGTTTTCTATATTCAAAAGATTCAAAGTTGAAGTTGAAAAGGAAACAGGAAGGTCTATCAAAACCTTAAGGTCCGATGGTGGAGGAGAATACTTCTCCAAAGAATTTTCAGATTTTCTACAAGAGAATGGAATCAAAAGGCAGTTCACTTGTAGGTACACACCACAACAAAATGGAGTAGCTGAGAGGAAAAATAGGCAAATTGCTGCAAGATGCATGCTCAACGAGATGAAGGTACCATTGTACTATTGGGCTGAAGCTACCACAACCGCCATTTATTGATGAATAGGTGCACAACATCGGGAATACATCACTTGACTCCATAAGAGGTATATTCCGGTAAGAAACCTGATCTTACACACCTCAAAGTTTTTGGATGTGTTTGCTTTGTTCACATTCCACAAGAAGTTAGAACAAAGATGGAACCAAGATCAGAAAAATGCATTTTCATCGGCTACTCAACGGAGCAAAAAGGATACAAGTGTTACAACCCTAGAACAAAGGAATTAAGAGTCTCGCAAGATGTGGTCTTTGATGAACTAAGACCATGGTATGAAGCTAAAGGAAAGGAAAAGATTCTTGAAGAAGATTGTGATGATTATGCAGGAACAAATCAAAGAGAAGTTCAACAATCAAGCACAAAGGCTTCAGGTCCAGAGGCATCTACATCAAATGAAGAATGTTCAACATGGAGGGGGAGCCATTCTTTGTCTCCAAATTCAGCTCATAGTAGAGCCAAAGATGCAAGTACTACTCCAAACAGTGAGGTAGATGCAAGTGAAGAAGAATATGAAGAGGTAATCCGATGGTAAAGCTAAATAGGTTAAAGAAGCAACTCTCTAAGGCAATGAAAGAAGATCTTCAAGGACAAGGTATCCAACTCAAAGGTTGAGTTATGATAGTTTTATGGCGACACATTTTGCATACATGATGCAGGTTATCAAAGACAAAGAGCCTGAGACATATGAAGAAGCTTGCACACAAAAGGAATGGAAGCAAGCTATGAAAGAGGAGATCAAAGCTCTCAAAGATAATCACACATGGGAGCTAGTGCCAAAGAAAGAAGGTATGAAGATTGTTCCAAACAAATGGGTGTTTAAAGTAAAGAGGAATGCTGATGGTTCACTAGCTAGATATAAAGCTAGATTAGTTGCCAAAGGATTTAAACAAACACAAGGCATAGATTATGATGAAGTTTTTAGCCCCGTTGCAAAGATGGGAACTATCCGAACCTTAATAGCAATTGGTGCTTCAAGGAGATGGCCATTATATCAACTCGACATCAAAAATGCCTTTCTCAATGGAGAACTACAAGAAGAGGTGTACATGAGTCAACCGGTTGGATTTGAAGATGAAAACCATCCAGATTTTGTTTGCAGGTTGAAGAAGGCACTTTATGGCTTGAAGCAAGCACCAAGAGCATGGAATCAGAGATTGGTAGAGTATCTAACTAAGTGTGGATACAACCCAAGTAGTGCAGATCCTTCGTTGTACATGAAGAAGGAAGAAAATAGAGAGGTATATATTTGCATATATGTTGATGACCTCATCATAACAGGAGATGATGTTACAGGGATTAAAGATATCAAAAGGAAGTTTGGTAAGGAGTTTAAAATTTCAGATCTCGGAGAGCTGAAATATTTTTTAGGAATTGAAGTTGTTTATGGAAAGAGTGGCATCTACTTGATGCAAAGGAAGTACTTGTTGGATGTTCTTTTCAGATTTGGAATGAGTGAATGCAAACCACTCACTCAACCCATTGACACAAATACAAAGATTTGTTCAAATGATGGAGAACCATTGGAAGATGTAACGACATACAGAAGCATTGTAGGATCATTGATCTATGCAAACATTACAAGACCTGATTTGTCTTATGTTGTTGGTGTACTTTCTCAGTTTATGCAAGCCCCGACAAGTGAACACTTAAATTTAGCCAAGAGAGTGTTGAGATACATAAAGCATACAGTTAATCATGCTTTGTTTTACAAGTTTGATGAAGAACTGCAGGTCAAAGGCTTTAGTGATGCTGATTGGGCAAGTTCAAAGGAAGATAGAAGATCAACCTCAGGTTATGTGTTCATGATAGGAAGCAAACCTATCACATGGAGCTCAAAGAAACAACCTACTGTTGCACTTTCATCTATGGAGGCTGAATATAGAGGATTAGCTTTTGCCACATGTGAACCAATGTGGATTAAAAGGCTTTTGGCTGATCTTGGAGTGCAAGTTGGAACCATCCCTATATATGGTGATAACATGTCAAGTATCTACTTGGCGAGCAATCCTATGTTTCATGCAAGGAGCAAGCACATAGAGGTCCACTACCATTATGTAAGAGAGAAGGTGTTGAGCAAAGATGTGGAGGTAAAGTTCATCAGAACCAAAGAGCAGGTTGCAGATATGTTTACAAAGTTCTTGGATGCTTCTAAACTCAAAGGTTTCAAGGATGCGATAAATTTGAAGGACATGGATGAAGATAACTCCCAAATGAGCTTGAGGGGGAGTGTTGAAGATAACTGTACAAGCTCATTTTCATATGAGCCATGCTTGGATAAATTTACCAACTATAAAGATAAAGAAAAAAGTGGAGGAAAAAAGGAAAAAATAATAAAAGAAAAAGTCTAGTCAAAATTCATGATGAGTAAGAGATACAATATCTTGCCTTGTAGTTAGTATCATGTAGTGGAGAAAGTGGTGAGTTAAGAAGGAGGCACAAACTTCTTCAAATGCTCATTGGTTATAAAAGTGAAGTGGGAGCACATTCAAAACAAGGAGAGAAAGAGGCAAGAGCTCCCAGTAGTCGGATCTAGCCATTTTGTCATTTTAGTTTTCCCTTAGACTCCTTCCAGCCGCACATCAGTTTGTACACAGCTCTGTTGCAGAGCTCATATCTCAGTGCATATGTAACCATTTTGTGTGTTTAAACATTCATTGAAAAGCTTATCTCGTGTACTTTCTTCATATCAAATATCTCTTTGAAAGCTTATGTAGTTTGTGAGATATCAGTGAAAGAGTGAAGTCCAGTTTTTCAGTATACCTGTGTAGATAGGTAGTCTATTTTTGTCGGTTTAGTTTCCCAACCAAAACATATCCAAATTGTGTGATTTTTATCTTGTTGGGAAGCCTTGGCATCTACTTTCACTGTCTCAAATATCTCATTCAGATCATTCATATTTTGTCAGATATCTGTCAGAGAGTAAAGTCCAGTTTTACAGTGTACTTATGTGTGCAGGTGGTCTATCTTGATGAGTTGAGTTTCCTAATCAAACCTCATCCAAATTAATTGATTTTTATCTTGTTGGAAAGCTATTTGTGTCTACTTTCTCTCTACCAAATATCTTTCTCAAAGGATATATATTCAAAGATCTATGAGTCCGCGAGTGAAGGTCCGTTCTTCAGCATACGTGTGTGGACAGGTAGTTCATCTTTGACAGTTGTGTTTCCTAATCAAAACTTGTCCAAATTAAGTCATTTATAGGTTGTTAGAAAGCTCTTTTTGTCTACTTTGATTGAATAAAGTTTCAAGTCTATTTGAGTTTTGTATTGAGAGCAGCAAGCTATCTAAGGTGCAGATGTTTGTCCAAGTGCTAGACATACAAGGGTTCACTACACACTTCCGTTGCGCATAGGAGAACTCATTCTCCACACAAAGCATAGGCATGAAGTTCAAATAGGGGATGATAAAACGCACAATGTGGAGAATATTGGTAATGTCAAAGCTTCCAATGGTAGGATAAACATTCTAATTAAGGCTCTCTATGTACCCACTATCACTAAAAACCTAATAAGTGTAGGCCAAATAGTTGAAAACAGCTTGCAAGTTAGGTTCACCCAACATGGAGCTTTTGTGGAAGATCCATGTCAAGGCTTCAAGAAGATAGCTATAGGTGACAAGCATGGTAGACTCTTTTCTTTTGAAGTAGGAGAAACCAGAAACATAGCTCTATTCACTTTTGGGTCTCAAACCCTAAGTGAGCCTAAAGTGTAGCATAAGAGACTTGCTCATGTGAATGAAAGAACTAATGGAGAGTGTTAATCTCCAAAATAAAACATTATCATTGATGTTAGAGAACCTCTATATCAAGAAAAACTCAAAAACTTAACCAATTTTGGAAGACCAATGCCAAATCATCAAGATCTTATCTAACTGTGAAGGAACTCACTACACAAAAAAGTCTGTTGCACTTAACTCATTCATTGGCTAACCAAATGAACCTTTGTAGAAGATTTCAGCTAAAGGTTATGCACCTTCTCCAAGTTAAAACTTCTCAAACGGTTTAGTAAATCTTGAGATTTACTCCAAACAATTCACCTATGTCTAAAACTATACTTCTCTACAGTCGACTTTGACACCTGCAACTTCTAATGCATAGTTCTCTAAAACTAGAACTTGTTTATTCAAATGCTTTTAGCCATAGGTAGCTTACCTTCCAACTTAAAGAATGAGTGCTTGCTTGCTCAAAAATTTACATTGGGGAAGGAGAACTAACCAAAACATTATCATCAAATTTGCACCTGTTACAGTCTTCTCTTCTTCACATTTACACATGTAAATGTTCCTACTCTCAATTCTCCCAGCCTAATCACAATTAGAATTTGAAAATTTGTACATAGGTCACTCATCTATAGACTTAGACTTGTGCAAAAGCATTTCACAAGATGATAAACATAGAAGGATCTCTTAGCAAAATATCGGGTGCAACTTTTCTTCTATTCAGGAAAACTTTACATCTGTTTGATGAGAGATATTCTCTTCACTTCTAAAGTATCGAATGACTCTTAAAATTTATCATTCATCATCTCTCTTACATGCCCCAACTTTTTGCTTGTATATATAGGCATATATGTACAAGCTCATGACCATAACAAAAGTATAAGTGAGCTAATTACAAGTTTAGTGTACATGTATATACAAGTCTTCATTCTCTAATCATGCACTAACTTCAAGCTTCATATATTGGTCTTTGCTTCATCCTTTGACTTCAAAACTTTGTCCAAAACATCAATTGATGGTTGTCATGCACCAACAGCTCCCCCTCAATTATCAATTGAGGTTTTCTCCATCTTCTTTATACCTATCATGTCTTTAAACCTTTGTAGCTTTGGTCCATCCAAGCTTTTGGTTAGCATATCTGCAATCTGATCTTTTGTTGAAGTATGTATAACTTCAATCTCCTTATCAATCACCTTCTCTCTCAAGAAGTGATACTAAATCTCAATATGTTTAGTCCTGGCATCAAAAACAGGGTTAGCAACTAGATACAATGAACTCATATTATCTCCATGAACAGTGGGTGTACTCTAAATGATGTCAAAACTCTTCATGAGAGTCTTCAACCATATCACCTCTTTTGCACCTTCAACCATACCTTTATACTTTGCTTTTGCAGATGACAAAGCAACTGTGTGTTGCTTTTTAGAACACCAAGAGATTAACTTATCTCCCACATAACATATGTACCCATAGGTTGATCTCCTATCATCAGGATTACATGTCCAATCTGTATCACTATATATCTTGATGTTTGTATCTGATGTGAAACCATAATACAAACCTTCCTTGAGTGTACCCTTAATGTATCTTAACACTTTTTGTCCTGCAACCCAATGTTCTCTCCTAGGACAACACTCCAACTGCATATGACAAATCAGGCATAGTCAATGTAGCATAGATTAAACTACCAACCAGACTTTGATATAGCTTTGTGTCCTTGAATTCTTCTCCTCCATATCTACTCAATTTGTGATTCACCTCCATTGGAGTAGGTGCTACCCTACAATCTTCCATTTTAAACTTGATTAACAAGTTCATCAAATACCTTTCTTGAGTCACATAGACTCCATGTTGCATATATGAGACCTCCATGCCCAAGAAATATGACAAGTCTCCCAAGTCACTAATCTTGAACTCTCTCTCTCCATTTACTTCTTGAGACTTTGTATGCCCTTCTCATCTGTACTTGTAAGAATTATGTCATCAACATATATGCACATGTAAATATACCCATCATCACTTGCTTTAACAAGCAATCTACTATCTGCTTTAGATACTTGGAAACCAAGCTCCTTCAAGAACTTCACAAGTCTATAATTGCATGCCCTTCAGGCCTGCTTCAAACCATACAAAGCTCTCTTGAGCTTAAATACATACTCTGGATACCTTTTATCTTTGAAACCTTCTGGTTGCTCCATGAAAACATCATATGAAATATAACCAATAAAAAAAGCATTCTTCACATCTAATTGACATAGTTTCCAACCTTTACATGCAACAATGGCTATTAGTGTCCTTATGGTTGTCATCTTTGCCACAAGACTATAAGTCTCATCATCATCTATACCATATGTCTGATCATACCCTTTCACAACAAGTCTAGCTTTATATCTATACACACTTCCATCTGCATACCTCTTTGTTTTGTAGACCCATTTGCATCTAGTGATCTTCTGACTATTTGGTTTAGGAACCAATTCCCATGTCTCATTCTCCATCAATGCATCATACTCTTCCTGCATAGCTTTCTCCCAATTTTCCTTACCTTTTGCCTCTTCATATGTAGAAGGGTCTTCCTCTGCTTTCGCCATGTAAGCATAATCTTTTGTAGTCAAAAAAGAAGTGCCATAGCTATATCTTGTAGGTTGCCATTTATGCCTTGATGACCTTTTGAGTTCTTCACTCTTTGAAGTTTTTAGTTCATCACATTCTGAATCAAACCTTGGCATTTCTTCAATTTCAACTTGTGCTTCATTGTTCTCTTCTTCATCAAATATTTGAACCTTTGATTTATCTTTCTTTTGATTCAAAGTTTCTTCATCACCTACATGAATGTTAATTGTACCTGCATACCAAGTACCTTGCTCATCAAATGTAACATCTTTTGACACAAGGAATTGCTTTGTAGATAGACTCCACAACCTATAACCCATCTACTTATCATCATAACCAATGAACACATACTTTTCAGCTTTAGGTTCCAATTTATGCTTCAACTCTGATGGCACATATCCAAACACTTTGCAATGATCTAAGGTAGGTCTCTTACCCCACCAAGCTTCATATGGTGTCATACCCTGCAAAGCTTTACATGGTAACCTATTAACCAAGTATGTGGTTGTATTTATAGCCTCATCCCACAAATAATTGGGACAATTTTTCTCCTTCACCATTGACCTTGCAAACTCAACAAGAGTTCTATTTCTCCTTTTTGCTACACCATTTTGTTGAGGAGAGTACCTGCAAGTAACTTCCCTTTTTATACCTGCATTCCACAAGTAATCACTGAATTCACTAGAGAAATACTCTCCCCCTCCATCTGACATTAATCTCTTCAACTTTTGACCTATGATTCTCTCTGCATACACATGATAATGTTTAAATGTATTGAATACCTCTGATTTATCTTTGATCAAATATATGGTGATCCACCTGGTAGCATCATCAACATAAATAACATAATATCTTGAACCATTAACGCTAAAGTCTTTTGATGGTCCCCATACATCTATGTGTACCAATTCAAGCTTCTCTGAATACATGAATCCATGGTTATTATATGATTGCTTATGAGCCTTACCTAATTGACATGCCCCACATTTGTATGTCATATGTTGACCTACAACATTAGGTAATCCAAGAACTAAACCATTGTTAACCATATCCTTAATAGCTATTTCATTGAAATGTCCAAGCCTTTTATGCCAAAGATCTAATTCAGAGATCTTCTATCCTCCATAAGTGAACAAGGCATGACCAACATTGTCTTGAATCTTCAATGTGAAGAGCCTTCCTTCTTTCTTCCTTGAAACAATTTGTTTATACCCATTGCTAGGATCTTCCACAAAAACTCCATCATTAGTGAACTTTACTTCATAACCTTTCTCAACAATTTGCCCTAGACTTATCAAATTCTTTGGAACTGTAGGAACATACAAAACCTTACTCAGAAGAGTGTTCCCATCCTTAGCCTTCACTGATCCAATTGACTTCACATTGTGCTTTGTATTATCACTATTCGAACCACATGATTACTTACCTTATTCTCCAAATCATTCATCAAAGCTATGTTACCACTCAGGTGATTGCTACACCCTGAGTCAATGTAGAAGAATCTTTGATCTTCACTTTTCCTTTCACAAGTTGCATTCATGATTAAAGTTGAATCCTCCTTCTTATCTGAAGCATAATTGTAGTAGGTATTATTGTAGGATTGACTTTGGAAGCCTCTACCTACATTTCTTCCAAAGAAACATATCACTTTGGAAGCCTCTACCTACATTTCTTCCAAAGAAACCTCTACTACCTCTGAAATTACCTCTCTGATTTCTATTACCTCTTCCTCTTGAGTTAAAATTCTGATTATATCCTCCATTATTCTGATTATTATGCCAACAATCATAAGCTAAATGATTAGTCTTACCACAAATCCAACAAGCTTTGGCTCCATCTTTATTGCTTCTACCTCTCCCTCTTCCTTTGCCACCACCTCTTTCTTAGGAAGTTAGCTTGGCTAGTTGTACCTTCTTCTTCATTCAATTGTTGCTTGCCTTTGTTAAACTTCTTCTTGTCCTTTGAATACATTGCTTGACATGTACTTTTATCAACATGACCTTTGACATCCTGCTCAAAGGTTAGCATATGTCCTAGCAATTGATTCAAATCAAGAGTAAAATGATCTAGTGACAATTCAGTGGATAAAATGAATGGCTTCCATTTCTCATCTCCTCTCAAACGTGTGAGTATTTGCCTTAGCAATTTTTCCTCTTCAATATCTTCATCAACTACTCCTAATGCATCTGCAATGTCCTTCATCCTTGCTACATAATCTGAAATTGATTGAGAAGCCTCTTCTCGAATGTGGTAAACTCTGCCCACAAAGATGCCTTTCTTGACTTTGTAGTATTTTGGAAATGCTCTTCCAAAGCATTCCAAATCTCACTTGCACTTTCAAGTCCTCTAATGTGAGGTGGCAAATAATCATTGACTCCCATGTAGATAATGCTCCTTGCTTGAGCATCCTTCTTCATCCATGTCTTCAAATTTGAGAGTACATCTCTAGTTGGAACACGAGGATCTCTGAATTCTTGTTTTTCTTCTTCACTTGTGATATAACCTATCAGTTCTTTGCTCGTGAGATGAGCTTCCATCCTCACTGACCAAGCTGGATAGTCTTCTCTATCCAATTTCTCTATTTGGAGAGAAACTCCCATCCTTTCTTCACCTGTGTATTAAATTCTTCAAGGTTTGTGAGAAATAAGTGTATCTTTACTTTGAATGTAGTTATTTTTGGTCTTCTTGATAACTTCAAGCCTCCTTCTCTAGCTTTCACTTCAAACTTTCACTTTTTGAATCTTCAAAGGTTGATTTGTGTATAGCTGCAATAGTCAGGGTCCTCCTTTCTTTAGATTTGATGATTCTTGCTCTAATGCCACTGATGGAGAGTGTTAATCTCCAAAAGAACAAGTTATCCTTGATGTTAGAGCACCTCTATATCAAGAAAAACTCAAAACCTTAACCAATTTGGGAAGGCCAATGCCAAATCATCAAGATTTTATCTAACTATGAAGGAAGTCACTACACAGAAAAGTCTGCTGCACTTAACTCATTCATTGGTCAAATGTGTAAATTTTCTAATGAAACCTTGTACAAGATGTTGCTAAAGTTTGCACACCTTCTCCAAGTTAAAAATTCTCAAAAGGTTTAGTAAATCTTGAGATTTACACCAAACAATTCACCTATGTCTAAAACTATACTTCTCTACAATTGACTTTGACACCTGCGACTTCTAATGCATAGTTCTCTTAAACTAGAACCTCTTTATTCAAATGCTTTTAACCATAGGTAGCTTACCTTCCAACTTAAAGAATGAGTGCTTGATTGCTCAAAATTTTACATAGTGTAAGGAGAACTGACCAAAACATTATCATCGAATTTGCACCTGTTACAGTCTTCTCTTCTTTACATTTACACATGTAAATGTTCCTACTCTCAATTCTCTCAGCCTGATCACAATTAGAATCTGAAAATTTTTACATAGTTCACTCAACTATAGACTTAGCTTGTAAAAAAACATTTCACAAGATGATAAACACAGAAGGAGCTTTGAGCAAAAGATCGGGTGCAACTTTTCTTCTATTCAGGAAAACTTTACATATGTTTGATGAGAGATATTCTCTTCACTTCTAAAGTGTCTAATGACTCTTACAATTTGTCATTCATCATCTCTCTTACATGCCCCGACTTTCTACTTGTATATATAGGCATATATGTACAAGCTCATGACCATAACAAAAGTATAAGTGAGATAATTACAAGTTTAATGTACATGTATATACAAGTCTTCATTCTCTGATCATGCACTAACTTTGTCCAAAACATCAATTGATGGTTGTCATGCACCAACAAGAACCTTGAAGGCTATATGCAAGGATCAAAGTGTTCTAGGTCTGCCAAACATATCAAAGCAACACATGATCAATAAATGTGATGCATGTCAGATTGGGAAGGCACAAAGACAACCATTCAACCACAATGGCTACATCCACAACAACTTATTGGACTTAGTACATAGAGATGCATGGGGACCAAGTCAAGAAGCATCATTCATAGGATCAAGGTATTATGTCTCATTTATTGACAAGCATAGTAGATGGACTATTCCATACTTTATCAAGAGTAAGAATGAAGTGTTTGATTGCTTCAAAAACTATCTAGCACACATGGAGAATCATATAGGTAGATCACTCAAGAAGCTCAGATCTAATGGAGGGGGAGAATACTTCTCCAAAGAGTTTGATGAGTTCTTGTAGGAAAAAGGTATCAAAAGGGAAGTGACTACCAGGTACTCTCCTTAAATGAATGGAATTGCAAAGAGGAGAAACAAGACATTGGTTGGATCAACTAGAACAATGCTTGAGGAGAAGAAGTTGCCACATTATCTACATGTAGAGACTATTTCAATTGTTGTGTACCTTGTCAATAGACTACCATCAAAATCACTTCAAGGTATGACTCCTTATGAAGCATGGTATGGAAGAAAACCTAGTCTTGGACATTGTAAGGTGTTTGGTTGTTTAGTTTATGTTCATGTACCATCAAAAAATAAGAGCTAAGCTAGATGAAAGGGCAACAAAGGTGGTGTTTATTGGCTACGACTCAACTCAGATGGGTTACAAGTTCTATAATTTTTCAACCAAGCAATTCACTACAAGTAGAGATGTTGTGTTTGAAGAACACAGATCTTGGTATGATGAAGACAAACAAAAGGTAACTTGTTGTGTGAAGACTAACCATCAAGAAAAGTAAACTATTCTAGCCCACAAGGGGTGAGAGATGCACGTATCCACCCAACCAACTCCACCCATATATATACCTCAAGGCCAAGGGGGGAAATGTGAGGAGAACTTGCCAAGTGTCCTCTCCACATGGATGCTAATCCAAGGCCTTCTAACCTTGGAAATCACATGGAATCACATGCCCCTCACATGGATTCTAAAAGGATTTCTCTCAAGCTTGTATGTACAAGTCTCAAGGCTTGAGAGGCCTCCCTAAGGGTTAACTACCATACTCTTAGGAAATATCAATCCTAAGGGTCAAAACCCTTCAATTGGGAGCAAATCAATCCAAATAACTCAAGGGTTCAAACCATACATTTGGAGACACTTTCCCAAGGGTTTCCCAATAAACCCCAAGGGTTCTCCAAGTGGTTTTGGACCCTCAAAACCCATGTCTTTAGCCACTTTGACCCATAGTTATACAACATTCTTCCCCCCTTTAACATTTTTGTCCTCGAAAATGTGTGTAGGTATATTATGTGGAGTATTCCCCCATGCCCCATGATCATTTCCATAGATCATGGTTTTTCATCTCTCTTATTTGCTTCTTCATCAGAAGGAGATTCTATCTCATATTGGATCTGAAAAGAAGGAAATCCACTTGTGGGGCTAATCCCTGCCCAAATCATTCTAATATTACTTAGCTTTGCATGTGAAACACTAAATCAAATGCTAAGTATGGATAGAATGATAAGGGTGGATTAAATAGTCTCCAACTATTTTACTATGCAGATCCATTTCTATGAACCACTCGGGTGTGGACCTAGCAAAATAGATGGATCTCTTACTAGTTCAAGGCTTTGAGAAGTCTCCTTAAATTGAGGTTGATCAAAACAACTAAATAAGATGATTTTGACTATTTTCTACTTCTTAACCAACATCTATTGATCTTTTTCCAAATATAGAACTACCATGTCCTATTGTACTTTAGAGTCAAGGTAGAATGTAGGAAAGAAGTGATTCTATTCTTTGGGCATCCAGCCTCAAAATGATTTTCCCAAGACTTTCTCAGAAGCCTTGACTTGTTTGGAACTGTTAGAATCTATAAACAATTCCTAAGAGTTTTACTTCAAAATCTTTTAAGAGAACTTTTTAGATTCTTCATCCATTGATCGTAAAGCAATATTAGATGGATGAATGAATTCTCTTAAACTTAAGTGTCTTCTGAAATTGAAAGGGTTCTATACAAAACATCCATCTTTTGATGTTTAATTTGGTTATCCATTTCATCTAGCTAAACCTAATCTAGGAGTGACTTTGAAGATTCCTTCCAAATCAAATCCAAGGTCTAGAAAAGCGAGAAGGAAGAACCAAAACTCGATGTCACCAGTTCAATTTCTGAAACACTAAAATGATTTGAGTCAAATCAAATGAGACTCAAAACTTTAAGGATATAATCTAGCTAATGGTTTGAAGCATTGTTTCTATCTTTATGAGATTCAATCTAAATTCTCAAGAAGATCCATTGGGTAAAGTTTAAACCATCATCCATCCACCAGCCTTTAGTGGTAAAAAACATCGGTGTCTCGAGCCATCGAGTTTTGATGATGTTCAACTTTACTATGATGCATCAAATATCTTAATTAAGAAGTTAGTCCTTTTCAATCTCTTGAGACTCCTATAGACTAGAATACCAAGTCTAGTATAAATCTCTTACTTTAGGAGGTTGATTACCTTGTTGTACTATCAACAATATGTTTTGGGGTAACTTAGTCTAACCCCAATTACATAGATAACTAAGTCAATCTTTTTTTCAGTATCACTAGATACACTAAAAGATATTAACTCACTTAGTTGTATTTGTCAACTAAGTGTGTTATCCGAGATTGACTCAGTCAGACTTACCTTTCTTGAAAGGATCTTTCCAAGTTCTCTCTCTAGAAATCCATGTAGCATTTCTGATAAAGAACTACAAAATCCTTAAAGAGACCACAGCAGTCTTACTGAAAATATTTATGAAGGTCTAGAAAGTGATTTCATGTCACGATCTAACTTTCTCAGTTATTTGAAGTGCTTCATGGTCATATTCTTGACCAATCTATGAAGTTTCAGATTTCCTTGGTGTGGAATTTCACTCCAACTCATGAGCCCAAGACTAAAAGATACCTATCATATCAAGGTCTGATGTCCCATACCATCATTCCTAAATTAATGTGAATATAAAGTATAGTGTCCCATACCACCATACTTTATATCCAACACTGATGTGTAGATGATATTTATCTTAAAGTCTAGAAGCTTAATCTAACTATAGAGTATCCTTTACTTAGATTCTTCTTGCTAGAATCTGAAGTCAAGGAATTACTTCTATGTTTTCCATCTTGCTTAGGGAACCAACACAAGATCTCTCTATGATCTTAATTATCCCTGAATTTATATTGGAATCTCTAAACCTTTTGATTAAATAAACATTCATCTTGAAGTGACAAGATATTATTCTTGCCCTTTAGATTCCTTTATTTATCCAAAGCTTTCAAAAAGCTACCCTAGGGTTTTCTAGGAATCTCATTTACTACTTAAGTCTAAGCATCTTCTAATGCTTTTGGATTTCTTTTGAAATCCCTTTAAGAATAGGTGAATACAAGTTTCACCTTCTTGAGACTTAAGTATGATTTATCAAATTTGCAGATTGTGTACTTTGTATATTCTCTCCTTCTTACTTCCCTTTAGAGAAGTATAAGATTTGGCATGCTTTATTTGAGCTCATGGTTTACAACCACCTTTTTCAAATTTTTTTGTGATATTGTTGGGATCCCATGCTAAATTTAGCATGCCATGAAGTTGCTTTCTGAGCAACTCATTGTTTGCCAAACATCTTATATATAAAAAGATGTTCTTTTAATTTTCTCTTTATGGAATTAATTGTACCAATTCTTGATAAGTTTTGGTACTTTCTTCCCCCCTTTGAAGAGTTTTCGTCCTCAAAAACTATGAAATCTATGGTTTCATTCACAACTAGGGAGTCAATACTATGACTCCTCCCAATATTGGACTATTCAACCAATGTTATACTTGTGTAGAGCCTGAAAACTTTCTAGAAAATTTACTAGAAATAGATTCTAGTTTTGGTGTCTTTTAGAAAATCTTCTAGAGGTAGCTCAATGACCACATGTCCTAACTTGCTTATGAGCTTCCTCTTGACTTTATGGGAATGCTCATGAGCTCTCATATTTTATGCCTATCTGTGTTAGGATATGTGGCTTTAATTTTCAATGCTAATCAAAGCATAAGAGGTATGCATTGAATTAATGAAGCCTTCAATTAAATTAGAAATTTTTCCAAAAGGAGGGAGCTTTCAATGATGCATTGAATACTTTTCACCATCCATGTTGGTGAAAGTAATCTTTGCTCATAATTAGTTTCCATCAATGTCTTTGATGGCATCAACTTAATAGAGCTTTATATCATGAGACTCTTGAAACCATTCTAGAGTGTCATCCTATCTAGGATATGTCATGAAGAACTCTTTTAGAACCTTTTTCAATTAACTATATCTAAGTATTTCTTAAACTTAGAGGAGTATTGTAGGTTCTATGAAGTAGTGTAAGAATATGCCCTATAAAAACTTTCTAGAGATAACATCTATGCCATTGATGACATTTGATGTATTCGGGTGCCATCTTTGCAAGATATCTCATTAGAATCTTGTTTTGGAACCATCTTTAAGTATGTGGCATACTTAGAGTTAGCATTGAAAATGCTAGGTTCTCTAATAGTTGTGTATACATGATATCTTGGATTATGCACTTCAAAAACTCTCAAAGTTATCAAAGAGCTTATATAATTTCATGTATACATTGCTTGAGGCTAAAAATGTATTGAAAGATTGAACCCAGAGAATTTTTCTAAGTTATCAAAGAACTTAGATGTATCCAGGTACTGTTCATTTCATTTCTTCCTTGCCATTGACTTGGTAAAGGAATTTCTCCTTAGGTTTATTTCATTGATGAGCAAGACATGCTCATTACTTAATGTATAATTTTACATTAAGCATGGGTGTCACTTTAGGAAGGAATCTCTAGGTATATTACTCGCAAAAATTTGGCTGACATAATTTTTGCAAATACCTTAAATTTTCTTTTTCCTAAAGTTCTTGCTCCTAATTAAACTTTCTATTGCTATTTGTTCACTTAATTATTTTCATTATGTAAGAAAATAAAAAGTGAATCCTAAAGTTCATGCATATACCTACATGCAAATGCATGTATGACATAGAGAATCCAAGCAACCTGATGCTTCTATTATGCTGAGCATTCATGCATTCCATGCTTATATGCTCCTTTTTATGCACAAACATGTGCTTCCTTTTCAAGCATCCTCATGCGAATGCTCGTGTTGTCGTGCATTTGGAACATTTCTAAGAAAAAGAAGACTTGATATGTGCACCAAGGAAAACTTAAAATTTCTGCATTGAAACTATCTCTTTTCAAGAGAAAATGCACAAACAATCTTTCTTTTTAATGCATAGACGCATGCGAGTGCTCGAGGTGCTTTGAATTCCCTTTTGATCATGCATGTTTGCCTCTTGAAAACTTAAAATACCTTTCATTTGCATGTATACTGGAACTAAATAATCATTAGGTCCTCTATTGTGCTTCAATTATGTATACATGCAACTATAATGGAAACTAAGGCAAACAAACATCATGTTTTTTTTTTTTAGAAAAACTTAGCTCTATAATAGCTTCGTCCATCCTTTGCCTTGGAGAAGATCCATAATCCATTTGATTTCCAATTGCTTCATCTAATCTCACTCAATTAGTAGTTCCATTCTTTTTTAGAGTACAAGGGTAAAATCCTCCTCCAAGCAACAATGCGCTATTTATTTGATTCCTCACTTCAAATGGAAATAGAGTAAATTGCATCCTCCCATAAGGTAAAGACAGGTTAAATTCCTTCCAAATTAAACCTCAAAGAGGTTTGATCAAAGTTAATGGTAGAAAAATAGAATCAAAGAATGTTAAAACCTCATGGGTTCACCTTAGCAATCTACAATTAAGTACAAAATTTTGCATTCACACCTCACATAATTGAACATGGACACTAATACTTTTACGGAGGCACAAATTCTATGGCACTAATCTCTCATGAGGTATTACAGAAACAAGCAATAGCCCATTCGATAAATGCATGGGAACAACATTTTCCTATTCCAAGAGGGAGAAAAATAGAAAAACGCCTTACAAGGTAATATGATTGCAAAACTTTAATATCGATATGTGCACGTGGGTAGGTTGAGAGTATGATGAGATCCTTTTTCATTTTTGACAAAGAGCTTTGTTGCACATCTTTGAATGCGAAGTGTGTGATGGCGCATATTGTCCCACATACTACGAAAATCACTCATTGGTTGCCTATATATACAGCGAACGTTGTGCTTTTTTTGAAAACTCACGAAACAGAAGACGGAGCTCTCCGTGACTTCTTATAACCATGCAAACCATGCAAGTACATTGGGCGCATGGGAATGAACGAATTCATAGCGTGATTCACGCTTGATGTGTGGACACAAAGTGGCTTATAGTAAATTATGAGGCCACCCCCGACATATTCATTTTGTATATAAAAGAGCTTAAGACTCAGGTAGGCCCGCCATACAGCCACACACGAATAAATGGAGACGCTTACCTTGAGAAAAGCTTCTTGACCCATGGCTCTGCATACCAATGTTGTGTGAAGACTAACCATCAAGAAAACTAAACTAGTCTAGCCCACAAGGGGTGAGAGATGCACATATTCACCCAACCAACTCCACTCATATATACCTCAAGGCCAAGGGGGGAAATGTGAGGAGAGCTTTCAAAGTGTCCTCTCCACATGGATGCTAATCCAAGGCTTCTAACCTTGGAAATCACATGGAATCACATGCCTCTCACATGGATTCTAAAAGGATTTCTCCCAAGCTTGTACATACAAGTCTCAAGGCTTGAGAGGCCTCCCTAAGGGTTAACTACCATACCCTTAGGAAATATCAATCCTAAGGGTCAAAAACCTTCAATTGGGAGCAAATAAATCCAAATAACTCAAGGGTTCAAACCATACATTTGGAGACACTTTCCCAAGGGTTTCCCAATAAACTCCAAGGGTTCTCCAAGTGGTTTTGGACCCTCAAAACCCATGTCTTTGGCCACTTTGACCCATAGTTATACAACATAACTCTACCATATGATCTTGATTCTAATTCTCATCAATTAGGAAGCAAACATGATACACAAGTCCAGGATCCAAGAGTGATATAGATGATGACCAAGATGAAAGGGAAAAGGATTACAAGCTATGGAAGTCAAGAGGCAAAGCAAAGATGCAAGAGGTTGAAGAATGCTCCAAACAAGCACCTAGAAGATCAACAAAAGAGAAGAAACAACCAGAAAGGTATGGATATGATTCCACATTTGTTACAAAGCATTCAATCTACTTGGCAAAAGACTCAATTTCAGAGGAACCCTCAGCCTATGAAGAGGCAAAGGGAAACCCTAATTGGGAAAAGGCCATGAAAGAAGAAATAGATGCATTGAAGGAGATGGACACTTGGGATTTGGTTCCAATGTCATCGAACCAAAGGTAATTGGTTGCAAATGGGTATATAAAGTTAAAAGAAATTAAGATGGATCAATTTGTAGCTACAAGGCAAGATTAGTTGCCAAAGGATGCTCAAAAACTCATGGTATAGACTATGAGGAAACATTCTCACCAGTTGCAAAGATGACAACAATCAGAACATTGATAAGTGTAGTTGCTGCAAGGAATTGGAGACTCCTCCAACTTGATGTGAAAAATGCATTCTTAAATGGTTGGATAAGTGAAGAGGTATACATGTCACAATCACTAGGTTTTGAAAACCCTAATCATGCATTTTATGTTTGCAGACTTAAGAAAGCATTGTATGGATTGAAACAAGCTCCTAGAGCTTGGAATTATAGGTTGGTTACATACCTTCAAGATCAAGGGTTTAGACCTAGCAACTCAGATCCTTCTTTATTCATCAAAAGGGATCACAATGAGATTATCTATCTATGTGTATATGTAGATGATAATATTGTGATAGGTGATGATCTAAATGGCATTCAAAGGATCAAGAGGGCACATGCAAGAGGAGTTCAAAATTAGTGACTTAGGTGAGCTCACAAATTTCTTAGGTATGCAGGTGATATACACAGATGAAGGAATGTATTTGACTCAAAGAAGATACATTCAGGATCTACTTCTTAAGTTCAAAATGGAGAACACTAAACCTGCAGGTACACCTTTGGAGATGAATCATAAACTTAGTTTTTATGAAGATGAGAAATTTAAAGACATTAAATATTATCAAAGCTTGGTAGGTAGCTTGATATATGCTACTCATACAAGGGCTGACATCTCATATAATGTGGGAGTGCTTAGTCAATTCATGCACTCACCGAGAAGACCACACATGGATGCAGCTAAGAGAGTACTTAAGTACCTCAAAGGTACAATCAATGAAGGTATATTCTATCCTTACTCTTCAGATTTGGATATCAAAATCTATTCAGATGTAGATTGGGCAGGAGCTAAGGATGATAGAAGAAGTATCTCCAGTTACTTAGCATTTACAGGTTCAAAGCTAGTGTCATGGAGTTCCAAGAAGCAACCAACTGTTGCTTTATCCTTAACTGAAGCAAAGTATAGAGGTTTGACCATAGCAACTCAAGAGGCAATATGGTTAACAGCATTGTATACAGATTTGGGACTTGTGAGTTCCAAACCTCACATATTTGGAGATAATGTAAGTTCCATGCATCTAGCGGCAAACCCTATTTTCCATGTGAGAACCAAACACATAGAGGTTCATTAACACTTGATCAGGGAGAAGCTCATGGAAAAGGAGATTGACATTTCTTTTGTTCCTACTAATAAAAAGCAAGTAGCAGATATGATGATGAAGGCACTTGATGGAATAAAGCTTTGTAGATTCAAAGCTATGGCAAGTATTCAACCTATTAGAGAATGAAGACTCAAGCATACTTTAACTTGAGGGGGAGTTGTTGAAACATCAAGATTACACTATGCTTGAGGTGGATTTGATCTACATCAAAAGCTATGGCTTGGATTACATCGAAGGAATATCTATTGGATAGTTCTTTTACTTATGCTCACTTATTGTATTTTTTTAAAAGATTTTTCATGGATCTTTTACGATTGTAAAAGCCTTGAGCTTTACACATGTAAAAGTAGAAAGAAAGATCCCAAATTCCAAAAATTTATGGTGGTTGAGTTGCAATCAATCACCTAAAAGTAGATCAAACTAGATCTTCACTTTTCCTAGATTGTAGGAAAGTGAATTGATTCCCTCCAATAACCATTCCCACCTTTGTTTGAATTGAAAATCCACTTGTAGAAGTCATGGATCACTTATAGATTCTATATAAAGACTTAAAATCACTTGTACAATACATGGGAGCAATATACATACACTTGTGACTATCATTGTCTTGCTCCTTCATTTTTATGCATCATCTTCTTTGCAAACAGTAAGCTTGCAGAGGCTGTTTCTCTCTCTATAGAGCTCCAAATTGGATGAGACATACTTCAATGGAAAGGTATTAGTTCCTAGTTTATGGATGTAAATTTTCAAAGCATGTAGTTTAGTATGTTGGGAGAAATCTAATTTTTTATGTCTTGAGGTCAATCTCTACAAATTCCTAAAAAATAGGAGGTACCACTGTTGAGTGTTTGATTTATTCCAATAGTATATTTTGCTTATTCATTGTAATCTTGTGCATTCTATACAGTCAACCCTTATGCATCACTCCCATAAACTTATTTTTTTCTAATTGTATTCACGCTGGTTGCTATGAGCATTTGAAGTTCATTGCTTCCATACATAGTAAGTTTGTTGAGCTAGTCGATGCACAAACCTATCTGTTTTGTATCGACTCTTTCTCCTTGATGCTCTAAAGTACATAGTGAATTTTATTGCACTTATTGCATGCCTATAAGGTCTATCTGAGTCTCCATAAGCTCAAGGTCTGGTCTTGTGCCAGTTGGCTGGACCAAACTTCGTTGCTTCGCAACTCACTTTTCTACCTCCTAGAAGCTTCTCCAAGTTCTTTCAAGTACGACACTCCAACGGGATCACAAAGAACTAGATTCAAGAATGCAAAATGTGGATGAAGAGGCAATGACCAGTTTGCGAATCATGTTGGATCATCTAATGCAGTGAAATGCTAAGTTACAAAGGAATATGGGCTTACTTAGACAGCACATGTGAGTGGCTCTGTAAGAGAACAAGTGTCTCTAACAACAAAATTAATATAATCTGGAGGTAGTGATGGAAGGCACTCTAGGGGCAACTATTATCCCAACAAAGTTTCAAGTTATTCATTTTGACAACATCCACATATTATTAGAGGAACATGCAAATTTCTTGGAATCCTATGACAAGATAGATGTAGAACTGGATGAGCTAAAGAAGAAATAAGCCACAACTCGCATCAAGGTATCAGAAGCCATCCTTCTACCATCAAACACACAAGAGATTGAAAGCCTTCAGAAATGGATTGAAGAAATACAAGAAAAACTCTTACATTATGAACAACCACCATCCCCACTAGTGGAACCTGAACCAGAAGATTTAATAGAGGTCTTGGTGGAGGAAACATTTGAGGATGCCTATGAGCCACAACTAGTGCTAGGGGGCATAATAACTGAAGAAGCATAGGATACCTACAAGGCACCCATACCACAATGGTTAAAGCGAATAGAAGATTTTGGGTGAACACATGATGATAGGGTCACAATACATATTCAATCCTTGTGAAACTTAGAAGAAACAATACTCAAATCAATACTTCCAAAACCTATCCCTCTGAAGGCTAGTCACTACTTTTGAAATGTATTATATGTCATATGTTGTGCTTCTAGGAATATCACTCTAAAAATATTCATTCCAAGACCGACCTAGTGACCTCTCGTATAGAGCCAAAAAAGGAACCATCTTTTAATCGAATTGGCAGGAAAGGTTGTTAGAGACATGGCCAAAAATGCTAAGAACATGGTTCAATGCACCCTTATACATTAAGTACAATCCAGGTTGTTTTTCGATATCTCCTCAATGTCCATGGCTAGAATTTGCAATCAGAGTATGCAATGGAAAAGGGTGTTTGGATTGGCTCAATTACCCATATATCACTCCGCCAAGAGGACCACCTACAATAGCATATATGGTATCTGTGATCAGACATTGGTCACAAGGGCTCAAGAATGTACTCGACATGGTTGCCAAAATAAGCATAAAGATATTTGAGCTCATGATAGCCGTCTTCAAAACATTCAACAATGTCAAGGCCCCATATATCTCCGCTCAAGGCTTCAATGAAGGGAGCTTCAACCTAGTCTATGATATGAGCAAAACACCATCAATCAACATCATTTACTCATAGCATGCACAAATAAAATACATGTCTACTTGCTATAAGCAAAAAATTGAAGAAATGTTCTCCACAGGTTTCTAGGAATATCACTTAGAAAATATTCATTCCAAGATCGGTGCATTTGTTACATCTATTTGCGATCGAGCAAGCCCTGCATGCCGAGCAACTATGTATGCCACATCCTGTAGATTGGGATAGTGTGGTGATAGTTTTAGCACAAAGCCTTCACCTCAAAGAACACAATCTATTCGCAATGTGGTACAATATTACATATCATGCCCTCCACAACAAGGTTATGTCGGGGACGATAGATAGGAGAGAGAGGGGGGGTGTTGGCAGCCAAGTAAGTGATCCAAGTGGTCTAACATGGCAAGAGAGCTTAAGACAAACGAGCCAAAGAGAGCAAGGTTAGAGAGAAGGTCAAGGAGGATTGAACCGAGAAGGAAGGCAACAATGATCAAGCAAATAGGCCAAGTGTCCATTTTTCGAATCAAATATTTATCAATGGTGATTTTTATTGCTATGGTATAGTGTGAATTCCATTTTTGATAATTAAAACTGCATTTTGTCCAAGCCGAGGAGTCCTTGAGCTTGAATATTAGTATATCTACCTACGTACCAATTTTTCATAATTTTTAGAGCTCATTTGAGCCCCAAATTAGCTTAGGAACCTAATTTTTAACTATGTCAGACACTAGGTCTAGATAGGGACAGAACTAGTCAAAAAACTATAAAATGAGCTACTAAGCTCATTTTTGAGGTTGGATTTTTGGATATATGTGTGTGCATGTATGTGTGTGCATGTTAGTGTGCTTCTCACTCATGCACTTGTGTGTGTGTGTATATATGTATATATATATATATATATATATATATATATATATATATATATATATATATATATATATATATATATATATATATATATATATACATATATATATATATCGCTCATGGTCATCATACCTCCCTCATGTCTCCTTGGATTGATAATTATGAGGTGAATCTCCTCACATTGATATTCATCATTGTGTTAGAGTGACAACTACAGACATACACTGCTCATGAGAACATGGGCCATAGCTGCAAATAGTAGTAAACACCCATTCTTCATTCTGCACAAGATTAGTAGACTCTGCTTTTGATGTAGAGGCTCTTGCAACAAGCATTCTAGCCTCCTTCTTCTTGGCCTCTTTTGCAGCTAGTTTTGGACAACTCTTTATGACATGATCATTTTCTTTACAATATTTTGAAAAACTATTTTTGCTTTTGTGTTTCCTTCTCATCTTTGTCTTCCTTCTTTGACCATGTAGCATTAGCATATTTCTACTTACTGGTAGATGAGTTGCATTTACCTTTGCCCTTCTGACTAGCTAAGAAATCTTGATCTGCAACATGCATGATGGAACTATTTTGCATGGACTGATCTTCCTACAACAAAACAAACTCCTGAAATATTAAGGCATTTGGATTGCCTTGCAACATCGATCGAAGAGTAGAAGCAAAACTCTGATATGAATCTAGAAGATCATTAAGAATAGTCTACACAAGTGAACTATCTAGAAAGACTTCATCATCAAAAAATAACTAGTCCTTTAAATCTTTGATCTTTGTCAAAAAAAAAATCAGTAGAATCTCCTTCTTTCATAGCTCACTCTCCAATTGTTTTCAGAGGTAAGCAACACGAGCCTCGTTTCATGCTTGGTACAAAGTGGCAAGTGTATCCCAAGAATCTATTGTTGTTTTGCAAGAGCAAATGTGAGGGATAATGGCATGTTTGATAGAGAAAGCTATCAATGCATGTGTGGAAGCATCTCTACCATCCCATCAAAGTTGCTCTATAGTAAGTGCAGCACGAGCCAAAACACAAATAGGAATTTGAAGATCATCACCTTCAACGCCATCTACATCACCGCAGTAAAACTAAAATATCATCTAACCACTAAATATCAGTGTCTCAACCCACTAAGCTTTTACTGATGACATTTTCTTGATACTCAACACACTAATGCTTCACTTAAGACTAATTTAATCTTTTGATTTTTTATAATATCTTAAGACTTCTTACTTAGAATGCAATTTGTATGCATTAATAACCAAGAGATTGATGTCACAAAGTTGCTTTGTCAATTGGGTGCTTTCAAACTAACTTATTCTTTCTAACCCTAGTTGAAAGGATCGTGTTAAAGTTTTAGTTCTTCATAAACTCACCAAATATTTTTGAAACAAATCTCTTTATCTTGAAGTGATCGTAATTCAAGTAAGAACACGATTTTGTACTTGAATTCTAAATGAATGTCCTAGAATTTAATTACTTCATGATCTTCATACTTACTTGATCTTGAAGTGTCTTTTCATATCATGTTTTTATCCTCCTTGATTTTAAACTTCTCCTTTGAAGCTTTAATTTTGTTGAGGATCCAATCTTACATCAAGTTTCACTCTAGGGCTAAATGATATCTACTATGCCTCAGTCTGATCCCCCATACCATCTTTCCTACATCAATATGAGTATCAAATCTAGTATCCATACCACCCTATTTTATATTCACATTGATATGTGAGTAATACTTATCCTAAACCTTGTTGGAGTTTGAGGTCTACGGAAGCATACGAACAACAAAAGGAAGAAGAAGAAGAAGCTTGGAGCACAACACTCTTAAAGAGGGAAAAAAGTGCCCCAGCTGTCCTAGTGTGTTCACAAACATCACTACCAAAATATATCAACAAATCCCCCCTGGGAGTGATGTAGTGAACAAAGAGCTCGCACTCATGTATAAGGAAGTGCCAAGCTATCTAGAATCAATCCACAAAAGGAAATAAGCCCAAAGCTTTGAGGAAAGCTTCAAACTTCTTCCTAGGCAGAGCCTTTGTGAAAAGGCCTGCAATGTTCTCCTATGTAGGCACATGTGCCAAACTGATCTCTCCAATAGAGAACCTCTCCCTCACATAATGATAGTGCACCTCAATGTGCTTAGTGCAAGCATGGAACATAGGGTTCCTCGCAACTTCCAATGCACTCTGACTGTCAGTGAAGATGGTGGTGGCAAAAGAATGATCAACACCCAAATCAGCCATAAGGTATCTGAGCCACACACACTCAACAATTGCTTTGAAAGTTGCCCTATACTCAATCTCACAACTAGAAGTGGCCACAATAGGCTGCTTCTTGTTCAACCAAGCTATGCATGAGCTACCAAGCATGAAGCAAAAACCATTGGTGGACACATGAATGTCATAGCAACTAGCCCAGTCAGAGTCAGAAAAAGCATGTAAATCTAGTGATAGTGATCCCCCTTGGGATAAAACAATCCAAGTACCCGGGTACCACTCAAGTAGCAAAAGATGTGCTTAACCACTAGCCAATGCTTGACACCTGGGCAATGCACAAACCTACTCATTTGTGAGACAAAAAACTCAATATATAGCCAAGAAATGCATAAGTAAATCAAGCATCCAATAGCCTACTGATAGAGAACAATAGCAAATGCATCTCCAACATCATCAAGACTCAACCGTAAACCTGTTTCCATAGGAGTGGCAATAGGTTTGTAGTTTTCAAGGCCAAAAGGTTGCACTAATGTGTCAATGTATTTTTTTTAGCACAAAGTTATTCCACCATCAACTTGCATAAATTGAATGCTCAAATAATAATGCAAATGCCCCAAATCTGACATCTCAAATGAGGCATGTAAATCAGCCTTAAAATCAACAATATGCTTCTTATGCAGACCAATGAGCAACATGTCATCAACAAAGACAAGAATGATTAGAAGCACATCATTTGCATGCATAACATATAAGGTGCTCTCAGTTGGACTATTCTGAAAACCATGTGCAATTAGGTAGGCATGTATCTTTTCATACAAAGCACGTGGTGCTTGCTTCAAACCATATAATGCCTTTTTCAACTTGCACACTGTTTTCATGCCCTTTCTACACAAAACCACGAGGTTGAAACACATACACTTCTTCATGCAAGTCACCATTCAAAAATGCAATTTTAGTGTCCAACTGATATACATTCCAACCATGATGAGCTGCAAGTGCATAGATGCTATGAACATTAGTCATTCGACTTGTAGGAGCAAAGGTCTCACAATATCAATGCCTCTTTCTTGAGCATAACCCTTTGCAACAAGCCTAGCCTTATACCTGTCAGCTGTTCCATCAAGCTTACGCTTGAGCTTGTATACCCACTTAGTGCCAATGGCCTTCTTGCCAGGAGGCAAGTCACATAAAGGTGAGGTACCAATCTTCATAATAACCTCATATTCTTATTGCATCAGCCATCCAATTTTTTGAGTTTTGTGCTTCATCAAATGAAATAGGCTCACTCAAGACTAGAGGTAGCCATAGCATAGCAATCTGATGCAAAAGAAGCACTATGAGAGCTTGAACGAGTGCGATATGACAAAGGTGCATCTAATTTGCTATCTCATAAAGTCTACACCATCAATTTAGGCATAGTTTTTGCCTCCTCTATATCAGTTCTCTCATCAATAAGTGCATCATGTAAATTTGTATCGGAAATGGAATGATATGCATCACCATGTGAAACCTGTAAAGGTTGAGAAATTGCCTCATTTGGATCAGGACTAGACTATCCACCTATAAAAAGAGGTAGCAAAGTGTCATACACATCTTTGGAGCTAATTGATGTCTCCTTAGTACATGAAAATAATGGCTGAATAGCATCTTCCGCAAAAACATCATGGCTAACCAAAATGTGTTTAGTCTGTGAATGATACATGCAATAGCCCTTGCTTTTAGAACTGTACCCAACAAAAATATATTTCACTACTTTATCATTTGATTTCCTGTGTTGTTGTTCAGGCACTAATGCATATGCCAAACAACCAAAGACACAAAGGTGAGCAACATGTGGCTTGTGGCCATCAAGCTCATATGGAGTGATAGAGTGCAATGCTTTAGTGCGATACCTGTTAAGTACATATATAGCACACATAACAACCTTAAGCTAGAAATTATGTGGTAAAGCCTTACTTTTGACCATACACCTCACCATCTCCACGAGTGACCTGTTCTCCCTTTCAGCAAATCCATTCTGTTGAGGTGTATACAAAACTGTACACTGATGTTTTCTCCCACGTTTAGCTAGAAATGCATTCAAATTAGAAGAAATATGTTCCCCTCCTTGATCAAAACAAAGGGTGCCCATTTTACATGTTGACATATTTTCAACCAAAACTAGAAATTGTTTGAGGCATATAAACACTTCGGACTTTGCTTTCAGTGGGATACACCCATGCATGCCTGGAAAAATATCAATAAAAATCATGAATTTAAGGTAGTTCACAAAGGAGGGTGTCTGCATAGGACCACAGACATCACTGTGAACAAGCTGCAATTTTTTAGTAGCTCGAATAGAACCATCTTTTGGGAATGCATTTTGCCCAAAATATAGCCTTCCCAAACATGTTTGCTAGGTTCCTCAAGTTTGGGCAGAGAGGACACCATTTCAAATTTCTGCATGCATAGCAAACTAGCAAAATTCAGATGACCAAAGCATGCATGCCAAAGCTTTGCATCTAACATAACGTGAGAATCATGTATTGCACATGCTAAATTTTTCACAGATTTTCATAGTATATGAGCTTATATAGCACACAACATAACATGCTAGAAGCAATAATGACATGTCCATTTGATAGATCGTGAACTATACATCTGTCATCACCAAATTTCACAACCAAGCCGATTTTGGCTAATGCTAAAACTGATAATAGATTTTTCTTGATCCCAGGTACAAATAAAGCATCTAACAATGTAAAAGAACTACCATGAGTAGTAGTCAGAATGATCTTACCAACTCCCATGGCAAGATAAGAGGAGTTGTATTCCCTATAGGGGCAGGCTCAACTGAAGTGAAGAAACTACACTGCGAGGTAATCTGTTTGGTTGCCCCACTATCAAGGTACCAAACATCTGAGTCTACTGCAGACATACATTATTCATGAGAAGATGGGTCATAATTTCAAACAGTAGTAAATGCCCATTCTTCATTCTGCACAAGATTAGCAAACTCTGTTTTGGGTATAGAGGCCTCTGCAACAACCATTCCATCCTCTTTCTTCTTTGCCTCTCTTGCAACCAATTTTGGACAACTCTTTATAACATGATCATTTCCTTTACAATATTTGCAAAACAATTTCTGCTTTTCTATTTTCTTCTCCTCTTTGTCATCTTTCTTTGATTGTGCAGAATTAGCAGATTTCTTCTTACTAATAGATGAGCTCCATTTACCTTTGCTCTTCTAACTAGCCAAGAAAGCTTGATCTGCAACACACATAATGGACTTGTTCTTCCTAGACTGATCTTCCTGCAACAAAATAGAGACGAACTCTTTAAATATTAAGGTATTTGGATTGCCTTTCATCATCAATCAAAGAGTAGAAACAAAACTCTGATATGGACCTAGAAGACCATTTAGAACAGTCTGCACAAGTGAACTATCAGGCAAGACTTCATCAACAGAAATTAAATGCTCCTTCAAATCTTTGATCTTTGTAAAAAAACTATCCATGGAATCTCCTTCATTCATGTGCTCACTTTCCAACTATTTTCAGAGGTAAGAAACATGAGCCTCATTCCTTGCCTGGTATAGAGTGATAAGTGTATCGCAAGCATCCTTTGCTATTTTGCAAGAGCGAATGTGAGGAATAATGACATGTTTGATAGACAAGGCTATGAATGCATGTGCCTGAGCATCTCTACCATCCCAACAAAGTTGCTCTTCAATAGGTGCAGCAAGAACTGCAGCACGAATAGGAACTTGAAGAATATCACCATCTTCAATGCTATTTGTATCAGCTCTAGTACATGTATTTGCAGGTGTAATAGGATGTTTTTGAACACCTTGGACAATATTCTACAGTCCTTTTGCAACTAATACATGATGCATCATATAAGCCCATAATGGGTAATTGG
The DNA here is from genome assembly GCA_020310875.1 of Ceratopteris richardii. Taxonomy (NCBI): domain Eukaryota; kingdom Viridiplantae; phylum Streptophyta; class Polypodiopsida; order Polypodiales; family Pteridaceae; genus Ceratopteris; species Ceratopteris richardii. The sequence continues at coordinate 29,183,770 of CM035428.1, forward strand.
TACCACCCAACTTATCCTCAACAACCAACATATAGAATACATCACTAAAGAATTTAAAGTCAATGGATTACCTCTAACTTGATATTTTCTAGGTTTTGTTTCTTTCACAAGATAAATTTAAGATTTTGCTTTGACTTACACTTCGTCTTGGAAACTTGAAAACCTTTTGGTGGAACATCCATCCTTCTTTTTTAGGGTTTTAAAAAGAAAACCTATTGTAGTTCCAATTTCTAAAATTTCTCAAATTCAAGACCTTTTAGGTCTACCTCCACCAATTAGTAGAGACAATAAGACAAAACTTATTTTCTATATAACTTTCTTGGTTAAACATCTATATCCTGAAGATGTTTACTTTCCTTTATCAAACCCGCCAGCTAGGCTTGATGGTTACATCCCTTTCTTTAGAAAGATATATTTGAAAAGATATCTAAGCTTTCATCATGTGATAGATTCTATCTTCAGCCAAATATATTTCAAATGGATATCATCATTTACTTGTCCTAACATATTTATGAATTTGTACTTGTTTTAAATAAAGTCCATGGATCAACTAACTTCTTTCATTCATAAAAGATAAGTTCATCTTGAATATGGTAGGAGATTGGCATGATTTATAAAATAGAAAACTATGCTATTTCATTTAAGTTCTTATCTCTAAGAACAATCTCAATTCCTAAAGATCACTTGTCTAGGTTTCAACTTGAGATTGCAAAGCTCTTAAATGAAACCACAAAGCAACTCTCTAACTTTGCTAAGAAGAAGAGGTCTTTCAAGTCTCCACGTTTTTTCTTGGCCTAGTGCATCGTTACTATGGATGTAATGATGGAACCTACATCCATCTATTGAACTTCAAAGTTCAATTTATGTTAACGTTCAATCAATTTTCTTTGATTTCCATCACTCCTTTGGATGGAATCAAGCAAGATCTCGCATTTCAAAGTGCTCATGGAACCTTTCAAACAATCTTGAGTTATTATCCTATTTGGATGTACGATAAATTACACAAGAAATTATAAGATCTCATTCTAAGCTTGTTTTTATGACTCTCTAAGTATCTCCTATACTTAGGGGATCACAAATGCTTCTATGTTTGCAAGTATTCATGTATTCCTGCCCAACAATATGGCATACATTCTTTGGAATGTAACTTGCTTTTCTAATTTATGCTCTTTTCTATGCAAGACATCTTTCATACCTAATGTAAACTTTACATTAATTAATTGATATCTAAATATCACTCTAGGGAGGAAACTACTAGTTACCTGGATTGTAAAGTTATGGCCATCATTACTTTGCAGCTAGTTTTTTTGGTCTTCCCAAATGTCAAGCTTGATCTTAAAAAATTAAGCTAACTACTTAGAAAAGTACATTCACCTATTTACTTAGCAAACAATTATTCTCTTTTTTTCATGCAACTACATGTGCTTGTATGCAAACACATATGTTTGTATGGATGTTTTGGTATGATTTTTGCATGTTTTAAACTAATTCAAGAATTTCTCATGCTTTGCATGCATGCACTTCATGCATCTATGTTATGCACAACATATTATCTTTGCTTCCTTTTATTGTATAAACATGCCAATGCATATTCTTGAGTGCATACAAATCTTTTCTAACAATAAGGAACTTTGGAATGTTCAAAAAGACATCTTTGAATTGAAATTGTGCATTGAAAACATTCTTTTGGAAAGAGGAATGCACAAAAAATCATTCTTTTCTATGCATGAAGTAGAAAATAGGTTATGAATGCATGCAAGTACCCTTAGTGCTTGATGTGCTTTCATATACTCATATTTTATGCCTTTATTTTTCAATAACTTTAAGTGCAACTAACAAAATTGAAGTCTTATTCTACATTTCAATGAAGGTTTTATGCACACGTATATGAAAGCCAAAAAAAACAAATAGATGTGTCGATCCCTTGCGTTGAAAAGAGTCATCACCCTCCTTTGATCCATACAAAGAGCCATTCACCAAATCCATGCACACATCCTTGATCCGAGATGTTTTGGAGATGCTTGTAGCTTGAATCCTCTTCTATTAAAGTTGAGGAGGTTCAATTTTTTTGAACTATACATGCCTTGATACCCATCGTGAAAGAGCACACTTGTTGGATAACACAATATTACATCTTTCATGACATTTGAATTTTCAAGTCTAGTCTGTCGCAGATTTGACACTTTTATTATATGAAAAGGATTTTAAGAAGACACACATAGGTGACTGGTGGTGTCAGCATTGATGGTAGCCTGTTATAGAGGTGTTATGGGCTCAAAATGTTGGAGTTTGAGGTCTGTGAAAGCACGCAAATAGCACAAGGAAGAAGAAGAAGAAGCTTGAAGCACAACACACAATACTAAATGTATTACCACTAGAATGTATAAAGATAAGTAACCCATTAGGGCCGTAGGTGTATATACAAGCCAGGGTAAAAAAATCTCCTTAATAGGGAAAAAAGTGTTCCAGTGGTCCTAGAGCGTTCACATACACCACTACTTGAATATATCAACAAATCCCCCGTATGAGCGATGCGATGAACAAGGAGCTTGCACTCATGTATAAGGAAGTGTCAAGCTATGTGGAATCAATCCACAAAAGGAAGTAAGCCAAAATCTTTGCAGAAAGCTTCAAACTTTCTCCCTAGTCAGATCCTTCATAAAAGGGTCAACAATGTTCTCTTGCATGGGCACATATGCCAAGCTGATCGCTCCAATAGAGAACCTCTCCCTGACATAATGATAATGCACCTTAGTGTGCTTAGTGCGAGTATGAAATAGAGGGTTCCTTGCAACTTCCAAAGCGTTCTGACCGTCAGTGAAGATGGTGGTGGCAGAGGACTGACCAACACCCAAATCAGCCATAAGGCATTTGAGCCACACACACTCAACAATCACAATGAAAGCTGGTCTATATTTAGCCTCACAATTAGAAGTGGCCACAATAGGCTACTTCTTGCTCAACCAAGATATACATGAGCTACCAAGCATGAAGCAAAAGCCACTAGTGGACACATGAGTGTCATAGCAACTAGCCCAGTCAGAGTCAGAAAAAGCATGTAAATTTGGCGATAGTGATGCCCCTTGGGATAAAACAAACCAAGTAGTCGGGTACCACTCAAGTAGCGAAAGATGCACTTAACCGCATGCCAATGCTTGACACCTGGGCAATCCATAAACGTGCTCATATGTGAGACAACAAACTGAATATTTGGCCGAGTACTGCATAAGTAAATCAAGCATCCAATAGCCTCCTGATAGAGAACATCATCAAATGCATCTCTAGAATCCATGAAGACTCAATCATAAACCTGTCTCCATAGGAGTGGCATAGGCTTACAGTCTTAAAGGCCAAAATGGTGCAATAATGTGTCAATATATTTTGTTTGACACAAAGCTATTCCACCATCAACTTGCATAAACTAAATGCTCAAATAATGATGCAAATGCCCCAAATCAGACATCTCAAATGAGGCATGCAAATCAGCCTTAAAATCAGCAATATGTTTGTCATGAGGACCAATGAGTGGCATGTCATCAACATACACAACGATGATCAGAAGCACATCATTAGCATGCTTAACATATAAGGTGCTTTCAGTTGGACTGTTCTCAAAACCATGTGCAATCAGATAGACATGTATCTTTTCATACCAAGCACATGGTGCTTGCTTTAAACCATATAATGCCTTCTTCAACTTGCACACTTGGTTTTTATACCCTTTTTGCACAAATCCACATGGTTGAAAAACATACACTTCTTCATGCAAGTCACCATTCGAAAATGCAGTTTTAATTTCCAACTGATGTACATTCCAACCATGATGAGTTGCAAGTGCACACATGCTATGAACACTAGTCATTCGGCATGTAGGAGAAAAGTTTTCATCAAAATCAATGCCTCTTTCCTGTGCATAACCCTTTGCAAGAAACCTAGCCTTATACCTTTCAATGGTTGCATCAGGCTTACACTTCAGCTTGTATACCCACTTAGTGCCAATGGCCTTCTTGCTAGGAGGCAAGTCACATAAAGACCAGGTACCATTTTTCATGATAGCACCATATTTTGATTGCATAGCAGGCATCCAATTCTCAAAATTTTGTGCTTCATCAAACAAAACAGGCTCATTCTCATCACAGAGACTAGAGGCAGTCATAACATAGCAATCTGATGCAAAAGAGGCACTATGAGAGCCTGAACGATTATGGTATGACAAAGATGCATCTAATTTGCTATCACGCAAGGCCTGCACCAACCATGTTGGAATAGTTTTTGCCTCCTCAATATGAGCTCTCTCATCAACAAGTGCATCATGTAAATCTGCATGAGAAATGGAATGATTTGCATCATCACATGAAACCTGCAAAGGTTGAGAACTTGCCTCATTAGGACCAGCACTAGACTGTCCACCTATAAAAAGAGGCAACAAAGTATCATACATGTCTTTGGAACTAACAAATGTCTCCTTCATACATGAAAGTAAAGTCTGAATAGCATCTTCCACAAAAACAACATCACAGCTAACCAAAATGCATTTCGTCTGTGGATGATTTAGACGATAGCCTTTACTTTCAAAATTGTACCCAACAAAAATACATTTTATTGCTTTATCATCCAATTTCCTATGATGTTGTTGGGCACTTATGCATATGGCAAACAACCAAAAACACATAGGTGATCAACATATGGCTTACGACCATGCCAAGCCTCATATGGAGTGATAGACTGCAATGCTTTAGTGGGACATCTGTTAAGTACATATGATGCACACATAACGACCTCAAGCTAGAAACTATGTTGTAAAGCCTGACTCTTAACCATACACCTTGCCATCTCCATGAGTGACATGTTCTTCTATTCAACAACTCCATTCTATTGAGGTGTATACGACACTATACACTGATATTTTATCCCACATTTAGCAAGAATTGCATTAAAGTCAGAAGACATATATCCCCCCCTCTCGATGAGAACGGAGGGTGCCCATTTTACATGCTGACAGATTTTCAGCCAAAACCAAAAATTGTTTGAAGCACGTAAACACTTTGGACTTTGCTTTCAATGGATATACCCATGCATGCCTGGAAAAATCATCAATGAAAGTCATGAAGTAAAAATAGTTTCCAAGAGAAGGTGTTTGCATAGGACCACAAACATTACTATGTACAAGCTACAATTTTTTAGTATCTCAAATTGAACCATCTTTTGGGAAGGATGAATGCTGCATTTTGCCCAAAATAAAGCATTCAAAAACATGTTTACCATGTGCCTCAAGTTTGGGCAAAGAGGGCACCATTTTAGATTTCTATAGGCATAGGAAACTAGCAAAATTCAGATGACCAAAGAGTGCATGCCAAAGCTTTGCATTTGACATAGTTTGAGAATCATGGATTGCACATGCTGAATCATTCATAGTTTTTCATAGACTATGAGCTTATATAACAAATGACATAAAATATGAGAAGCAATAATCAGGTCGCCATTTGACAGATCATGAACTACACATCTATCATCAACAAATTTCATAACCAAGCCAATCTTTGCTAAAGCTGAAACTAATAATAGATTCTTCTTGATCCGTGCAGGCTCAAATAGAGCACCTGACAATGTGAAAGAACTACCATCAACAGTAGTCAGAATGATCTTACCAACTCCCATGACAAGATAAGAGGAGTTGTTTGCGCATGTGACAATATTCCTTGTAGGGGCAGGCTCGAGTGAAGTCAAGAAACTATGTTGTGAGGTAATATGTTTGGTTGCCCCACTATAAAAGTACCAAACATCTGAGTCTATTGTAGACATACACTATTCAGGAGAAGATGGGTCAAAACTGCAAACAATAGTAAATGCTCATTCTTCATTCTGCACTAGATTAGCAGACTCTGTTTTTAGTGTAGAGGCCTTTGCAACAACCATTCTAGCCTCTTTTTTCTTTGCCTCTTTTGTAGCCAATTTTGGACAATTCTTTATGACATGATCATTTGCTTTAGAGTACTTGCAAAATGATTTTTGCTTTTCTGTTTTCTTCTCTTCTTTGTCTTCTTTCTTCGATTGTGCAAAATTGGCAAATTTCTACTTAGTAGTAGAAGAGCCCCATTTACCTTTGCCCTTCTGACCAGCCAGGAAAGCTTGATATGCAACACGCATAATGGAAGTGTTGTGCCTAGACTGGTCTTCTTGCAATAGAACAGAGACTAACAAATGTTAAGGTATTTGGATTGCCTTTCATCATCGAATGAAGAGTGAAAGAAAAACTCTGGTATGAATCAGGAAGATCATTCAAAACAATATGCACAAGTGAACTGTCAGGCAAGACTTCATCAACAAAAATTAACTATTCCATCAAATCTTTGATCTTTGTTCGAAAACTGTCCATAGAATCACCTTCATTCATATGCTCACTTTCCAACTGTTTTCGGAGGTAGGCAACACGAGCCTCATTCATAGCATGGTAAAAATGTGGTAAGTGTATCCCAAGCATCCTTAACTATTTTGTAAGAGCGAATGTGAGGAATAATGGCACGTTTGATAGACAAGGCTATCAATGCATGTGCCTGAGAATCTCTGCCATCCCAATGAATTTGCTCTGTAGTAGGTGTAGTAGAAACCGCAGCATGAATAGGAACATGAAGAATATCATCATCTTCAATGCCATGTGCATCAGCTTCAGTACCTATATTTGCAAGTGTAATAGGACGTTTTCCAACACCTTGCACAATATTCCATAATACATGAGGCATCATATAAGCCCACAATGGGTAATTCGTACCATCCAACTTATCCTCAACAACCAACATACGAAATACATCACTACTTTTAGCCATGGCCATTGACTAAAATACCCTAATGCAGAAAAATGATTGTATCTGAAAAAGTTGAACATAATCACCTTGACGAGTTTTGCTAAACCTGTAGCAGACTTCGAGACGCTTATACTGGAAAAGTGAAACTTGTATATATCTTTGGCAGAAAAAGATGAAATAGCCTGAGTATGCTCACCAAATTTTGTGCGATTCTGAGATTGCAACCGGAGGAATGTTGACGATGCCCTAGATGAAGCGGTGACCTACTTTGATACCGATTGTTGGAGTTCGAGGTCTATGGAAGCATACGAATAGCACAAGGAAGAAGCAAAAGCTTGGAGCACAACAAACAATACTGAATGTATTACCACTAGAATGTACAAAGATAAGTAACCCGTTAGGGCAGTAGGCGTATATACAAGCCGGGGAAATAAACCTCCTAAAGAGAGAAAAAAGTGCCTCGATGGTCCTAGAGTGTTCACACACATCACTACCTAAATATATCAACACAAAAGCCATCTACTACTACATATATACTTGTTTTCCTCTTTTGTTGAGGACGATCCAACAAAACATATATTATAAAGAATTGAACCATCCTATCATCGACCTTCACATGTGCTCTTTGATAGCAAATGTCACGTCTTATTTGTTGATTGGAGATCAATCCCTGTATCTCGAACACCATCTTCTAAATCTTCCTTGGCACAATTGTTTGATTTTGATTTGTGAAGTACTGGTTCTAACAAGTAGAAAATGAGAGATGACACATCATCATATCAACAATTTGTTGAGACAAATAAGTCTTTCTCCTCCTAAGGACATGGTGCAAGCGCAAGCCCTCAATCCCAAAGTTGTTTTCCACATCTTTTACTGGTTTCTTCTCGAGCGTAAACAGAACATCTACATGCTTGCTTTTACCTCATGAGAAAGGCACAAACAAAGTGGTATTCTTTGGTATGCCAAATTTCTCACATCAAGGGGGTCATGAGTTTGACACCCATGCTTTGCATATGTGATGCTACACCTTGCTTTTCTGCTTCAAATAATAGTGGAGTTTTGCTATGAGACTAACAAATAAAATAAAATTCTCTATGATTTGTCATCAAATGCGTTGTTCTTCTTGGATAGCTTGTTGAGCTCGTGTCCATGAAGCTTTAGCTTGTTGGGATGCTTCGCATGAAAGGCCAAAAGTGACCCTTTGTTTTGCTACATCTAGGTACTTGGGAAAGAGTTGAAAGACAATCATTCACGAGCTATTGAAATCCACTAATCTTGGGGGGAAAGATTGTGTGCAAATGTGTGTGTTTAGAAAACATTGGCATGAAATCACTTCCATTTTATGGACAAGATGATATCATTCAAGTTCTCCATGGAAGATCTACATTAGGGAAGATGATGATGATGAACCCACCAAAGTCTCCATGGAAGCTATGCTCTCATACCAATGCAATGAACTAAGTGTGGAAGGTTACGGGGAAACAACACATAGAGAATGACCATGTACTAGTAGTAAATGAGATTTAGGGGAGTCTGATCATTGTCTTCTACATTTAGAAAGGTTTCACTTAGATTTTCAAGGACTAAAATATTTTTAAGGGACAAAAAAATGTCACATATGGGGAATATTCTTTACATGGAGGGCTATGTACGCCTCATGATCTATTCTGCCTTTGTCATCTCTTGTGGACTTTGACTATAAGTGGTTCCATCACACTACCCATGTAGGATGAGTAACACTTTTTCTTCTTGATGATTGACTTCCGATCTTGAATTAGAAAGTAGGTAGCAAAGTAGACTCCTAAGGCAAAGAGTCATCAACACCCATATGAATGATGAAGCTGTAAGAAGCTTGTGAATGCTCTGATTGATTATTTGTGAAGTAGAGGGAATGAAACCCTTTGTAAAGAGCTTATATGGTAAACACATCACTGGTCCAATCAAGGACATCATGTAAAACTGAAAATAGTGATAATATATAAGGTCCTAGAAATCAAAGGACTTGAACTATGGTAAACAAGATAGGGCATAGAGCATAAAGGACTCAATGAAAAAAGAAGACTCATGTCACCTTTTTTGCTCTATCACGAAAGCTCTTCTTATAGAAAATCTTGCATTTGCACCAAAGAATCACTTGGTAAAAAGCTCTTCTTAGAAAGGATGAGATTCTTTGTGATTTGTGATATGTGATTAAAGAAGAACCCGTTATAAAATATGGTGAGGTAGAAACACCATCAATTTTGGTGGCCACCCTGTTGAGCCAAACCTAGATAGGTTGTCAGCCTTGTTGGACATAAGGATGGACATAAGGATTAAAAGCCAGAAGAGTTATCCCCTCTTTCACCATAATTTGACCTTTGTTATGGAGGGAAACTAGATAAAATGAAAGTGGATTCCCTCAAAGAACGGATGAGAGCTCTATATAAACCTCCTAAGTACCTCTTCTTAGCCTCCTTTCTTTCTTGTAAAGTTCTTTCCATACTACTGTTTCAACTTGTGTAAAAGAAAAACACTACCTCTTCTAGAGATGGGAGATCTTCAGTCACATAGTGCAGAGGCACTAGAAACCTATGCTCACAGACCAATCATTGTGTACCAAGTGGCACAACCCATTCAGATATGGGCGATGCCCCTCACTGATTCCAGTGCGAGCGCATGGAATAGTTCCTTGGCAAATGTGCCTACCCTTCTCCCCTCGGCCCTAGCTGAATTTCCAAAAAATTCAGGACATGTGGAGTCCCACATAATAAATTTGACTAAAAAAGCATCAGTTCTAAACTCAAGCATTCGACACTTTGGCTTTCTGTTGGCTTCACATAAGGTGGAGCTACAAAAATATAATGTCAGTGTTGTGCACTCCTATGTGAATACAACATCGATGGCACATAGTTTTCTTTGATATTTTCGAGTGGCACATATACATTTTTGACATGAGTTCCACCGGTATTGTGTAAGAACGGACCTGAGAAAGCTCGTGTGGAACGGACCTGAGAAAGCCATGCTTTTGAACTATTGGTTCAATGCCTTTTGCTTGAAAAATACAAATTACTATGCTCATTCACATGTACATTTTTTTTTTCAAATTGATTGTAATGAAATTACATGTGAAAGTCCAAATCTAAGGGAACTCTAGTAGTACAATTTCTTTTGAGACAAAAGTCTATCCATGAGGTCCCCTTGTCCGAGTTTTTCCGGTTTTCGAGTTGAATTTCCAGTATGTTGCACTTAGTTGAATTTCGATTCGAAAGGAACTCTTTGCGTGGGTTTGGTCTGCTGCACAAGTTGCAACTTGCTTATACTCTATCAGAACTACCACAACAAAACAACACCACTTCAGCCCTCTTTGCACTTTACAGGTGCAGGAGCTCATCATTACAGCTTCAAGCTGCTCACCTAGCTTCCTCTTTTCTCTCATCTTTCATACCCCAGGCGTAACTCGAATCTCTGCGCACTTGTTTCTCTCTGCATCTCAGCATCGACTCTCCAAGCTGAAAAGAGCTGGAGCTGCCACACACTAAAGCTTCCACCTTTCTGAACGTGCAAGAAACTTAGGAATCGTAGGGCAGATTGTTGCTGCATCACGCAGGCAGAATAGGTGGAGCATGCAATAAATAGGCACAGGATTTTTCCAATAAGTAGGCGGTGTGTTTTCCGGGCATTGAATCGGAAGGAATTGCAGTTTAAGCTGCACGAACTTCAGAATACGGGTGTCTAGACCCACACTTGTAGTTTGGCATCTTATTATTATGCATACGCAAACATCCAAAGAACTAACATCACAAAGCCCGGCCTGGAGTGTTGCTCGACAGGCAGTAAACGCCCTTGGGTGTGGCTACGACGTAACCTCTGATTTGTGGCTCGGATACTGCAAAAATGATGGACACCTGATCCAGGATTACGACACCAGCCCCAGTGTCGAGCTTTGCCTCCCGAACAATATTGTCTTGTCCAATGTTCCGTCCTCCGTTAAATGTGATAAAGGAGAGCGAACAAGATATACAACGGATGTACTTTCCTTCAATGAGGTGCCTAATCCGACGATGGCGGGTGTTTAAAATGTATTCTTGAAAATTTGTGGTATATAAATGAATAGTTATTATAACTCCTTGTGAATGATCATGCTCATATTTCCAGATGTCTGAGCAATTCAATCAAGCATTGTCAATACCAGGGAAAATACCTCTTGGTCATTTCAATGGGATGTTCGATTTTTCGGGTTCATGGCAAAAGGATGCATCAATAGTCAAAAAACTAGCCATGGATGCGGTGTGTATCAATCTGTATACTGTGGAGCTTCCCAGAACACAACTGATATTAAAGGAGGAGGTGAGGGCAGAAGTTCCATCTTCCTGGAATCCAGCTGCATTAGCAAGGTAACACATTTTCACTGCTTTTTTATTGAACACTAGCTTGCATAGGTGCTGAAGATTGTGCTTCGTGATAACAAGAGAGGCCATCAGCAGTTAGGCTTAGTAAATTTTGGGCCTATAAATGAATATTTTTTATTCTAAAGAATCCTTTATCATATATGTTATGCATCTCATGAGGTAAGCTAGCATTTTAAATCTTGACCGATAAACCTATTGTATTTTTGGAATCAAAGTTGGGAACTCATTATGATGGCTCAAACAATGTTAATATAATCATAAAAGCAAACTTATAACGCTTATAATATACACATAACATTTGGTCTGATGAAGGAATTCATCATTATCTATTTTGAATCCCTTGAGGATATGGTTTCCACATGGATGGTTGTCGATTGGGAATTTCTCAAGGATGTAGTTAGATTTTTAGATCATTTATGCATCCAAGGAAGAAAGCATTACTGTACGGGTTCCAAAAGTAGATGAGTCTGTCACTTTTTTCTAATTAGCACCACACTTTGTTGCATATTCTGTACAAATTATTAGCAAGCTGCTTGCCCTTCACTTGCAGCTAGCCTTGGCTGGTTATATACATCTTTGTCATTGATCATGTCGGCTTTATATCTTGTCCAACATTGTCCTTTTTCTAATGGCTATGTCACAAGGTGATTTAGTACTTTGCAATGGGGTTTGGTTTACCATACCATGTGACATATTTACTTCAAAGAGTAATTGGCATCTGAGCTATTTTCCCTTATTATAACGTTGCCATCTCTATAGAGGTACATGATTGTTTATAAAACTTGAGTAGAGTGCAATAAGGATTTTTTTCAAGGATGTCTTCTTAGTGCTATTAGTTGTTGTGGCAACTTATCCTTTGTACTCCATTGGGGAAGCATATATTCGTAATGATTCATTTCATGGTTGGAGTTTGGGAACCTTGTTGTTCATATTGGAGTTGTTGTTGATACTCTTTTATTTCTATGTAGCTTGCATTGAAATATTACAAAATGTTTTTACCTCAACATCTTTGGGGATGCCTGCAGGTTGAGAGTGAATTTGTTGAAGCCTATATTGATAATTATTGACTCTTTTCATTTTCAAGACTTTCCATGGGAAGGTGTTCATGTACATAACAATTTTGCTTTTTGCCTGCACTTTTATTATAGGTTGCTAGAGATTTTAGAGTTAGTGGATTCTAGATGGAGATTTTTATCACGCCCCATTCATGGCTTCACTACTCTTTTACATCCCTACTTTAAGGGTCTACAAATGTGGGCCCAAGGGCATGTGCGGCATATGAAAGACACATACATGGAAGTTATCACGTCTCTTGATGAGCATATTGCATTTGGTAGTGAGGCACCTTGCATTCCGATGCCATTTGATACTCATACGTTAGCTGCACCAAACCGAATGTACCAAACCACCTTGTAGAGTAGCCAAGAACTTCCAGGGGCTTGAATAAGTGATGATTATAAGGCTTACATGTAGCCTATTTATGGACAAGTGTGCCGATTGTAAGGCTTACATATAGCCTATTTATAGATAAGTGTGATTAGAAAAAACAACTACAAAAATTTGCTAAAAAAGCCACTTTTGCAAATTTTGGTGCAAAATTTGGGATTGTACATTTAGGGATGTTGTGAGCTTTTTAATAAGACATGTGTCATGGTTGTGAGCCATTGGATCATATATACAAGTTTTAGTAGGATGATGACATGTGTCACGAGCTTCTCACATTAAGAAGTATGCCTTCCAATTTTTGACCTTAACTAGGGTTTGACTTTTATCTTAGCTATTGATCTTGGATAATCGAGTGTTGTATATGGTTGGATAGCTCACATTGAGCTCTACAAGGATATATAATAAAAGTTTTAATGAGAAAGTGACCAACTTTGACGAGTTTGATCAACACTTGATCAAAATTTGACCATGCCTAGTGGAAGGTTGCCTATTTTGTTGATTTTGCTAATAATTCCCCTTCTCACTTAACACTAAGGGCATATGTCAAGTAGGAAAATTTGTAGAAGAATTTGATACCTGCCAATTTTCACATGTCATGCAAAGTATTCACAAAGACACGCAAAGACCTTTGTCATGAAGAGCACTCTTCAATACACATCACAAAGAGTATTCACACATCCATACTATTCTCAACTAAGTACCACTTGGAAGGGTAGAGACAAAGCATGCTATGTATTAAATAGAATATAAATTCAAACATACTTCCAAGATTATTAAGGTTGGCCATACCTCTCAACTCATGGTTATATGCTCTCTTTGCGTCGACCTCCCCCCTCCCCCCCTTCCCACACACACACACACACACACACACACACAATGCACACACCCACTCACACAGAGACACATAAAATGGTATGATTAGAAACACAATTGGTTTCTTTAACCAGTCCAACCACGTCATATTCATGTCCTACTTCAACCATTGCCGCATCTGCATTCTCTTTGTAATAAAATTCTGCTTTATGTGTTTTACCTCCGCAAATCTTGCGTGAATTGATTGTATAACAATCTGCCTCTTTGTTATTTGTTCTTCCACAATGTTTGCATTTCTTGAACATCTTATTGGCCTTTGCTGCAAATGCATTCTCTTTGTTACCTTCTTATGTTTTAATTCCTTTGTCCTTTTGTATGGCTGCAATTGCTTTGTCAAGATTAGGATCAATCTTGTTTTGTAGAAACAACAATCATATTGTAGGAAGAAGGTAGGCTCTTCAAGAGAACCTCCATTGCTTGAGGTTCTAATATAGGATGCTATATCTGAGCAAGTTGAGATATGTAGCTCTTGAATTTGTTGATATGCTCAGCCAATTGTGTTGAGTAATCCATCTCCAGTTGATAGAAGGAAATTGAGAATGATACAAGGGATTGTTGTTTCCTTGCACCAAAAATTCCTTCCAATTTTTTTCAAGCTTTTACTTTTGATACTTGTAATATATGCATTCATTACTTAAACTCATACCCATAGTGGACAAACCTTTTCTGTTTCTAGAGTCTAGACATAGCTACTACATCAAGGCCTTGACTTGGTGTTGAAACCCCTCTTTTACTTGATGGTTGTCTAGATCCACTTGTAGTCGATGAAGAGGAAGCACTTTGAGCTTGAGTTTGAGCCTTGTAAAATTCTTGAGAAGCGGCTCTATGTAAATCAATACCTCCTTTTAGTCGCTTTATTTCAGCTTCAACCTCATCCTAAAGTTTATTGATTATGAGATGATAGTGGAGTATTTTTTGCCAAGTATGGAAGTTGTATCCATTGAAGCAATTTGATAACATCATATTGGAGGCTGCCATCTCCTCTCTTTACTAAGAGCTTAAGTAAGAAGCTCAACCTAACACACTACTCACACATCTCAATTATATCTTATATCCATTGGTTTTAAAAAGTCAAAAGGTACACCTACTCTTTATGTTAAGTCAGAGGAAGATGTTTTGATTATAATCATCGTTTGTGTTCATGATACTATCATAACAAGTCATAAAGAATCCGTATATATTTTTTTAAGTTAGAATTGAAGAAAGTTTTTGATGTTAATGATCTTGCTTCTCTTATTATCTAGGCATTGTATTCATATACAAACAATTGTATTTATATGATACAACAAAAGTAGATTGGGAAACTGCTAGGAAAAATTGAAATGCTAGATTCTAAACCTATGCAAACTCATATGGATGTTATATGTCTTTAAAACAAAAGTAGAGTATGAACCTTTTAATATTACTCTTTATAGTTAGATTCTAAACCTATGCAAACTCCTATGGATGTTATATGTCTTTACAAGTAGAAGTAGAGTGTGAACCTTTTAATATTACTCTTTATAGTCGAGCCGCCAGCAGTAGGATGCTTGATTTATTGATGTCATACAACTTTTGATATTCAATTTGATATCTCTCAAGTATCAAAGTTCATGCACAAACCTCTAAAAAATCAATGGAAAGTTGTTAAGCATATTTTCATATATTTGAAATGAATTATGAATTGCTCTATGATTTTTCCTAAGTCACCACAAGTTATACTTCAAAGATTTGTGGATTGATAGAAAAGTTGATCGAGACATAAGAAGATGTACTAGTGGCTATTGTTTCTTTGTTGAAGAATGTCTTATTTTTTGGCATTCTAAGAAACAATCAACAATGGCTACATCTTCAAGTGAAGTGAGGCGTAAGACTTCCTTTACAACTACTCTTGAAGCTATATGGTTGTAGAAAAGTCTATGTTAGCTTGATGTTTATGTTCATCTTTCTATGCAGATATATTTAAATAGTCAAAGTGTTATTGCTATTGCAAAGAATCCTGTTCATCATGCAAGGACTAAACATATTAAAGTTCATTATCATTATATTTGCGGAGAGGCTTCTAAGAAGCACATTGCGCTCATGTATGTTCATACAAGAGTGAATGTGGCATATATTTCTACTAGAGCATTATCAAGGGACAAACATAAGAAGTTATGTTGAATCTTAACTCAATATGACACTGAGGGGGGATTGTTGCAAAACAATGTCCTATTGAAGGTGCTAACTCTAATTTCCAACAAATCCTTATTTTTAGAAATGGTCAAAATGTTAAAAAATGTCTTTGCATATTCTTATAGTTCTCATGAAGAGCTATCTATTAATATATAATACATGACCATATATGACCTAAAATCCTATAAAAACCAAACCCTTATTTCTAGAAATGTGCTTTTCGAAATGTGAATATACCAATTGATAGAGCTAATGTCCTGATCAAGAAAAGCATATTATATCTAAAATTAGGGTTGATTTACTCCATAAAAGCATGTTTGCAAGAATTTTTAAGTAAAAAATAAATTTAGTATAAACTTTTACGATTTTTAGCTTTTATAACTTTTTCGCTACTTATTGCATTTTTTGGGTTTAAGGCTTTATAAAGATACCCGTAGGGGCACACAGTATCAATTCATCACTTCTCAAGTGACTCTAGGTGGAGGTACTGCCCTAGGAGGTTGTGGAGCTTCAATTGGAGCTGATTTTTGGTGATTTTTTGTAGCCCTTATCTTCTTCACACACTTTCCAAGTGTGTGCATATTCAATTTGTAAGTAGCTGCTCTATATGAATTATTGTTCAAATCTTGCTCCCGTGCCAGGTTTTAGCACATAGGTTGTTTCTCTCATAAACCGGCCTATTTTCTTCTAATTTCAGCACAGATTCACTTTCTTATAACGCTCATACACATTCCTCTCTTACATTTGTAACTAGAACCCTTCTACATTCAACGATTATTCAAAATTAGTGTATTACAATTATTATTTCACCAAGTGGTTATCATTTAGAATAGCATTTAGCTACTTGTTTCACTTCTCTTGTCTCTTATCTATTTTTGTAATCATTCATCTATCATATTTGGTTCAAGTTGTGTGTGCACTCAAGGTTTCAGTGTTGGAAAGATCCCATGGATTAATTATTGTGCCTACCTCACTTCTAACACACCTTGCTCAATACCAAATTGATAGCAAATAAGAGTACAAGTACTCAATATTCACACATAGTTGACTAAAAGAGAGAGAGTAGAGGCAAAGCAAAAAGTACTTACATATGTAGATAAAGGAGCACTTAACTGGCTCCACACGCTAACTACTGAGGAAGAATACTTACAAGAGATAGCTCCTATGCTAGAGTAGCCAAGAGCTTGGATAAGTGATGATTGCAAGGCTTGTGTGGTAGCATATTCATAGATAGTGTGCTTGGAAAGACACCTATGAAAATCTTCTAAAAAAGCCTAAAGAAGACACTTCTGCGAATTTCGGCGCAAAGTCAGGGATTTGTACTTTTAGGTCTATTGTGAGCTTTTTAATATGACATGTGGCATGTTTGTGAGCCACTCAATTATATATAGAAGTTTTAATAGGATGATGACATGTGTTACCTTCTTTTCAGGTTTAAAAATATGCCTTTCAATTTTGACCTAGAATTGGGGTTTGACTTTTATTCTATTAAGTGATCTTGGGTAATAGATCGTCATAAATTGTTGGATAGCTCTCATTGAGCTCTACAAGAATATGCAATAGAAATTCTAATAAAAATTGGACCAAGTTTGGTAAGTTTGACTAGTCGTTGACCTGTATTTGACCATCACATTGACTCGTAGGTTGGGCTTCCCCTAGTGGAAGGTTGCCCGTTTTGTTGATTTTGCTATTTCTAAAGAATTGCTTCATTGTACTTTTGATGGTTCAATTCTATATTAAAAAAAAAATTATCTAATAGATCTTCATTGCAACCATCTATAGTTCTTTCTTTTGTTAGAGATATTCAAGAATTGGAACAAGTAAGTTATAAAGATCAATAATCTTCACGAGCTTCTACAACATCTCATTGTTACTTAATAAATCTTTTTGAATCAAAGTTGGATATTCCTTGATCTTTGGAGTGTTGGAGCAATGCAAATGTGTGGTCATATTTTAGAGCATTTTAATCTTTTTTATTGTATTTTAATGAATGTTTCAGGAAAAAATTATTGCCTTCTTCATGATGAAGCAAGACCTTGGCAAATCTAATCAAATTTCTGATGGTTATCTTGCATATGCCGAATTCTTCATATATTTTATGTTATTATTTTTGGAGTATTAATTTTTCTGAAGCAATTCTAGAATTTTATGTGATTTTCAGAAATTATGAAACCTAAATATGTTTAAAAAGTCTCATATTTATCTTGGAAATATCAAAAGGTTCCAAGACATATTGAAAGTGATGATTGATGATAAAAGTAAGCCAATTTTCAACCATAAGTGTGAACAGCCAAGAAGGTCAGCCTGTGCAAAGAAATTCTCCCCTCATGAAAATTTTTAATTGATCAGCTGCAGCCCTTATCTGCTGCAAGTGTTACTGATCAGACTACTTGCACAGTGTTATTCCTTCCATGTTATAGAAATATGTCAGATTGCTTGTTTGAATCAGGTTGAGGGGGCAGATTTCTTGCTGAGATCAGGTTGAGGGGTGTTGTAATTTCTGGCTCAGATGGCATAGTGATGAGCTTTATTTATTCAGAGGTAGTGCTGATGTCCACTGATTGAAGTGCAGTGAAAAATAAATTGCTGTTTCTGGTCATGCTCATTGACATCGATGAGGTGGACATCTTTTCACATGGTTGCTTGTGTACGTTGATGAACGTCTTAATGTAGGGAAGTGGCAGTGTGATGATCAAATGGGGATATGTAGAGAAAAGAAACCATTGATACAGGTTCCTTTGCAGAGAAGATCGGACAAAATTAATGATAGATGTTGAAGATGTAGAGAATAATGTAGAAATGTGAAAGAATGATGGGAACATGAATGGAACATAACCATTGTTGGAAGTGAGGTGGGCCCTAATAATAATATTCACAGGTTTACAGGATCTTCCAACAGATGAACCTTAACATACACACCTTAAGACTCAAAATTAGATGAATGAGAGAGAGAGAGAGAATACACAACTTTTCAAAGTGTAACGGTAAGCTGAATGCTTACCTACACTATCTATTATGAATGTCAAATTACAATGTGTGTAGTAATACAAAACTGAATGTATGCTTACAAAAACTGAATCTAGTCTGAATTTAGGGTTCAAGATACAAAAAATTGTGCATAAAGTGCCTTAGAGGTATGAAGAGTGTGTATGTGTGATTGAAGTGAATAGAAACAGTTTAGAACTGTTTGTGCAGCAAACTCTAATTCTGAAATTAGGGTTTCTGAAACCCTAAATTAGAAATTGACCTAAATAGCAAGAAAAACTCCTCCTTGTGTTGAAGGCACAAAACCTTGGAACAGCAGCAACAAAAGAAGAAGAACTGAATTTAGAACTTGTTACTTACAAAACTCAATTGGCTGCCAAAATCTCCTCCAAATCTGCACTAAAAGTTAGGAACACCTTCTCTTAGGGTTATATCACAACAATAGGCCTTGAGTGATCAATGAGTGATGCTCAATGTGACCCCAAACCCTCCTTTTATAGGCTTTAGTAGCTTTGGCAAAAATTTGATGAAAAGCTTGCGAAAAGCAGCTAAAAAGCTTGCAATAGCATTAAAAAAACGATCAGCTTTTGTGGTTAAAAACAGCTTTTTGGGCCCAAAACTCCAATGATCTCTCAATCTAGCCATCTGATGAGTAAGAGAGTTAGCTTTCCTCGATGTACATGATCTGAGGATTCATAATATGCAAAAAAACTTTCTGTGCCGAAATTAGGATTAGGAAATGGACCTCTGATGACAAAATGTTATATACTAAATGAAAGCTCTCCTCAAGTACTTTCGGATGGGCTAATAAAATTTTTTGACCATCTTTGACCGAAATTTGGCTAAGTACCAAAAATTAGGGTTGCTGTAAATGAGGGTTTTGTGCTATTTTGACATTGTTTCCAACAATTTTTTGTATCAAGGTGAAGAACATTAATTTTTATGCTATTGCTGTTTTGGTTTCTGAAAATCTAAGATGATAATGGTTTCTAGCAAGATACAACAGTGATCAAATGTGCTAACCATATTTAATGAGGCAGACCGAAGAAGCCATTCAATGTTCTCCAAACTAGTCATGTTTGATGGTTGAGATGAAGCAAATGCATTGGAGGGAAAGGGATCCTAACGTAAACTGATGTTTTGGATAGTATATTTGAGTCAAATGATTAATTATTAGTGTACTTGTGCTTGTAAACATGCTGTTCAAATGCTGATGAGAGAAAATATTTTGTGAGTGCTGACTCATGAGAGTAAAGGAGGCTTTGGGGAAAGAGGAGTATGGACTTTTTAATAGATTGACTTATTTGAAAGAAATGTGTGAGTCTTCGGTGACTGTCATATTGGCAATAAAATCAACATGTTGATGCAGTTTTTTCTGAAGTTTGTGTATTGAGCTCATAAAAGTGTGAGGACACTGGAATTATCATTGTTACAGTGTCAGACGTGTGTTTCACATTGCAACATCTTTTGGTGTAGATTTTTACCGAGATGTATTGTGATTTAAGGCTCTTGACTTGCTTCTTTATATGAAATTGTGCAGTTTCCTGGATAAATATGGAACTCATGTCATTGTGGGAGTAACAATAGGTGGAAAAGATGCAATATGCATAAAACAACTCTCTTCATCATCTCTATCCCCTGTTGCTGTTCAGAGGCACTTACAAGCAAAATCAAAAGAGAGGTTTTCGTCAATAGAAGGCAGTACATCTAAAGAGAAGATAAATAAAGGCAAAGTAAATGCTCTTTCCATATGTACACTTGAACTCCTGCTTTGGTGTAATATCTTATTTATGACATCATAATCATGTCACGTATGATGCACTACATGGGTAGTTCAAGATTGTGTGATATGTGCATTCTTCAGTAATCTTTTTAGAGTTCCAAAACACATTTATTCATATTTTCAGCAAATTATTTCTGTTTCCAGAT